>NW_019060604.1:195855-217585 GCF_000696155.1 Zootermopsis nevadensis | reverse complement strand
ACCGGTCCGTGCAGAGACCGCGAAATGTTCAGACCGCATTCGTGAGAGACTCAGTGCAGTAGGGCACAGAATATACGGCATGTTAGGGACCAGACCACCGCCGAAAAGCGGATCTTTGCCTTTTTTAATTGGAAATGCATATCAAAGCCTAATAATATGTTTACGCTATCATATAGTATGTGCCCAATAGCGCGAGGCTAAGAAAATGATATGAAAGGAAAAGAAAACCTGTAAATAGACTGAATCAGCGAAGAGAAAATTGCGCCGGACTCTCTTCTCTGACTCAGATGTTGAGCGCCGTATTAGCGGATCGCCGAAAAGCGGTGCCCTACTGTACAAGGTACTTCTCTTTCGTTAGAGGCAGTTCAGAATCGCTGTTCCGCATGTAATAAACGGGAGACATATTTCTCTCTGTTATAGCCACACTGAAGATGAAGGTAGTGATGACAATGTTTTAAATACGCAAAAAAATAATTTAATGAAAAATATTGAGTCGTTTGCTTGTAAGATTTTCCCTCTTCTGAGCCGATATAATCCTGGCAAGAAATCTACTTCTCGGCGCTGCAACCCAGAAGTCAGCCATCTTCATATTCCTCGTCGTGAGAACGTGAAATCTCACCTGATTAATGGTTACTCATCACGTGGTAAATTAAAGTTTTATCGGTCACGCCACAAGTTCGTTCGTCCGCCAAGTTGGTAATACCCATTTCAGGAAATTTAAAAAGGTATGATTTTAAGGTATTCCCAAATAGCATAACGCCAATACCAAATTTAATATGAATCCGTCCATCTGTTATCGAGTTGGATAATGCGGATAGACAGACATGATCAGCTCTTATGCGCTCATTTCATGCACATGCGCAAATAATACAAACAACTGAAAGGCACGACGCGCTGTTCTGGAGTTGACAGACGAACATATGGGACATGGAGCACTGTGTTAGCAAGGCGAGGCGAGGCGACCGCGATCCTAGATGATCAATGACCCGCGAGAACTTCCAATATGGTGCCTGGCCCAGAGGAAACGCGGAACAGAATGACATGTGGATTCCTGGTGAAGCTACGTCAGGCGTGACGAGGCACATGTGAACGGCATTCGCTGCTTCTTATTAATTTCACATCACAAGACGACTTCGAGGAGATGCTACGTGATGACTCATTAATTCGCAGCGTGGGGTTGGATTCAACGTCTTCAGAAGACATTGAACTGTCAGGAAATGTAAAGAGTCTGTGAGACGCCATTTTGCGTATTGTCGATTGCCTACAAGACCTCTTCAAAAAAGGAAAATTGCTCTACAGGGTGTCGCAAACCGCGTGTTTGTATCTGCCTTAGATTTCGCTTCGATTGGTTTGTTAATGGGGGAGATTTCATGTGGAAACTCTGTACACACATATATATGATATATATGATGGTATAAAATAATTTATTTATAGGGGCCACGGGGTAGATCACACCTCTTGTCCCATCCATGCGCGCTACATGCCCAGCCCATCTCATTCTTCTCAACTTAATCACCTTGACAATACTGGGGGAGGAGTACAGATTTTTAAGCTCGTCATTATGCAGTTTTCTCCGCGCCCCATCGTCTTCTCTCCTAGGCCCAAATATACTCCTCAACACCAAATTCTCGAACACCTGCAATCTGTGTTCTTCCCTCTGAATGAGAGACCATGTTTCGCACCCATAACTGAAATTTTGAGTGTGTACGTACGTTCCCTTACAGCTCAAAAACTGACAAAACAATTTTTTACCAAACTTCGTATATTAAGCCAGTCAGAGCATCAATATATTTACGAATATCATCACCTGAGTTAAGAACTCTGATACTCCTGTAATTCCTGCATTAACTACTGAATTTCTTCCTGTTCAATCATGAAGTGGGACTTTAAACAACTATGGACGCTAGAAATTCCTAGCCAGTTAATCCCCATGACATATTAACAAGTTGCTGTCAGTAAGGAGAGATAATATTAAAAACGGCGGAGTGTTAAATTATTCTTAGTACTTCTTTAATATCGAGGAAGAAAATATCTCGGCAGTAATTCTGGGATCACTGTATTTAACCTTCCAGAGACAAACGACCGTTACGCCATTTTGTATTAAATTATTACCACTGGGTATCCAATATAAAAAACAGTTTCTCCCTCGGCGATGTTCAGCTGAATATTAATAAGCTTCACATTATCCTTTGCGCGCCACGGCCATGTTTCACAGTACAGTGTCAGAAATTGTGACAAATGACTGCAGTGAAAACTACATATGTGTTCCCTCATAACCTCGGGCCATTGTTTACAACCACATGGACAATAAATCTAAGACTTACGCGCGTGAGAACAAAAGACAGTCACTCACGGAACCAACATTATTCAATGCAATGTCACAAGTAGTTATAAGTAGTACATAATTTATATGCTAATGCTAATGCAAAAGAAATAGTAAAGTTAATAACCTTCGACATAACAAATAATTTAGTCACGTACGGTAATTATCTTCATGCTCAGTTTAGTGCAATACCGTATCTAATCCGTGTTTATACAAAATGTGCACATGCAATGTACCCCATTCTGCTATAACATTGGTTATGAACTGTAAATGCATTTTAGTGGGTTACATGATCAAGATTCTGTGACCTACATCTTACAGCTGTTTGAAGAGGACACCGAGTCTATTTAGTTTCAGTACACAAGTTCTTAAGCAATCTGAGGGTAATTGCAGCCTCCGAACCTCTTTTGTCCTCCCACCGAGTCCCTGCAGAGAGGTAGCCAATGGCGTCACGTGCACAGAATTTTTGATTTGCCCCCAAAAAGGAAATGTTGAAGGTACGTAGAGTCAGACGAACCACAACACACGCTTAGCTCTCGCCACATGTGACGCCATTTTAACAACTGCGAGTTCAGCGCTTCGGGTGGGGAAAATTAGAAACTCAAGTTGCAGCACGTATCACACAGCTGATCAATTAGACTACTCAAATGCGTCTCGTCTCCTTCCCGTGCCTTTCGGTTCATGAGCGATGTCTCAGTTAAATTATGCACACATTTCTTGTGCACATTATGTAAGTCGTTCGAGAAGTTGAGATTGATATCGATTGCGTTGCCGTAGTAACAAGGCATTTATTTAATCAGTGTATGCAGTAAAGAACTACTGAATTAAACAATTAACTCATTCGTAGTAGTTACAAATACAGGATGTTCCATTTAAAACAATCCTAACAGATAAACATGGACACATTCGCGTATTAAATGACGAACATTAAATTCCAGGATCCATAGTCCCTTTTTTGTCGCTCTATAAGCACGTATCAGGGGCAAACACTTTCTCTGTCCCGGAAATTTTGCCGGCCTTATTCGACACTTCCTTGTCAGGACACGCATTGATTAACGACAGCGAAAGACTTCGATGCGAAGTAATGCTGCCATCTACCGAAGAGTCTAGAAAATGATAATGTTCTTCTGGGTTTTGACAACCCAGAAAAACATTTTCATCTTCATTCTGACAGCCGTGTTCTGATGGAAAAAGTAAAGTAAAGCAGTTCCGTTTCACGCCATGTAGGCGCTTGGGGGGAGAGGTGGTATAGCTCCTATTCATTCTTGACCTCGGCACTAGATGGGGTGTGTGAGTGGTCAGCGTCACGCTTTGTATTTTTGTGACATTTATATGACTTGTACTTGTATAACATGTATTGTATTATTATGACTTAATCTACATCCTATTGTCATCTGACTAACTTATGGATCCATGGAATGTAATAAAGATGTATGTATGTAGGCGTGAGTTACTGTAAAAGCATAACGAGATGTGGCCAGAAGTGTCTAAACGTCACAAAATTTTTCAAAACGTTACCTAACCTAAGAAAATTCGCTAAACAAAGTTAACCTACTCCAACCTAACCTAACCTAATCTATAATATATTCGGCGGAATAGTTTTTGGACGGTGGAATTTTAAAGGGGAAGGTTAGGAGCGAGTCTCGGACTGAACGCCCAAACAAAAGAAATGCACTGACCGTGCCACCTCAGGTACACAGACTAGGCCCGCCCGCCAGCTTCTCCACCGGCCAAAAACCACTGCGCCGACTACACCATGAGAAATGACCACAACGTTTGGAACGAATGCATTAAAAAACCAAACGCAGCAGATGCTCTTCTGTCAATGTGAAGCAAATTTAAGAAGTTCCCAAAAGTCGAGAAGTTTGTGTTCGTGTCCGTGGGTGCGATCCAATTACATCGAACTCCGAAATACACCGAATCTAACAAACAGAAACACAAAGCAGTGGATACGACGACAGTGAGCTCTAGCGGCTAAAGTGGCAACTGTTCCACATGAAAGTCGCATCACACGTGCAGGTCAGGTAATTTAAGAGGGCCTAACCTTTTTCGTAAGAACAAAGAGTCCATCAGTCTTTCCCCGACAACACCGTTACGTCATTTGACACGTGAGGCTAATTACAGCTGCAAGGGAGAAATATCTGAGCACAGGTTCACAGCGTGAGTTAAGAATCAGACAGATGAACAGCGAACTGCGTTCTAATTAACGCCAGAGGCTCTCTCACTCTGGGAACATCACAAAGTTTTGTATCTTCACAGCTGACACACTTACTTATCTGTGAGATCGATTCACTGTCGTGGTTAACGTAACGTAATGTAACGCAACACGGCAAATCAGCTTATAAATCGATAAAAGTCAAGGTTTAATTTACGTACCGACGTTTCGAGCTTCGCTAATATACAAAATTGTACTTTTATTTGTCATAACTCAAACGCAGACAGACTCGGACCAGAATTAAATTTGCCTGAAACAAAAACAACTTACAAAATTTAAGAAAAAAAAATCAATTGGTTAATTTTGGAGGTCGTCTGACCTCACAGACCTCCCCATAAAACACTGCACGTTTCAACAAAAGCCACAAAATGACGCGCCTCACGCCTGATACATCCTTCGGAACCCACGCCGTCAAAACCGGAAGTACCTCCCCGGATGTTGACTTGTTCAAGAAAGTATATTTTCACGTGAAACACAATGTTGTCATAACCACTACGGACTGGATTCTAATCCGCATTACGTTCACGTCGGAGAAAAGGTCACTTACCAATCATTATTTGAGGTCTCTAAGAATAGGGTATCTTCAATGATTTTCAAGGACCTTAAATTGAAATTCTGTATACAGTGGATTCCGGTTAATTGGGACACAACATCACCAGAACACTGGCCCAATTATACGAAATTCCACGTAAAGAGTTAAAAAGGATTAGGATGTTATTGATCTTTAAGATTTGTCTCAAATAAACGGATGTATAATACAAGCCTTTTTAATTGTATGTCTAAATAATAATTTTTGTTCTGTTCTGTTAAAGAAAAATACCCGGAAAATTTCCGAAAAGTTATAGCGAAAAACCTATTCTTGCCTTTTCAACAACAGAAATTTAAAAAAAACCAGAATGGAAAGCGTCGATTCATCTTCCTTGCCTGCAGACATTTTCAGAGCTACTTTATACGTGCACATTCAGTTAATGGAACAAAGTCGACACTTGTCTGACGCGGATCGTCATATGAAGACGACATCGATCATGATTTCGTCTCGCGGGTTCTTAGGAGACGCTGATAGCAATCCTCCGAGCCCGTCTACGTAGACGGGCCACGGGATGTCAGCGGTGCCTTGAGCCATCTTCCGAACTGGTTTCAACTGGCTCACGATATTATTCATTGAATGACTTTTATGCATACGGTAATGAACCTTCAGTTTAGATAAAATTCTCGAAATTTCTTGAGAACCCAGCGAGGCTACTACGACCTGTGTGGATTCTAGGAATACGTTAACACATCCACCACGCGTGAGTTAACGGACGTAAATAATGGCCACATGTGCGACTGTCAGCTTTCGAAGGAAGGACACTGCTCCGTACGAGTTGGTAAAGTTTCAAAACAGGCCAGAGGCTACACAATTTGCGTACAATCTCACTTTCCACGTCCTCGTAAATTCAATATGAAATTGAGTCACTTTGCTTTCGACTTAACACCGTTAAGAGGCATTTAACAGATCCTCCAGAACAATTTTTAAATATATAAATCAGGGTAGAGACTGCCTACAGACTTGACGACCGGGGTTCGATCCCCGAAGGGGGCAGAGGATATTCTCCTCTAGCTTCTGCGTTCAGACCAGCTTTGGGGCCCACCCAGCCTCTGTCCAATGGGTACCGGGGTCCTTTCCCAGGGGCAAAGCTCGGCCGGGGCGTGACGCTGACCACTCACCCCATCTAGTGTCGAGGTTAAGAATTAATAGGAGCTGTACCTCTCTCCCCCCAAGCGCCTACATGGAGTATAGTGGAACAAACTTTACTTTTGTACTATCAAAATTACAAAGGAAAAGACACACTTTAGCCCAAACCCCCACCCAAGACGCATTCAGAGCCCCAGATATTTTGCGAGTGGATTTCGAATGTCGAATAAATAAACAAAAGATTGTAATACCTCCTATCCAGCTATGGCTTCTTTGTTCAAGGAATCAGAGGAATGCAGTGTCTTTATGTTAAAAGTGACTTGACTGATTGATTGACAGTCATAAAGTTGCTTGTAACTTGTAACAGTGAAATCCACGTAAGACCAAACAAGTGTTTCGTGCGACGCGTACATTTGCGTTGTGAATCAATGGTTTACATATCCGTGGCTTTCTTCTGAGCATGCGCAGAAGGATGTCAGCGTTCCATGTTCAACAGATGAATAGACACAGAATATTTACGACTTACAGCGCAGGTCATAAAAAGTGTTTGTCCTGCGTTACGGACTCGTAATCAATCGCTAACAGTGCCTTCGCGAAATTAAGAGCGACGCCAAATTCCGAGTACAACCAAATAACCACAAGCCTTTCAAAATCTCATCACTGCTCAACCGGAAAAGATATTTTTCGCCTATCACGAAATATGATGGTTCATTACGAGGTTCTTAGAACACCGCTACTGGAATATATTTAAAAACATTCACTTCAGGTATTTTCTGTTCAGGTTTGCCGACTATAACCTTCAATGTGATTGACGCAAGAACGAGAATTCTACATGCCGTGATTTCGTTACAAAGTCCATCTCCAGTGGCAGCTGTGAGTTTCGCAGGAACGGTTTAACCTAACAAGGGCCTAAGTCCTGCGCAAAACTCCGTCTTTAGTAAACTTTTGGATGGGTTCGCAGACTGTCAGTGTTATCAATGAGCTATCCGGGCTGTGTCTTGGTAGAAACAGAAATATTGAAACTGCAAATATAACCAAGACAGCGTGCAATTCTAAGTTTACTTTCGCTTGTAGGGAACTTATCTCACGAGATCGGAAGCACCTAACCAAAGTGAAGGTGGATCGGCGCGCGCGATCTCAACACCCGCACGGTCGAGGCCAAGGCAACACTCGTACAGCGCGTTCTGTGTTACTAATTACGCACCATTACAAACGTTCTGAAACCCCCCCCCCCCCACACACACACACACACACACACACTGCGCTGTCACGTGACGTGGGTCGTCGAACCACTACGTCTGTGGACCATCGGCTGAGCTGTAGCAACCAGATTTTGATCTGTATTTATTCTTTTGTGCAGAAAATACAGGTGAACAGATTAATTCATCTGGATTCTTAGGTACGACGCAATATTTTGTACTCGTGACAACTAACCAGTTGATTTTCGTAATGGTTAAGTGAAGTGTTTTCTTCGCGGTACGGTCTGGATTCGTAAATATTATGAAGACGAGCTTCGGCTTCAAAGGGTTAACCAGCTGATTTTCGTAATGGTGAGGTGAAGTGTTTTCTTCGCGGTACGGACTGAATTCATAAATAATATTCAGACGATCTTCGGCTTCAAAGGGTTAACAGTCGAGGACTCACCGATTAAGCAACTTTGCAGGAACTCACAGCCGGACGCTTAACCAAAGTGACAGTCATGCTTACATTTGTCCATGTGGGTCACTAAGTCCCTCTGTGTTTACGAGGGCCCACGTTCGCCTTTCTCTTGTATTTATGGCGATGGAGAACGGATATCTCGATAACCAAAATGTCTTCGGGAAGAGACGGTAACCTATTTAAATATTATAAACTTACCAAAAAACAAGAAACACGTCTTCTAAATTCGAATACTGAACAGCTACTCCGTACGGTTAGACACTTATTTAATCTTTCTTTCTGTATTCAGTTCGTCGTTAGCATAGTTATCGGTGCAAGACCTTCGTAAAGATCCATATTATCCATTTGGGAAAACCATGGGGGTTTAGGAAGGAGGCGGCACTGTCCTGAGGGCCAGCGCCCTGAAGAAGGCACCCCCAATATCAACATATAAATCGCCCTTCCGAGGCTAATATCAAAATACAAAACTGTTCACCTTTCCTAAAGCTATCTCTTACAGGAGGACGAGCGGACACTGCCTAGGGACCTTCGTAATCGAAAATAAAAATTTGTCTCTCCAACAGACTGACGTACACATAAAGACATGACTGAAGTGTCCTACTACGACTATTCCAAAATGTTCTTTTTGGTTTTAGCCTCGTAGTACAGAACCACGTTTGGAATATCTTGTTTAACGACGCGCTAATTAACTGATGAATTACAAAATACGTGGAAGGAAAATATCGTGGAGCACCAGAATCTGTCTGAGTAGAATCACGATAAATCTAAGATTGCATAAGCGGGACTGCAAAGTTTTAACTCTGATCACCCCTTGTCGGCTGTCCTACCCATTCGTTACCTCCATCCACAAACCCGAGAACCGAACTCAGTGAATGAGCCCTCAAAGTATTAATGTCACAGCAGATATGTCCGCCTCCAGAAACACTTGAGTAGCCCACTACATAATGAATTGTTTTATAGCGGGAGTAGCCGGACCATTGGAAAGGCACTCGGGGCTGTGAAGACAGCTAACGGCACGTGATGTCCGACTTCTGACGTAAACCAACCGGTTCTGCTTGCGTACAGACAGAGAAACATGTCGGACCAGGATCTGGAAGGCGACCGGTGTCTCTGGTATTAAGAACGCCTTGATTTATCGTAAATAATAAAATTAACATTTCTAAAATCACGCAGGATTTTAGGTTTTCATGGCGGCGGATCCGAGAACGGCTGTCTTCTGGTATAGAAGTTCACCAGACGATGAGTCATCGCCCTGATGATGTAGGCAGTAAGTACCACCGAAACATAGGTAAACTACTACCAGGCTACACGGCGCAACAACCCAGAAGACAAAGGAATTATATTATCCAACAGACATCTCTTCTGTAGTAAGCAGATTACAGCTTGAAAGCTTCAACGCACATAATTTGATAGCAGTCGCATTTAGAGTCGCAGATGACACCAGGAATTAATTTTTTCTGCGAATAACGTGATGTCTTAGTAAAAACAAACTTGAGAAGTTAATAATAGTTCTCGGGTATTCAAGAAATTTCCGACTTTTTGTATTTACGGAGCATTCACAATTTTAACACAAGAGCCCGCCACTGGTCCCTGTCACGAGACAGGTGAATCGAATCACATAGCCACGCCCCCATGCGTTAAAATAATTTTTAATTCAGTGCCATCTACTTCTTGGTCTCGCAAATCGTCTTTTTCGTTCGAAATGTGCTTATTTCTTGTCGACATTCGTGCTACATGTCCTGACGACATTAAAGAATAAATATTACATAAATAAAACGACGTACAGGGCATCCCAACTCTTAAACACGTTCAGGTAAGAATCACGAATATAAACATAAATCCAGGCGGCGTGCCAAATTGTCAGTACCTTTCACGCCCGAAGTGACGTCATCCAATTAATTTAGATTCGCATTTATAATTGATTAATTATAACCGTCTAATCACAATAAAATATTTTATTAAATATTAAAATAATAAAATATTATTATTACAATTAACATTTAATATTTAAAATATTTAAAATATATTAAAATATATTAAAATGATGCTCTTTCATCGAAATGTTCGATTTACAATTAGAGCATCATCTTTTTCACGACATGTTTCGGTTTTCAATGAACCATCTTCAGGTGCATTTATACAAAACTCACAAGCAATGATTACAAGAACAGCAAATATTTTCGTATGTCTTACCTTCCTCATAATCACTGTCGTAATATAAGTTCCTTTGGAACGCCGTTTTGTCGACTGTTGTGGACTGTGTTCACTCGATACTCGCGGGTGCAGCGCTTCAGGTGGGGAAAATTGGAAACTCAAGTTGCAGAACGAATCACAAAGTCGATCAGTTAAAGGAACAGAAACAATCTATCATTTACAACTCCTCTTTAACGTGCACTATAAACTTTCATGTAACAATATTAATGTTTTTCAATCACCAATAATCACAATCGCCAATAAATTTAAACAATTATATTTATTTTGAACCAAGTAAGGCATAAGAAATGTATAAAACCTCTCGCAGTGGACAACTTTCGTTCACAGAATCACAGAATACCGAGCTCAGTCCGTGACGATTTAAGACTGCATCCAAACGGTTGAATAATGTAGATCATTACGGACAGAAGTTTCCCCTGTGCACACACACACAGACAGAGAGAATCTCGCCCTGGCCTCGTTATTGAACACGCGTCTCATTCCGACGTTCCACATTTCTCCTTTTTCCAAACAAGAAGACGAGATTCTGTTGTCGTCTGCGGCGCTGGAGGGAAACGAGGTACGGAGAAATGCTGTTAAAAGCGAAGATAGAAGGACGGGGCATCTGGAGAAGGAGAGAGTTTCTTCAGTGCGTCATTAGCATATAAATTACCTTAGCTGATTTCACTTCAGCTAGCGATCACGATGAGTGTACCAGTTTTTCTCAAGTGACACTTCGAAAGCCACATGTGTGTCATTTCGGACTCTGACGCGCGTACAGTCTTATGATTTAACCAAATTTGGTGCAAATCCGCGCGATCCGTACTGTATGTAAGTGATCTTGAATATGTAAATATTAAAATTTAGACATTTTAAGTGACTTTTAATAATATATAATTAAAAACTTTTTTTACATGCATTCCTAGATAAAATTTACAAAATAAATACGCGTGTATATTTCCGACTGTCGGTATTTAACTGAACGGATATTCATAAAACTTGGTACTGGTGAGTGTTATAATTTTTTAAAAAAATCTTCTCAAACAATAAATACAATTCCGTAGTCCGAGAAGGTAACTGAAACCAAGCAAATCTTCTCAAACAATAAATACAATTCTGTAGCCCGAGAAGGTAACTGAAAACCAAGTCACTTGAATTAGGTTCGTGGTTTTACTCTGTTTATACAAACATAACACGTGTTAACTTCGACGAGTTGCCTGAACATTAAAATACGCACCAGACTTCAAAAAGTCGGAAAACTTTCCTTAATCATCACTTGGACAGCAAAGGCGTTAACATCTCCTCGTTCACAGAATTACACCTGAACCTTATATTATTATTTCTTACGCCGCGTGGTCTGGTAGAAGTTTATCGACGTTTCAGATGTGTTAACTGCATACAGCCTACATGAAGCAGCAAGGACCTGTTAAATAGGGTTTGTCGGTTTTTAAAAACAGGGTTTTTTTTTGGGATAAATTTGTAAAATTCGAAAACCGGCCTTTTGCTATATTTGCAAAATCCACAAAACATTTCAACAAAGAAATCTAGTGAATTTCCACTAGCTTCAAAACTCGACATTACTAAGTTATCTGGAAAAATATTATCTAGAATATATCCAAATTCTTGTATGGAAACAGATTCCGATGATGAATATATCGGAGACGGAGGAACTATTAATCAGAAAAATCAATTCATAGGTTTCTTGAGGAACCTGAAAAAATAATATCAAATCCGAAGACGCTGAAGGCCGAATTTTCAGTATTTGAGACAACCAATAAAAGAACAAAGAATTTGGATTCATTATTTGATGCAATGAAAACGATGAAACCAAGTTCAATAGCCACTGAGAGAGTATTTTCTATTTCAGGCAATTTTGTATCTAGAATAAGAACAAGACTAAGTAATCGTTCAGTTGAAATTTTATGTTTTTTTGAAATCATATTTCCTGAAGAAAAATACAATTTTTCTTTTCCACACGATCACGTCTATGAGGAAGTTTACTCAAAATATTCCACCACTTTACAGTCCTGTGAAATCATAAAATTACTGCCCCGTGCAAATGAAATCTTTTGCCAAGACGAGGCCTGTCATTATCTTCAACGCCGATAAACTGAGGAACGTGAGATCAAATGAAAAATCTCAAATTATTGTCACGTCTGAAGGACTGATCGAAACGCCATCTTGTGCACCTTCAGCGACCCCAACACAGATATAATCGGGCACGTCAGCTGGAAGGCACGACGTCACACGTGACACCGCAGGTTATCAGTTTCCCACGGCGAAGAATATGAACTCGGATGACTTCTCTGTCAACGACGTTTCAGACGTGCATGTTGCCCCAGCAAAGGTAAATACATACTGGAAGTCGTAAGCACCTCTGAAACGTCGGCCAATCTCTACGAGATCATATGACGCATTACTTTTGGGTTCTCGGATATGGGACAGGATTTTATGTGTACACAATTTGGCCAATGCGCTGACATCTGTTGGCGGAACTCGGAAAAGGAGCGTAAATAAAATTTTGATTTGAGAATGTTAATAAATCATAAGATTGTAAACACAGCATTACTTAAAAGCCCACAATTGCAGAGATTTATAGTCTAAAATAAACATTACGTTTAGGTACAGTGCATTCATAAGACAAAAACTCAAGAGACGTTCCGATTTGTAAATAGATCATTCGATGCGGAACGTGAAATGATATTTTAAATATTTTATATTTTATTATCTTATTAAAATTGTGATTTGACGGAAAATATTAAAATATTAAAAAATAAAAACTCAAATCCATTTGGCATAAACATTAGCGAACGCGGTCATATGATCGAGTCCACGTGATGTTCCACCTTTTTAATATTATCTGCTTTCTGCACAAATCCTAAACTCAAAATTTCGGAGACATCTGTTCGTAATTACTTCCTTACAAATAAAATTTTATACGTAATTTGTACGTGCGTTTAAGATATATCCCGGCAGTAAAGCTGACATGCCTACCGCGAGTCAACCTTTTTAAAATTGTCAATTAGAGTGAAACATTTCAATAAACTCAAAATATTTACATTAAAACGTTCAATCATGACCACCTACGCATCAAAAATACATCAAAATTCATTTTTCGCAAATCATTTTGTCTAATAAGTCTTCAGTATTTATGACTAATGCGTCATTTGTTGTCAATTTCACAAAAATTTGTAATATCCTAGAATTATTCGCTTTGTATATTAAAGTAACAAACTGGACAATCATATAAAAAGATAAAATAATTATTACATTCACCGAAAATTAAATTAATAAGACGAACACTGAATACGAAATAAATCAAAAAAAAAAAATTCAAAGGCAAAACTTTCCCGATGCGCGCCATTCAGTCGCTTGGGAGGGGCGTTACGTGGTCAGTCATATCACGAGTCTGGGTGGACCTCAGGACCGGACTTGACGCAGAGACTTGAAGAAAAATCCCTGCCGCCAAGCGGGAATCGAACCCCCAATCATCTAGTCAGAAGTGAAACACTTCTCCGTCTGAGTTACCCCAAAGCCCACAACGAAATGTTTTAAAGTATCTAAAAACAGAAAATGTACTAAACAAAAGTTTGAAACAAAGCAAATGGTGTAATTCTAACTGTGAGCTAAAAAGTGACAGTGGATTGTACATTTATAATCGTCCAGAACGCCGATGATCCACGGAGTGTAATGGCTTATTTATCTTCCAGAGAGTGGAAATTTGAAGATGATATCAATGGCGTAGTAATTCGCTTTACCAGTGCTGGGTTACTTCCTGGTTTATTTTGAAAATATCATACAAAATCATCCTCGAATCAAGGAATGTAACAATAATTCTAACGAAGGCAAATGTTCCTTCATCATGGACCGGTACACGGTCAGAGTGAGAAACACTTCAGAAATAATAAATAATAAACACGTATTATCGCTGTGATTATACGAGGGACCAGCGCAGGTCACGTGATGTAACCATCTCGCGCTCAGGCCGTCAATTGTCTTTGAACAACCGAAGTACGAGGGCAGAATTACTTCGGGCGTACTTTTCCAGATTCTCCTGTGACAAACGAATCGACAATTTCTCGTCTGTGGGCCGGTTCCATGACACAGAAAATCTTCACTGAAGGAAAAAGTGGATGAACGATGAATGTATCGTTGAATTTTTCCAAAATTGTATAATTTTTTGGTTTAGGTGTTTTTATTTACAAACAGAAAATGTGTCAAGAACGAGTTTCTTGATTTCTTGATAATACTCGAATCTACAAATCCTGAAATTAAAATTTAATAAAATAAACTCCATTCGGGTTTAAATACACACGCAAATGTCAATTTTAATGAAGCACCAAGTAACTCGGTACTTAAAATCAACAAAATTAATACAAAATAAAGTTTTATTAACAAAATTTCTTTTTCCATCACGAGTTTGACCGAAATTAAAGGAGATTTCGTGGTTTTGGACACAGACAGGCGGATCGTCAGACATTCGCGCAGCAGCCATATTGGAAACCATTACTTTCAATATTTCTTTTCGTAGTGACCTACAATGGCATGATCTTCGAACCGGGTTCAGCGAGAACACAAAAGTCCTTTTGAAAGTTGGTTAAAGGCAAATAAGCAGATGATAAGAATCGAACATGAAGAAGACAAGACCGAAACGTGAAAATCAGATAAGAAGATTCGAGTCTCCTGTCATTACAGGCAAGAGACGTCCGTACAGCTGTTTAGAAATCAGAAAGTAACAGCTCAATGGATTTCGCTGTCTCACCTTACATCGGTATAACAAGTTATCTATTGTAAGAGATCGGCGGTAATGCTCGTTTATGAAATCAATAAAGAGTTGTCAGACGCTGAACTGAAGGCTGAATATGTTAAAAAAAAATTCCACGTGTCATCCTAACGGGTCTGACCTCAGTGCCACGAACTCCGGTAAATGAAATGAGTCTTATTCGTAACTGAGCTCGTGGATCCGTGTTTTCCGTTAAGAGTCTATATTCTTAGTAAAGATCTCCACGGAGCAGGAGACACAAAGTCGGAAACACGATTTAAAAATGATTTTACTAAATCAAAGCTAACACAGTGATCGCCTAACTGGACTGAGGGGAAAATATTACTACATTAATAAATAAACTGACTAATTCTGTCATTTAAATATGACACTGTTAATTAAGATAAATATGGACGTACAAGAAACAAAATCACTTTTTAAATATCTGTTTCGTGATAGAATTTCAAATAGCAAACCAATTACTGTTACTGAAGATTTATATTTTTAAACTCTTATAAAGTTTAGCTCTGTACATTGTAAACCTGATATTGGTTTTTGCCGTCCACAACTGTGGAGCGCTGTTGTTCGCTAATTATAAAATATTGATTATTATAACTGTAATTATGCCCCATTGCCCAATGTTTAATTATATTTAATCAATTATATTCTCCCATTTAAATTTGATTTTGTTTTTGAATTCTACAGCAATAGTAAAATTTATTCCTTCCTTCTAAGCTACGTCTTCATTAATATAAAAAAAACTTTTTATACTGCATGCTTATTCACGCAGTTTCCCGTTTCCAAACATATTAATAGTAAATGGACCCTTTCTTTCATAACGAGTTTACAAATACCAGTCTTCAATGGTAGTAACTCACTTATCACGTTTTGCACGGCGAACTATAATTTATCTTAGCCCACTCACATTTCATAACATGGCCCCAGCAAACTCACGGGTTACCAGTTTTCGTCTTTCTTTGTACGGTGTGTCCCAAAAAAGACGTGCACACAACAGCAACTCTGGCGACCGCTTGCCAGTCGGTTATTCACCGCTGTCAACAGCGCCACGAAGCCAAAGGTGGTCATTTTAAACACCACAATAGACTCGCAGATTCACCAAGTGCCAATTCTGACGTACGTAATATTTTAGTTTATTAAAATGTCTTTATTTCATTCGCTGAAAATGTGTATACATATTTTTGGGCACACTGTATGTATATATATCTTTCTTATGTACCTACAAATCTTACGGAGGAGCCCCGCACCCCTCCACAGACATTTCTGCGGCACAGAGCGCAAATAAATTTAACATGTCAACTTTGTTTCAGAAAATAAGAATGTTGTTTTGTAAAACGTTAAAGATACGGCCTGTTCCTTCACTTTCGGCCACTTTGAATTCCTGAGAAACACATTTTTAACTGTGAAGGACGGACTCTACTTCCAACCACATTAAAACAAAGCGCAGGAGACAAATTGGCAACGGATAAAAAACAGCGAAATTTGTCGTTTATACGCTAATTACAGTATCCTAATGTCAGTTTAGTTAATTAAAGACATGAATCGTGTACCGAAGAGACGTAACTGTACCAAATTTTGTGTGGAAACGTTTCATAAAGCGACTGCTTCGAAGGCAGAGATAAATGCGATGATAACGTAAAAACGAGAATTTTAAATTCTGATAAAATTCACATTCTACACGTATCCTGGATAGTCAGCAGTCAATGTGACAAAATTAGGCTCTGAAGGTAAAATGTATCGATACTGACGTACGTTGTCACATCTTGGCAGTTACTGTCAAATGCATAATTTGTAGCTACACATCACGTACCCACACGAAAAATGTATGTTCCCTGCAAAGTAAACTAAATTGCGCGGAATCGCATTAATTGAGCAGCACATCAAAAGCAGCTCAAGGTACTTTCATTATATTAAATTACAATCACCATCACACATTTTGTATAAAGAGGGTAGGGTGTCAATGAGTTATCTCCCGCTACATAAAGATTAGAAATCAGTACCGAGGTTCACACGTAGGTTAGAAAAATTATGTTCTTTTGGGTTTCGACGCCGTTAGACTCGTAGTTTAAACATACCTTCTCCATCTTAAGGGCTGAAGTGGCAATCATGGGAAATGAAGGGATTTTTATATGGTATTTTATTTGGTGTTCTGTCTGACGACAGGTCCATATGAACAGGGTCCTTCCATCCTTTTCTCGGACTGGGGCCTGTTCATATACGTTCTTGGCAGATGATCCAGCAGTGGTTTGCCATTGCCTTCTTCTGTGTGTGAATGGAGTAATTGTTGGGATGCCACGGAGGAAAACTCCGTGTTGCCTAGACCACGGCCTTGCCCAACACAAGTTATAAATTCGAACCCGAGACCCCAGGATTACAAGGCCAGCGTGGCAATACCTTTAGCCTACAAAAATTATCCGTTTTAATAACACACTCCGTTCTTCAATACTCCTTAATTTACGTGACAGAACGTAACACCAGCGTATCTATTAATCCAATTACGTGTTACACGCCTTTGGATCTAAACGTTATTCGAGTTGATCCTTCCATTTATTCCGTGGTCTAGCAGCGTCTCTTTTTCGTTTAGAGCGAAAATTAAACATCATCCGATGTATTTCATAAATATATATTCTAGGTGCTTCTTTTGGTATTTTTCTCTCCTAAGTTGAACGTACACTATTAAAAACGATTACGCGGGTTAATGGCCATCTAATGGCGGCTACACCGCACATCAGTGAGCATTAAACCCCATTTCCTGCAAAAATAAACAGAAGTGTCCCCTCCTTCCTCAGCTGGTGAATGTCTTGCTCCGGTCTGTTTCTGGAAACAGCCGTCCGTGTCAGAATATCGGTAACCACTGCTCATTACATGCGTTGCAGGCCCAGCGAGCTTCACTGCCAATCCTCCGGCCATTACCGTGTGTTGCACTCACGATGCTCGGCTGTTCTCCTGGATTTCCATTTCTTTACAAAGCACTAAAAAATGTCCCGAGAATCCAACGCCCGACGTCATTTCGCGTAACAAACTCTAAGCCTGCCTATTCTTAATTGCGTTCCCGTGGCTGGTTTTTACTTTTAAAACGTTTAATAAACCGGCCATTCCCTACGAAAGTCGATGTGATTGGCAAAACACTGGGGGCCATGATCCACACGACATTTAACAGCGCCGATGTGGCAGAAATGCGAATTATGTTCGAGCGAATAAGCGCTTGACGTTCTGAAGACGTCCATCTTGGTCTCATTGGGTGTGACACGTGTGGATTTGCACGTAGAGATACCTACGTGTTTTACTTAAGAAATACTTAAGACGGCCCAAGTCTTCTGTTGTTTAATGAATGCACGTCTCGGTGGCAGACTGACGTCACTAGGAAGAACTGTCTTTTAAAAAGTTGTCAGTGGAACCACGGTTCCGGAGAATTTGACGTAAATACGTGTATACGGAAATGAAGTTTAAATATTGGCTTTATTCTAAATATTTCCTTTATACATGCTTTACAATTGAGTAATGTTTGATTAAGACTTTGCTTATTTAACCTGAATTAGTTACGCTTAAGATGGGTCTGTGGTAGATGAATGTAATGTAATGTAATGTTTTACAGGTAACAACAATGCCGAGTAAACAATTGACGTTTCCTAGGTAACAATTGTTCTTAAACTTTTTCGTTTCCCTTTTTCGCAAAATGACACTGACCCTAAAATATAGACGTATTTACGTAAAAAATCAGTCTCCTTCGAAAAAAAACTGTTTACATATAAGTAGCTATGAAAAAAAAATACGTCAGATTTCACGACCTTTAAGGGTTTTGTGCCCCTTCAGAAAAATGTACCTTAAAACGACGCGATTGACTTCAATGGGGTCACGTGACGCTCCTGTAGTTCGTGAACAAATGAATTTAGATCAAATTTCCCGCGCCAGCCTTGAGCCTAATGAAAACACAGATTATGGGTTCGAATCCAGTCCCCTACATGACGGCCGAGAACGTTGCTTCATTATACTTTCCGACGATCCCAAAATCTCAGATTATAAAACATCAAATCATGAAATGATTAGTGATTAATTAACAGAAATGGATGTGGAACGAAGCGGTTGTGTCCTAATTTGAAATGTTTTTGGCGGAATCTGCCTACTCAATAATTTCACAAAGCCTCTTCGCCAAAACAGCCAATTTCAGGACCGAGTTTTGAACATCAGGTCTTCAGAATACGACCACTGGACCACGAATTTCGCCAGAGGACGTATAACCGATTTCAGACTCAATGAATCCCACTTATTGATTGCTTTAGAAGTTGATTCTGAATCAGAGAGATGTCAGGAGGAAAAACTCGTGTATAAATATGGCCGTCTTCTTGGTTGTAGCGCGGAGTAGTCCGGTAGAAGTTTACCAAGGTCATCGCCCTGATGATGGAAGCAACAGAGACCTCCGAAATGCCGGTAAACTTCTACCAGACTACACGGAGCTACAACCCAGAAGACAGCCATCTTCAGACCTGCCAACATGAAAACCTAAATTCCTACAAATCATTTTATTCTCTGGAATTCACTACTTTTCTGAGTGCGTTCTGTTAATTAAGATCACGCAGTTTCGGCAACTGGTTTTATTTCCTTCTTCATATTTGTGGTGGGTGAACAAAATTCCTATTGTTTTGGGCCCAAACGACTGTGAAAACTCATTAATTTACTTAATGCATCGTCGTGATACGACAAAAATTCTGCTTAATTTCCGATCTTGGAATTAAATATAAATTAAACGTAAACGACACTTCTACATTTTGACAGCGAGTGGTAAATCGATTAGTATCGAGATGACTTGACATGGCGTAGCGAGAGATCGCTCACAGAACACACACAACACGTAGAAACACGTAAAACAGCGAGAATCGTGCCTGACGTAATTATCATTTCAGCACAGACGAGACATTCAAAAATTAAACAAACAAACAAACAAACAAACAAACAAAAGACTTACCGCCCCAGTCCTTGTGCCACACGTCCGTCAGGGACACTCCTCCCCTCTCCCCCGCTTCTCCCCTTGCGTCACCCGTCAAGTTCTTTCCCTCTCGGAGCTTCCAGTTCTCCCTTCCCGGAGTCGGACTTGCATCCGAAACACTGTCATCTTCAGGAAGCCGTTTCCTCGAATTTTCTGCTAGACACACTCGCGAAGGCTCGTTGTAGTCGCCCTCTTCCACTAGCTCTTCGTCTCGTAGCACGAAAATCCTCCCTTCACTTCCTCTCGTGCTCGCCCTCTGATCGCGGGTCCCCATCGCGTCCAACCCGTCACTGCTAGCGCGGTACGGCCCCACGAGCCCCACAATCCCTCGTCTGGACAGGAGTCCCACGGGGTCCGTTGCCGTGGTCCCCGCTACATCCCCCCCGTTCCCTCGGCCTGTCGATTCGCTGGCGTCTTTTGGTTTCGAGACCGTCGTGTACATGGGCTGGTCCGACGAGCACTGGTACCTGTGAACGCTGGGTTTCGTCGCCGCCTGTATCCAGCGAGGCGCGTGCGTCACTTGTTTGTGGCTGTTGTTGTTAGCAACAGCAGAGGCAATGCTTGTGAGTTCCGCTACCATGACGACAGTTAGCCTACACTTTTCTATGTCTCAAAAAGGGGGTTCGTGGGTTACCACGCTATCAACGGCGAGGGAGGGAGCGAGGGAGGGGCAGACAAGACATTAAGTATGAGAGATTAACCTGTCTTCCCCACCTCCTACTCACTTCGTAGTTTTCATAAGGAGCCACACTTGAAGTATCTCGGTTCTTCACAGGAAGTATATAACTGCATGCTACCACTTTACTGCTTTCAGCATCTTATAAAACACTTCCGTGACTAAATGTTGTGCGCCATCTACAACAATAGCTGTCCTGAAGAATGGAGTTCAATTATAAATCGTCACAACAGCCAATACCCTATATGAAAACACCTAAGTGTCATACCGAATACACATTCGATCCTACATACCTAACACGTTACATTAACTGTTGCTTCGTTACGTGAAGCGATCTGAAGTACGCGTGACGTTAAACCGAAACGGAAGCCACTGTTTGATTTTCCATTAAGCACCTCATCGGCTCCGCATAAACAACATCTGTCGTACGCTAGGGTATTTTGTTTGCACTGCGCATTCAGAGTGGACAGACGGCCAGTTCGCGGCGACGCAGTGCGATTGTGTAATATGATTGGTCGGATTTAAAACGTGAGTCGCAGACCGATGTTCAGCTGTCAGAAATTGTTGAAACCTACTGGTGTTTGTGTTTTATCGTTAAGGCTTTGACCGGGATGTTAAATCTTATGTGGTACCGCCTGATTAGACTTCTAATGGTTAAGTGAAGTGTTTTCTTCGCGGTACGGTCTGGATTCGTAAAATATTATGAAGACGAGCTTCGGCTTCAAAGGGTTAACCAGCTGATTTTCGTAATGGTGAGGTGTAGTGTTTTCTTCGCGGTACGGACTGAATTCATAAATAATATTCAGACGATCTTCGGCCGGGCAGAACTTGTGGCCCTTCCGGGAATCGAACCACGTCCGTACAGTCAATAAGTATACTGACATGACCCCGATACAAAGTCTCGCATGTGTGATGAATGCATGCATATCTGTTTGTGTATATGTGCAGGCCTGTGTTAACGATACATTTCAGATCAACACAAGTTTTTGATTTCACGTATTAAAACTCAATAATGGGAAAATCCGTAACATGCATTGTTGAGAGTCTGCAAAGTGGACTGCCAACAATGATGAAAACTGTAAAGAAAATTTGTTATATGAACTGCCAATTCTCGCGACAAAATAATCAATTCAGAGTATGCCCAATGAGACAATGTTAAAACTGGTAATGTATCTGACTAAGAACGCTATTTCTTCTGCGCAAACAGCACACAGACGTACACAAC
>NW_019060604.1:166961-191480 GCF_000696155.1 Zootermopsis nevadensis | reverse complement strand
ATTTTAAATGTTAATTATTGTAATATTTTAATATTTAATAAGAATTTATTGTGATTAGACGGACAAGATTTAATATATACTTATTATATCACAATATGACGCAACTTTACCATCTTATTATTACTTTACTTAAATTTAAAGCATTCGGCCAATCAGAAACTGGCTTTTGATATCAAACCTTTTCCCTGTCAAATCAGAGTACGGCTTTAGGATCAGTCAGTAACAAGGATTACTTACTCTTGGGAGCGAACACAAAATGTGTGTACAGGAGAATATTGCAAAGCTAATTCCAGAAGTCATAATTGTCTAAAGTAAAAACTGGTTGAGATGTACTTAATCAGCGCGTGGAACATCTAATGGTCATTAACTGAAAGGTATAAACGTGTTAATATTACCTATAAAGCACTACAAATTCAGTCCATACTGCAGAGTGCGACAGAACTTAACGTGTTCCACTGAACATAGGACTTCAGCAGACCTAGATTCGGCTATCCACGTATTTAATTATTAATTTGTCCACAGTCATTTGTTTTTGAACTCTTTCTTATGAATTCTTTGCAAGATGTGTAAAAATGTCGTGTAATGTCTGTCTCTCCGCACGATACAAATCGAGAACCGATGGACGGATTTGGGTGATTGATCTAGTTGTTTTGTACGGACGGACAGACAGACAGACATGGCGCACTAAAGGGCAGGCGATGCCAAATGCTTGTATTTTAGTCCTAAAATGTGAACGGAAGAGACCGTGGTCAGGTTAGACTAGGTTAGGTCTGTTATGTTAGGTTAGGTTTAGTTAGGTTAGGTTAGGTTAGGTTAGATTAGGTTAGGTTTAGTTAGGTTAGGTTAGGTTAGGTTATGATGGGTTAGGTTTGGTTAGGTTGGGTTAGGTTAGGTTATGATGGGTTAGGTTTGGTTAGGTTAGGTTAGGTTTGGTTAGGTTAGGTTTGTTTAGTTTTGATCAACAGAGTTGTGGTTAGGTTATGTTTATTAATTTTAAATGCTGGAATTTCGAATGTGGGAATAATGACATTTTCAAATCTGGATACTAAAAATTTCGAGAAAAAAAATTAAAATATTACGTGTTTACAATTTTTGAACATTTTAAAATTTTTAAAAAGTTTGTACGCTGGGAAGAACGCATGAGGATGTGATATGCGTCGCGGAAAGGAATGTATTTTTCACTCATGTTTTGTGTACTGACAGAACGGCTTTGTGTTATTATTGACGGTACAGATTAAGAAGTATAGTCAGATACTGGTCTTTTGGTTGATTCGCAGTATTTTCAGGGACAACCTCGGTCGGTCACCTGACCATCAGTCCCCGCCCCCTTGCGCCCATGGGCCCCTTAAATTTCCTCCAGGAATCCAGGAAGTTAATTGTAACTGTTGTAAGATTCAGGCTCGCACATTTGGAAACGTTTCTAGCTTATTTTGGACAGAGAGGCAGGCAGGCAAAAGTTACCAACTTCAGAACACAGTTTTACTCTATTTATATTAACTGTATTCTATCAGTCTAATGATGAAATCAGCTGAAGTGGATTAATGTTTAGGTTAGGTTTTTGAACACGGGGCACGACGAGACGTCCTGTGTCCTTCCTGCACGCAGTAGCCACATGCGTTTTGTGACCTATGGTTCGTGATCGGATTTGTGTAACAGCTTCAGAAAGGACATCGATAACAGCTAACTGACCGCCAACACATCGGAGGCGCGTGATGACATGCCTTCCGCGGTTCCCACTTTGAATTCGGATTTGCTCACACGTAAAACATTTGAATGCACACGGCAACCAATCAGCAGCGGGGAAGTCTTCAGTTACGCGTTCCTTACCTTAAGTTACTCATATCGCATCTACGGACTTGAACTCTGTCTCTCATCGCCGCAGGCCTAACCCACGAGGAAAACAGCGCAGTCCAATACGTTCCTAGAAAAAATCCATTTCTCAACTAGCCACTTGTAAGTCAGTCTCACTCAAATAACCTACTGTAAACAGAGCTCAGAATAAGTGTTACTTCCACAGTTCTCGGTGATTTAACGACACTGTTTCAACTCCAGACGCTGTGTAAAGTGTTGAGTGACAAGAAAATTTGAATCGTGAGTACACAATTATTTGCAAAGTGGTCGTGGCCTACCATAATTATATCTCTGGATATGACGATACAAATCAGTAATATGAATAGCTGGTTCCCCAGACGATGCTTGAAAGAGTTACGACCTATTTCGAAATTTAAAAATAAAATAAGAATCTTTGTTCTTCTAACATTCTGGGGATCCCCCGCGAATGACATTAATACAATTTGTAATTTTGTACGCGTATCGGAATCAAGCGTGAGCCATAATTAAAGTCGGAACGTAATCGGTAACAATTGTTAGGGCCTGTTTCGTTATGAATCCGATCTTGTCTTATTTACGAAAGTCCGTTTCCCCTCCTTCGCCCTTACCCGCAACACTACGAAAGGAATCCCGTTGAAACGGCTCGCTCATGCGCAGTCGAGGTCAAGACACTTGCTACGCGTACGTAATTGTGACTGGCATCCACACCCGCTGAGCCCAGGCGACGTACAAGTCGGAAGACAGACGACACTCGCACAATCGATGATGCCAATTGAAGTCACGTGTCTCTTCTTTAACCGATGACCTCGACCGAGAAGGTTCAGGGTTCATATCTCAGTTGAAAAACAGCTTCTAGAAAGGAAGTTTCTATTTTCCACAGTCTGTTTACCCAGACGTCGTGTGATGAGATGGTTAAATAGGCCACGACAGCTTGCTTTGAAAATTCATCTATACTCATAATATCAGATCGTGTAAACCTACACTCTACTGTCGAAAGCGCATTGATAAATAACCTAGTTCAATGGTTTTCAACCGGGGGTACGCGAAGACATCTTAGGGGGTACGTGAAATGTAAAAAAAATTATATTATTTTATGATAAACACTGAATAATCAGTAATGTAATTTATTTAATTTACTTTAGATGTAGATTATATACTATGTATAACTTGAATTATACACCAACAACTTTGGGGGTACAAAGTTGAAGAGAAATTATATCTGGGGGTACGCGAACAAAAAAGGTTTGAATACCACTGACCTAGTCTGATCACTTCGGTGTGTAATTCGACAAATTCTTAGACCTATAAGTTTATTTTAATAACTGTAACTCTTTTGAAGTAAATGAAAATGCAGAAAAATATAAATGAATCATTGTTTTAAGCTTTAAACCAGAGGCTGACTGCATTTAAGACTATGAAGTAGCCAGTCCACGATGACGGAAAATCTAAAGAGACACTTGAAGCAAGTTTTCATTGAAAATTGTAAAAAAAAAAGTATTATTTATCTTTGCATAAGGATTTAAATTGACAAGTGGACACATTTAAACGTTTGTTTGCTTTATAGTTTTAGAGAAGTACACGTAGGTACAACTTATTTCGTTGACACAGTGAATCATCGTTAAATAAACAACGAATCTGATTTAAAATTTATTTCCAGCCATGAATAATATATCTCAAGGAACGCACAGTCATCATCAAATCATCAGACACACATCTGAAATGATTCGACGTATAGTCTCAGCTACAAACAACCCGAGACGACAGTCACTGGTAATGACATCAAATGTGAGTCACTGTGACTGAATATTATTAACAGGCGTGTTTAGATTAACAAAATTAGATAACGCACACTAATATTACATTCTGGGGACATGGGACAGATCATTCGGTGCACAGACCGAACTATTGGCTTGGCTCAACTCTTATGTCGATAAAGCGTTTGGTCCCCCCCCCGCCAACCCACCTCTCGACGATCAACATTACGTTTAGCAGAACTCGTGACAAGGATCAATGTTGTATTAAAATATTTGTGCTGATTCATTAAAATATACGAGATTTTGGTTTGAAACTCCGCTTAACATTTCACGAACTGCGAAGAAGTTGGCACCAGATAGCCTCAATTTAGTTTAGTGAAAGTAAAGAACAGGCAAGCTCTCTGACTGTGTACAGGAATGTTTTCACGGCTTCCTAGATGTTTGCTTTATAGAAATACTGCAATTTAAGTGTTGTGTTCTGTCATGCAGAATCATCACTTCAACTTACTTATTTATCTTTGTCTTAATCGGTTCGCGCTGAACCACGGTTCGTATCTGATAGCATGACTACACAGCAGAAACAACAATGGAATCATGACTGTGCCAAACTTTCTTGAATAAATTTGCATCTGAATTATGAACTAGAAAAGCTGAGAAGGTTTACTGAACTTGGGATTCCATTCGACACGAAATTAAAATGTCTTATTATCCTCCGTTGTTGTTATCTTATTGCATTCCACACACGAAGTGTATTGCGAGAAAGTATTATGTCTGTGTACTGGATGGATTTCGATGAAATTTGGTATAGACACCGTGCCATTCAGCGGGACCTCACAATCGCAATTTTGAATATCCTACGAGCGGTGATGACGAAATGGCGGATGACAAAAGTCGCGAGGTAGACACCGAGATAGTACGATCTGGTGGCCAAAGTGGGAACTATCAAACATGGCGGCCATAATACCTCTAAATGCACGTTGTAAAGAACACAGGACGATTTTTTGTGTATTCATTTACGGGATATATTTTGTTAACTTATTATTATGCGGTATTTGCACGGAATATATGCAAGAAATAAATTTTGGGTTAATCGTGTCTATCTATGAATAACTGGTTCATTAATTACTGACAATGACATCAAGCTACTCACTTTGGTAATATTTTCATTGTTGTTTAAATTAACTGCATTCCTCTGTCAGCAGCTGCCATCTGTCAGGATAAAAGGAGGTGGCATTTATCACCGTGTTCAACAATGAGCCACACTTTTATGAAGACTGTCACACTTCGTACATTAATTCCGCTTTACAATCATAATAAATCACTTCTTTTACTGAGGACATCTCATGTTAGTGACCAGTGCATAAACGGATTAAGTACGCAACGTAAAATGAATGAGCAACCTCGACCTTGAAATGTCGCTTCTGTGGCACGGAACACGAGCGCCAAGAGAGACGCGTGGGAATTGCGGAACTAACCGCGATATACAGTATGTGCCTCTTGCGGTTTGCAGTAACCTCACCCGTGTTTTGTTGCGGAGCCAGAAGGTTCATCTTTGTCACAGTCCGCCGCAGACCGCACATTAATCAACTTTACAATTCCAAACAATACTTCCTTGAGGAGCGCTCAATTACATTTTTTTAACCTTTTCTTTGGGGGTTACGAAACAAATTATTTTCCTATCGTGCCAGATGTGCGACCAATCGCGAACCCCCTTAACTCATTCCCCACACCAACGCTTCTTAAAATTCTACTATAAATCCAAAACACGCGTCTTTGTAGAGTGTCATAAATACTCAATTGTTTCAAATAAAAATCTTCACCAGCTGAAACATCGTACGAAAGCCCCGACGGGAAAATTAAGTCATTTATCCAATGTTTTTTTTTTTTGAAACTTGTACTTCTTCTATGACGCGACTTTTCTGAGAAATATGGAGCGTGTACCATTTAAAACGCAGCCAAACAAAAACGACGCACTCAACTAACTCCCTGGTAGCAGAATCCGCAGGTCCAACACCGGCCACGATCCTGAACCAACGCCATCCATTTACCATCCTTACATCCCACCTCCCTAAGGCCCATCTTGATATTATCCTCCCATCTACTTCTTGGTCTTCCCAGTGGTCGTTTTCCAGAAGCCGTTCCTATCAAAATCATGCCTGAACCCCTTGCTCCCCCCCATGCGTGCTACATACCCAGACCATCACAGATTTCACTGTTCCAGGTGACTCGTGGAATTCAAGAAAGTTCCTCGTTATGAAATATTCTAAATTCTAAACATCGTTGATCGCCTTCAGGGACTCGAATTATCACCTCCCACGACCTTGATCTCGCTTCAAGAACAGTCAGCATCTCCTTTCTCCAGTAAATGAACATCCGGATGTATTCCTCGCTTGACAATGACAGTCGAAGAGTCTGGTTGCAAGAATAAACAAAACACTGATGTGTGCGGGGAGGCTGGACCTTGCGAACTGCATCTGACGTGGCTTCACACAGTCAGAGAGTAACCGTGCGAGGGGAGAGGAAAAGGCCGTTCCGTATCCCTCGTCTCTTCAAGGATGAGACTGTCAGTGCTGACATGTACAAATGAGGAATGAATTCCTGTTTTCAGAGCTACGCCCTCGCGCCACTGACCTTGTAGCTGTTCGCCTCCAAAAATGACGGAGAGACAGCGAATTCTACCCGCAGTCGATGAACGCAGTAAGGACAGTGTTCCCAACATCGAAAAAATTCCCGCTACGGGGATATTTCTTGGTAAACCTTCACCTTCGGCTTGCGACTTATTTAAAGAGGCTACTTGGAAAGCAAAATGTTTCAAACACGTCCGGTAGACTCAACCTAAAACAGAGAATCTCTGAAGAAACTTATGTCATTACGACCGGCCATGTTTTCTGCGGGTAATGGAAACTGTTATGACGTAACGTATTGATCTTGAGGGACGTATGACGGGTGTTATTCTTAAGAACTAACTTTTTATAATCTTCCTCATTAATAAAAAGCATTGGCATTATTTTGGATAAATTTAAATGAACTGTGGTAAATTAACGTGCCCTTAAAAATGACGAATGAAAGCTGCCTCACCCTGTATATTAGAAACAGATATCAGAAAGTGACTTTTCTGATTTTCCAAAACTGCAGTCTTTTGCAATGAGTCGAGATGAAAATGAATCTTATGAAATATAATTAAAGAAGCTGGAAGAAGAATTTAAAAGAGAGTCCGAGGATTTGAAGAACAGAGACCAAGTTACACGTTTCCTACACACTTCAAGGTGAATTACGAAGCCGTTAATCCAAATATTTACCCTGATATCATTGAACTGCAATGTAATTCACATATTTTTCTATCAATACGTCCAAATTTGAATTCCCTAATGTAATTATTCGTACCTAAGAAAATTACGGTGATGTTCGAAACCCCAGATTTATGCGAAGAAGTTTTCTCGGCGAAGAAACTTCGACAAAAACCGGCGTTTGAAATTCACTGACGCCTCATCATCTTCTTCAGTCACTTCTGATGATCTCTTGTTCCAAAACTGAATTCGGATTTTGAAAACCTTTCAGGGGCAGAGTCCCATTTCCTTATCCCACTGTTTTATTTGGAAACCTACATTGTCTCACATCCTAAATTTCGATAGTAGAGAAATTATCACACTTTCAGATGAGTTTAAGTTTCTTTTGTGACACAATCCTCCAATTAAAGAGACGTGTTTAATCACGACGTTGTCACCAATTTGTCGTATACACACCTCGGAGGCGGTGATATTGGAGGTGGGTGGAGACGATGGGTCACCGTATTAATTGAACTATATCTATAATAATATGAATGAGTAATCTACAATAAATATTTAAATGAGTTTATCCAATTAGGATTACACAAACTAACAATATGCCTCTGTAATAAACAACGTATACAAGTATAAACCTTGAATGGAGTAATTGTTGGGATGCCACGGAGGAAAACTCCGTGTTGCCTAGACCACGGCCTTGCCCAACACAAGTTATAAATTCGAACCCGAGACCCCAGGATTACAAGGCCAGCGTTATAACCGCTAGACCACCGTGGCTCATCTGTCACGCATGAAGTGTGACAATGTATAGGTTACGCTTGAGAACCTTGAATCATCGCTGGTGGCGAGGTATTAAGACCACAGCGTCAATCCTGTTTGTCATCTTAGGGTCTTAATCTTTACATAAGTCATCTGAAAGTGTTATAATTGCTCTACTATCGAAATTTAGGATGTGAGATAAACACCCACAATCCTTGAAGTAGCAAAGAGTGAAGTTGTTGGTAGCAACTTAATCCTTGACAACTGGTTTGTCACTGGGACAGAGTTGTGTACAAATTGATCATGTGCCATTATTTATTTTTATTTCTACATCATCTTGTAGCTGAGGATGCAGAGTTCCTATGAAAATTAACCCCACACTCCAGTCTCATCTGGACGAGAGAAAATCGATTTTCATCGTGCTCCAAATCATTAACGAAATAATCGCACCAAACCTGTTTTTACGAAAGTCTCCAGAAACACGTTTTGGCTCCTGCTTATTTCCTCGCATTGCCCCTGACGATAAAACTCACCCCAACATGCATTTAGTTAATGCAATTTGAATATCGTAATAAACTAAACTATTAAACAGTCGTCATTAGCATTTAGGGAATTAGCGAATCTAGTATGGTGTTCAAAATGGCCACTGCTAGCTTCGTGGCGCTGTTGACAGAGACAAACAACTGACTGTCAATCGGCCGCCATATTTGCTGATGGAACACGCGCTCAAGACGGTCAAATGTATTGCCGTGTTGTTCGTCTTGTGATATTAATGCCAGGCAGTTCCCGTGTTAAGAACATTAATCGGCTAAGGACGTGACGTAACGCTTTAAGGAAGTTTTGCTGGGGCCAACAAACCTTATCCCAGTCACTGGAATTGTTGTGGATTTATTGTTATTAGCAAATGATTTTATAGTCAGCCTGTGGAGGTTCGAAGATTTGTGACGAGTTTAATTTGGCGTTCGATGGAAACAGTAAAACGTTTGGGAGGTGAACATCGTGTTTTTACGTCGTAAATCTGAAACCTGTCTGATCTGAACATCGATTGGAATGCTGTACACTGTATTTTAAATTAATCATCGGCTGACGCTGGGCAATTATAATAAATTTGTATAAAGCATTTACATATACACCCAGAAGCTGTACCGGGAATCTAAGAATGTACGTCTGTCATATGATACGTTTTGATACTGGTATTTTAGACAAGCAAACCCCTAATTAAAGACAAATAATGTTGAAAGCTACCGTGCGTGGCTATCATGCTCCGTGTTGCTAACATCTGACAGGTTTAGTCAAAATTTAGTAATATTTCGTGACAAAACATGAGTGTCTCTTGTTTGAAGTTTCAGACGTGTGTCGCGAGGAAGTGCCTTGAAACATTACAAGGTACAAGCCTATTAATTGTTTTGTGAGCAATACGAATTTTGAGAAATATGTAAAGATTCAGTCTGTGCTCAGAGAAATAAATAACTGCATTTTTAAATGTGTCTAAAATAAACGTAAATCTCTTTTCTATGTCAGCGTTATTTTTTAATCATAATGATTTTCATTTTCAGCGCCCATTTGTATTTGTTTTGTACTTTAAAATGTAATTATATATGACTTTTTCATTTGGATACAAATGGACCACATTACTGACTAATAAAATTACCTTTACAGTCTAGTGTCAGGCGAAGTTATTAGAAACCGTTCACTTACATCTGAGACCAGAAAAGTGTTTTAGTCAGTCGCAATTATTTTCGAGAGCTCTTGAAATTAATAGCCACATGATTTCAGTCTGATGGCCGATCGAGTCCGGGCAATGACCGTGAGTTCAATTACTTCGAAATTCTGCTGTTCGTACTTGTACGCGTACGACGTTTAGCAAACACGTGCAGAATTTCAGAAGACGCATTCACGACTACCTTAATTGCATTATTACCAAGTCGTATTGTTCGCTGCTATAAACCAGTAAGTATAAATGTAACATGATACAAAAGTCTTTCCCCAAGCTGCTATTTAATTTCATCTTTTAATTTCAGCTTCTGGAATGATCCGTAATTTGCAACACCATTTTAGACTTTACAACTCAACATCTCATGCCGGTATTACTTCGAAAAGAATTGATATTGTTTTAGAAATAAATCACAGAAATCAGAGGACGCCGACAGCATTTAGAGAAATAATAAATATGAAACATTGACATAGTAATACCGACTGACAGAAATATAATTAAGAAGGAAACTGAGAAGATCTTGAAATAGAAGGACCTTCTCATTGAAATACAGCGAATGTGGAAAGTGAAATCAAAAATAATCCCGATAATTACAGGAGCAACTGGAAATGTCTCCACGTCGCTCAGAAAATATTTGGCCAACATCCCGGGCGAACACGACATCAGGGAACTTCAGAAAACCGCCATTTTAGGATTTTCATACGTCATTCGAAAGACGCTTTCATAAAATATTTAGTCATATCTAACAATAAAATTATATAATATATGTAACATTTATTAGAAACGAAATGTATTTCGGAAATAGCTGCTGCATTATGTACCTTAAGGACAAGGTCTGTCTCGGGTACTTCGAAGTAAATTCCCTATAAAATGGTGAATGGATGGAATAATAATAATAATAATAATAATAATCTGCTCAAAAATGTGTTGTTATTCGCAATACGAGTAAGTCAAGTCTCAGGTGAGCGTAATAACGAGCTAACACACATAAGAATTTTCCGGAGATAATTCTTCAAATTCGGCCTTGTTTTCAACAAAACTGCAGAACACATTTGTAAGTGTCACACTGAGAAATGTACAAACTCACCGACAGAGATTACAACTTTAGAAGATAAAAATGCGGTGATATTCAAGCGAACACAAGATCAGGGCATAGTGAATCCTCAATATAAGGTACAATATAAGCATCTGTTCGATACGATTGTTCAACGATGTTCCAGCTTTCTATGCATTCGTCTTCGAGAATCTGCGAATATTTCCCTCGACAAATACATTGTACGTGCGTTTGTCTCTAAGCACACAATTGATACACAGAGTGACGAGTCAAGAATAAGAATTTACCGATCAGGTGGAGTCATGTGCCTCAGGATAAGAACAAAGGTCGACTGTCATGAACACGGTAATGAAGGTTCCTCAAAAGTCGGCGAATTTCTTGACGACATGATCCACCGTTAGCTTCTCTATAAGGACTCTGCTTAAAGCCACAAATACAGGGTTATTCTTAATTCCCTGAAACATTACAAAAAATCGCTGGTCTTCAGTGGTGCAATGGATGGTAACATAGGACATGGCGATAGAAAGAGAAACTCTCCAAGTTTGTTTTACATACCTCATAAATGCTCTATGACCATGGCTGCTTCGTTGGCCACCCCGATCACCTGACCTGACGCCATGTCATTTCTTCTTATGGGGGTATATTAAGGACCAGGTCTTTGTACCGCCTCTGCTACGGGATCTGCATGAATTGCGAAGACAAATCATCGCTGCCATCTCACAAACCGATCGTGAGATGCTTCAGCGGTTATGGACAGAAATGGATTACGGGCTTGAAGTCTGCGGAGTCACAAAGGCATTTATGAGGTATGTAAAATAAACTTGGAGGGTTTCTCTTTCTATCGGCATGTCCTATGTTACCATCCATTGCGCCACTAAAGACCAGCGATTTTTTGTAATGTTTCAGGGAATTAAGAATAACCCTGTACACTAGACTACAGCAGAAAACTCGACTAAACGTAATTAATACGAGCCATAATGGAATCCTGACTTACATATGCATGTACCTTCATTTCGGATACCACCCTAAAAATCGGAATGTGTGGTATAATCACTGGCAATATCCAAAAATTTTATTCAATTGATACATTTGAATTGTTCTGATAAAAACCGAGAATTAGCTAAGCTCCAGTCGGACGATTACGCGTAAACTCGCTTAACCCCCATTTGGCGTCTCTCTGAGTCCCGTGGTAAGAACCAGCGGCTCTGAGAATGGTTTTGAAGTTGCTCCACGCTGCCATTAAAAGTCAGCGTTGGTTTTGATGGTGGACGGGTTTTGTTACACGTCGATAAACAAACATGTTCTACACGGACGTGTTCTGTAAATCTTGAGTGAAAACACGTTCTGCATAATAATATTATATCTTTTCATTATTAATATTGAAACTTCTGATAAGAAACTTGCTACATTAAACAGATTTACGATGTCCGTTCCAGAAGAAATTAATTCACTTTCTATTACATTATTCGTGTTACAATGCCACAATTTCACCAGAAATTCTTTATGTATATTAACATTTATCTGCAGTTTGTTTAACGACACTTCTTCAGTACCTCAGACTATATAACATCGAATGAGAGGATGATAGCGAATTTGAAAGGAAGCGGTTGTGGTCTAATTTGAGGCATTATCCTGGGCACTTACCTGGAGAGACTGAGGAAAAAACTGCCAGTCAGCACTGTTGGCGAACGGGCCAACGTTTCGAGAACAATCTCTGCTCTCAAATCGGATTTGTTACCCAGCAGCCCTGAGGATGACAGCAGAAACTGTTGTCGAAACGTTGGCAAAAGATATGGTTTATTCACCATTCAGCCGTCTGACGCGGATTGAAACCCGAGAGTCTTTCATGAACGCAAAATGTTTTGGCTACTGCTGTCGGAGCGTAGTAAACATCTTTTCAATAAATGAGGTCCTGGGTACCGAGTCATGACGGTATAATTATACGATGACAATTCTTGCGGGTAACTATTTCATGTACTATAAAATGCGTTTGTTTCATTTATCTCAGTCTAAAATGTCATAACATCCAAGCACTTGAATGAAATTCCAGTTCTTTAATTGGACAGTTTCAGTTATTCTCACAATGAATCTTGTAGCACAGAACGGAGGCTTCTGTATCAAAGACCAGAGCCTCAATAAGAATTTCACGGTCAGCAATAATTTCTCCACACGCGGGATAAATTAAAGGATAATGAACATCGATATTTTGACAGCAGATAAGATCCGGGTACATCGCACACAATACGCTTTCTCGAATGTCAAATTCCCGTTAGGTTACCCTGACAACGGCAGAAACCACACGTGAGTTACAAAATACCAGCATCCGAATGCGCGACTCGACGAGAACAGAGCCACAATTTTTATTACCGTGTCTGCAAGAGCCTTGCACCGGGCCTTATCGTAAGGCAGTCAGTCCACACCTTCACAACACATCGCCTTCATATCATTTTTAATATTATCCTTTTCAAAATAGACTTTATATTCCCTTCGTGATGTTAATGTATACCGAAGATTAGCGAAACAAATAAAGCGTGATATTTAAATAAATTTAAATGCTGAAGTTAATAATCACTCAGCACGAAATTATCTGAATGTATCAGAACTTCAAAAACGCTAGACTTAACCATAAATTACGATGTTCCTGGTTGTGTGACAGATAAATCCTGAGACTTTATTACCACAGACGACGTTACTCAAAAACATAAAAACCCGCCCGAAGGCAAATTTAAGAGCGTTCTTAAATTCAACAAAATGTGTGCCTCTCAGAAGTCATCAACCTCTGAAGCAACGAGGACACGTGTAGGAATTTGCGTAACTACGCACACACGTACGTAGTTAGGCTACCGGTCAGTTTAATCAGCCCACTGCCATTTCCAACTAAAAAAAAAATAGTGCACGAATAAATGAAAAAAATTAATAAACATATATACAAATTTAAGATACGTTGGACGCATTATATTGTGAGTTATGCCGTGATTAATTTGAACGAAATGATCTGTGTGTCTTACAGCGAAAATTACAGTAAGAACTAACCTCAAAATATTACCTCAGAATCCGTTTGAAAAAAGACTTGAGGAAAACCAGAGAAATCTCAATTCGCGCTGGTCACTGACCCGTCGTCACATTACCGCTGCGTTAATCTACAGAGGCTCGTATAAATCGTAATTTTATGACGGTTACAAATTAATATCTCGCGACTTAAGATATGTCATCTTTGCTGGTTAATAATTAATTTCGTTGTGTCCACGGTAAAACGTAGAACACATTTACGTCAATTGAATAGAAATTTCCTTGGATATTATCCATCGTCTAGTAAATATAAAACGTAAAAAACGACGTTTCGGAGATGGGACTCTATCTCCGTCTTCAGGTTCCTACACAGTTGGACCCACTAGATAGAGCTAATCCCTATCTCCGAAACGTCGTTTTTTACGTTTTATATTTACTAGACGATGGATAATATCCAAGGAAATTTCTATTCAATTGACTCTTCACCATCGTCAAGAACTTTTAGATTTGACAGTTACACGTGTTCTACGAAATGTGTTTGAACCGTGTATAAAGAAACGTGTATCTGGAAACACATCAGAACAAATGTCCTTTATAAGGGATAAAACATGACACCTCGCGCCCTTTACGCTATAGTAACACGTCGTTTATTCTTACTAACATTTTAACCTTGTCGAAACACATCCTTCATCAGGGCGAACCACATAAAAATAACCACGGAAACGTATATTTCTGTTTACGTTGGTTTTAATTGTGTTATTATCCGCATAAATCCGTGCCCCGTGTTCATGAAAATCCGGGATAAACTAGAATTACGAATATCGACATGTTTCGACTGTGAAAAAGACATCGGTAGGTCTAATGCAGGGCGAGGAAGTTGAAATAGCTGTTGTTGTGTGTTGGTTAAGGACAAGGACACAGGACGAGCCAATCTCCTGTTTTTAAAGTATCGTGTTTCTTAATTTACGACGCACTTCGTGGTCTTTGATTTCAGTCCAAGGTGCAAGGCTTCTGAGGAGTGAAGCAAACACTCGATTCAACATCATCTCACAGCCATGGCACTGTCCGATTCCACGTTTCATTTACCTGCATTACACGTGGCTACCACACACTTTAAATACCAACAGAACAATCGGTAAGGAAACTTGTCTTTTCAGTATACACGTGGGATTTTACTTCCACGTGTCTTACACGTGTTCATACGACACTGGGGTACTTCCCCATTCATTGATCATCGTAGAAGGGAAGGTAAATGATTGTGGGAAATTTTTTAAACATCAAAATATTGTTGGCAACGCTGAAGAAGACGATCTCATTCCGATGAGGGAAATTCGTGTCTTTATCTGAAATACTGTTTTAGTGGCATGACATCACTGTAGCAGAGCACTGATCCCAGGACTTCGAAGAACACATTTTCTAATTAAGCGTCGCATTTAATCAGGAGCTGCCCGCGTTAAAGGAAGAATGCGCCTTCAATTAGTTGCACGTGACACGAGTTCTGATGATGATAATAATATATAATTATAATTTATTACCACCAATTATTTATAATTATTATAAGTGCATTAATGAAGGTTTTAATTATGGAAATTATTCATTCTTTGTTTACGTAACTTCTGATGATTTTACTACGTTTAATGCAACACTTCATTGAAGTCGATCATTTTCCACGAGACTTCAATCAGTTTTGCGTTCGAGTCCCAAAAGCCACTCTTGCACGTTCAAGAACAGGCGATGAGATGATCTCTGTGACACACGAATTGAACGTCAACTGCCCATTTGGTTCGCAGGTTTAATCATGCAGACAAAAACATTTATACGCGGTGCGGGACGAATTAGACTTTCTACTACGCGGTCAGGATAAAAACGCTTCTGAATTACAGTCCGCGAGAATTAAGTTAATATAACTAACTACATGAGACGTAAGCCGTCTTGGGAAGTCACGTGCTGCACTACTAGCAGACCGAAAAACGTCGCCCTTATTCCAATTTCATGTTAAATTTACGGGGAAATAAATAATAATTTAAATATAATAATAAAAATTATAATAAATATCATTCGAAAGACGCTGATGTAAAATATACAATAATGTCTCGCGCGAAATCTGTTCAATGCATTTAACACGTATTTTAAAAAAAAATGTACACTAGCACGTCTGTTAACCGACCCTCGATATTCCGACCGCCGCATTAACCGGCCGAATTTCGACCAGATCGGTTGCGATCGGTATCTAAACTTATATAATCAGAATGACACCAGAACCTCGACTTCGTGTGACAGACAGCGACTCGGAAAGACTAAAGGTGGACTGTTTTAACGCAGGGACTCCCTCAAACAGCGCTCACGAGTGAATCTCTATATTTTAGTATTTATAATAATGATTTACGTTTTCTTGTTTCAACTTTGCTAATTATATCTTTTGTCTTCTACGTATTTTCTTTTATATCCACGACTACGTTCCCCTTTCCCTCCCTCATCCGACTTATGGTCCCCCCCTCCCCAAATAGTTCGTTTATATAAAATCTGAAAAAGATTAACGAAGTCAGATTTGAAGTTTTCGAGTTGGTGCGAATGTTAATGATTGGGTTTTTGGAGCCGCGTCTACACGTCGCAAAGAAACTCAGAAGACATCACCAGTCCGAATCCTCACATATAAATCCCTAGAGCCTTCAACTGAAGATCATAGTTTGCGGACTTCTGAGGTGTGAGTATCCCCAGTTTCATTCAGTATCGATTCGTTGAAAGTGTATGATAAAGTATCTTCAGTGGCGATGCCCCGCGGTTGTTTGTTAAAGTACGTACGTGCACACGGGGCGGAAAGCTAAGGTTGTGAACCGCAGACCTAAAGGTCAAGGTCGCCCCGTCACCCCAGCGGTGCCTATTACATAGGAATGTGTGAGGAGACATCGATCTTGTGGCGATCAACAAATTACTAGCGTCTTTATCGGATAATTTATCCCCTCCCGACCTCGTCCAACAAACCAAGAGCTCCGTTACACACACTAAATGGCTTGTCGCGTGGTTAAGTTTTCGTAAAAAAAAGGACCAATCAGAAGTCTATCGCGGCAATAATTATGTGGTGGAAAGCCAAGCTAAAGTGTGCAGCTCGTACAAAATCACGTTTTCCGGCTATCAAGTTAAGAATTTCACGTTGGAATGGCTTTGTAATGTTCTTGCCTGCCAGAATAAACCACTGGACGTTTGTTCCAGCCCTCATTCCGCAACTACCGATCATCTGCCACGGTGGTCTAGCGGTTACAACGCTGGCCTTGTAATCCTGGGGTCTCGGGTTCGATTCCCGGCGGTGCCCGAATTTATAACTTGTGTTGGGCAAGGCCGTGGTCTAGGCAACACGGAGTTTTCCTCCGTGGCATCCCAACAATTACTCCATTCACACACAGAAGAAGGCAATGGCAAACCACTTCTGGATCATGTGCCAAGAACGTATATGAACAGGTCCCAGTCCGAGAAGAGAAAAGGATGGAAGGATCCTGTTCATATGGACCTGTCGTCAGACAGAACACTGAATAAATAAATTGGGTCTGTTTTGAACACAAGAACAAAGTAAGGACTCCCAGAAGCGGCTGCGATTATAATCTTAACAAATGTATGTGACGCGTAAAGCGACAATATATATAATAATAATTCTTTGTTTAAAATCGCAAAATGCCTTTATTTCGCGCTAAAATAACCTATTATTTCATGGACTAATATCTGTCACTTCACGCAAATGATTATCACCGTCGAACGACTTTTCCGGTCTCCAGAGGCCAGTCGGTAATCGCCAAGGCAAAAGATTGTGGTAAAAGAATGAGAAGCGACTTGGTTGGGAATGATGAGTAGGTAAGGATTCAGAAGGTGGCGACCGCGACGGCCCAATTTTTATCTGTCACAATTGTAAATATAAAGACACGTGTAAACAAAAGTTGAGTTCAAGGTTTTTTAATCTCCCCCCCGCCCCCGGGCCGGAAAAACTGCTGCCATAATATGTGAACGAGTATACCTGTTAGTAACGGTCGGATAATTACCACGTTCCGATACATTTTTGACAGTATTTTCCATTTCTCTCCAGGTCACGCTACAGTCTGTCCGAACCGTATAGCACGCGCATGCTCAGACCGCGCTGTTCCAGCCCCACGTCGTCTGTCCACCGCTCTCGTGACGTCACGTTACGCATGCGCAGTTCACAATCCCTGACTAAAATTCGACGAGAGGTATCGATTATGATGATTAGAGAATTCTTTACCAAACGAGATTTGATATTCTCGTGACGGCGTGTAAAAGATGACTGTATCGTGTGCCAGTGTTTCGTAAGTGCTCGCTGCCTCCATCCTCAGGGCGATGATGATGGGGCCAGTAACAAACACCTCTCAGAAGCCATGAGAACCTAACATCGCACTAGTCGAAGAGTGAAGTGCAGGGTTGCACGTCACACGTCCTACTTTTGAAACAAAAGCGAAGTCTCGTGTATAATTAGCAGTAAATCTCACAAATGCCCTCTACTTTCCAACATGAATAAATTCATTTTATTATCTCGCTGAGTTTGTAAAGCCATGACACGATTTACATTATCCTCCGTTAATAACGGCGTTGTGTGTGTGTTCTTATCTCTTTAAGACCACCAAAAATCTTTTCTGAACAAACTTTCTCTCCAGATGCGTTTAACAACGATACGAATCCAATCTCATTTCATAGGTTAGGTTTTCTGTATCTTAGGACGCTGTCTCGTACTACAGATAAAACATTTGCTGTCTGCAAAATTTATTATCAGATAATTTAAAAGTACAAATTGATGGATATTAGGCCTTGTTCCAAAGTCATGTTAATTCACGACATTACAATCGACGTATAAGTGACGGATTTTGGCCTAATTTAAGGCACTAACGATCGATTTGACTTTGTCAATACCTCTGTCTCTGTCAGTATCGATATATATCGAGGAAAGTCAGAGTCGAAATGTGCTTTCGCCACGACTAATCGACAGAATTTCACGATACGTTTCCAGGTGTATGATCCATAAAAATGAAACACTCAAAAATAAATTAAATAATTACTGGTCTTAATAAACCACATCGCCCAATGTTAGGCGGAAAGGCATCGGCGTATTCTAGCGTCTGAGAATATAAACACATCTGGTTTCAAAAAGAACCGTTTCAATATTAATTCAAAATATTTCTTTTTTTACGGAAAAACCAGTCATTATTATAAAATAAATAACCCTCACAAGAATATGTACGAGATGATAAAGTTGCGTCATATTGTGATAAATATATATTTATTTAAATCTTGTCAGTCTAATCACAATAAAATTCCTATTAAATATTAAAATATTACTATAATTAACATTTATAATCGAACATTTCGATAGAGAACATCATTTTAATATATTTTAAATATTTAAATGTTAATTATGGTAATATTTTAATATTTAATAGAAATTTTATTGTGATTAGACTGACAATATTTAAACAAAGAATATGTACATAAAAGTTCTCATCGCTCTATACAGAAGCATCTGTTCTTCGTGTCCTTAAGACTGAAATCAATTACCTCTTTGAAGTTACCGGGCGTGCGTGGAGTATATATTGGTTCAGTACCTGTTTTAATTTTAAACTGCGATTAATTAACCACTTAAATCCTAAATTCTATTCCCTCCTTCATAAATGCTGGATTTTCATGATGTTATGCAGTATACATAATCCCACTAGTTCTCTGTTTATGTTAAAATTAAAATATATATTCACTTTTCAATTCAATTTTCAATTAACCTGCTCGTTCACTAAGTTCGGTATAAACTTTCATGACTCTTTATGAATTTAACACAAAACGTTACGTCAATGTGAAAACATGCAAGGGTTAAAACGGGAAGCTGGAGTACAGTAAACTTCATGGAGGACAGTCCTTGTTGAGGAACTGACAGTAGCTCAGTGACAGTCGCTCAGCTGGTCAACAAATTCTCCTCCTTTCATTGCACCTGAAGGTTCATGACCGTGTTCACAACAGCCCACAGTCTTGGTTTCCCTGTGGAATTTCGTAAAATTCAGCTACGGGATGTCAGGAATAATTAACCTCGAGAAGACAAAAGACAGTCATCTTAAGCCCTGAACATGGAGGCAGCAAAGACCTCCGAAACGTTGATAAATTTCCACCACTAGACTACACGGCGCTACAACCCTGAAGACAGTCATCTTCAGACTCACTGCCTTGAGAACACCAAATCCTACTCTGAAATCTTCTAGAAAAGCCGGATTTACCCAGCCTCCCGTCCAATAGGTACCAGTTCCTTTCCCGGGGGTAAAGCAAGGCTGAGACATGATGCTGACCACTCCCCCATCTAGTGCCGAGGTAAAGAATTAGTAGGAGCTATACCGCCTCTCCCCCCAAGCGTCTACATGGCGTGTAGTGGGACAGCTTTACTTTTTATGAATATCGTTATTGAAAACGTTTGCAGGAGTTAATGTCTACAAGAGAGAAAGTAAGATATTTTAGAATTTGTGTTCGATCTTCAAGGAAAAATGTAAATAAGACGCACTGTACACATTCTCATAGTAATCACTCAAAAACGAAATACAATTACCAAAAAAGAAAATGAAAATTTTGTAAAATACATAAAATTCGCCTTGCTAAGGTAAAATTCGACCATCGATTTTAATCTATCTACAGCCCAAACTTGTCTGGATGACTTATCTTTCGAACTAAGAAATTGCATAAAAACCCTAGAACTTCGTGTTTGGAGGATTCCTTGGACATTATTCCTTGTCTAGAACGCGACAGCGTCCGAAGGAAATGCTTCGAGAGTTAGAATGGTTTTGCACGTACTTGGCTTCTCTTCCTGCGACACTGGAGGGTGGATCCTGGAGGAGCCCCCATCCGATTCTGCCTTCCTCTGGCGACCTGCGGCAAAGACGGGCACCATTAACGCCACGATCATAAACAACCTAACCACGCCTGGCTGTCCATAAGCATGATTCACGCGAGAAACTACTGAACACATTTTCATGAAATCTGGTATCGTGGTCTATAATACAAATATAAAAAAATATTTATATAAATGTAAGTAAAACATGTTTCGATGTGCCACATTGGATAAAATTTGCGAGGTGTTTCAGCAATATTTCGTTTGTACCCGTAATAAAGGAATATTAAGACCAATGACGTAGAGAAAATCACGAACAAGGCTTATGAAAATGTTCGTACTCCAGCAGAGGTGGCGGGGGTGCGGTTCGAACCCTGCGGGCACATCGAATCCCAGTCGCCGGCTTCTGCATGACGTAAAAACCGAGAGGAAGCCATCAGAAGACACGACCATCGACAGCGCAGGCAAACTGCAGCTTCAGACGCTTATAAAGAACAATAAAACAGTTTATTTTTTTAAATTTACGTCTAACCTCTTCAGTCCATCACCTCGGCCCTTTATTTAAATTTATATATAAACTAGGGTTGCATTTTAACAGCAACTTTCGTCTCGAGTAACATTTTACATCTTTCTGCTGAAATTAAAGTTTCTGAGGGGAAAAAATACTTTCCATATCATAATTTTGGTGATACCTCCTGATAGCCAGACTCATTTCCTACTTTAATGAAAATGAAAACTCTTAAAGAGTCCTAAAACAAGATGGGGGTTCCAGACGACCTTCTCCTTAATTCATTCATGCCTTATTGAAAAATGCTGTCATTAGTTCAGCTTATACGTCGTTAAACAATTGGAATATTAATGAAGTGGAAAGGATGTGAAATGAAGTGGCCGTGACCTGATTTTATTATCCGGACATTTGCCTAACAGGGCTGGAAAGATGTTATCGGAAAACAGATTCGCTCTCAGGAGATTATAAATTCTGAATGTTCCTAGCTCGAAAATAAAGAATAAATCAATATACATCATCAGCCTCGTAGTTAAAACAGGTTAAACAGAACCATAGGCGTATATTTTAATATTATACCGAAGCTCGTGTTGTGTCATTATTATTCATTCGATGTTCAAGCGAGGGTATGAACAGATTTAAATATTTATTACTTTCAGATATAAGAAAACACCAAGACATAATTTCCTAAGAAATTTGCATGGGCTATTTAAAGTCTGACGTCATTTCAGGGAGATGAGATGTAAACACGCAAAATTCACATGAAAGGTGTGAGGTTATGTCATGAAACTCACATCATGGCGTCTCAGAATCGCGCTCTTTCAGAATTCTCTCATGGACGAATCCAGGCACTCCACCACAGCCAAACACGTTACTGTGATTTGGTAAGTGATTACCGGTCATAAACGAAGTTTTACTTGTGAGGTTTTATAAGAACTCACCAGAGAATAGGACAGAACATCAAAACGACTTTGCAATTAATTGCATTTTAATTTTATTATTTAACATGTGTGAGGTCGCATATAGATATGACACCAACACAAAACTGTTCCGACATATTCGTGCATTAAACCAGGACATTGACGATGATCTGCTGCAAGTCGAAACGCGTCTGCCCGCCACAGGTTGCGTGTTGGAAACGAGAGTGAAATTGCAGTTTGTCAGTTAACGTTTGATACTTCCGGAAATGCTCGCTACTTCTCAGTTCAAAATATTTTGGCTTCCCGTCTGATTTCTAAGAACCTGAAAATTAAAGTCTACAAAACAATAATCTTGCCTGTTGTTTTGTATGGGTGGGAAACATGGTCTCTCACTCTGAGGGAGGAACACAGATTGCAGGTGTTTGAGAATCGGGTGTTGAGGAGGATATTTGGACCTAGGAGGGAAGACGATGGGGCGTGGAGAAAACTGCACAATGATGAGGTAAGCCATCTAGTTGGTTGGGTCCACTATTTGGGAAGCCTGAGGGGAAGAGACCTCTGGGGAGACCTAGACGTAGATGGGAGGATAATCTCAGGCGGGATCTATGGGAGATAGGAGTTGAAGGAGACTGGATTTTGTTGGCCCAGGACAGGATCCGGTGGAGGGCTTTGGTTAGTTCGGTGATGAACCTTCGGGTTCCGTAAGCCATCTAATTAGTTAGTTAGTTAGCTAACTACAACTGTGAGAAATTATAAGACGAATAAATATGACAGTAGATTAAAATGTTTCAGACAGACGAACAGGCAAGCGTTCAAAATGGTAGGCTATTTACATCCATCAGTTGTTAAGCTTGGTAGCCCTGTTGAATCGTGAAGCTGGCAACAAATGAAGTGCGCAAGGCGCGCCAGTATGTAAGATCGACCCCGCGTAGACAGAAACCCAACTAACCGTCTGATGGATTGTGCTCGCCGGGCGAGGCTGACGGCTGATATTTCCATTAACCGGTTCATTTATCCGGTGGTCAATGCGATATTTCACGGCCTGCAGAAGATCGCACGCGAAGTGACATCCAACAGTTGTTTCTCGCTCTGTGACGACACATAAATGAGCACGTGTCAGCTAGCACCCGGAACAGGTCTGACCGGGACCGACTTTATACAAAACACTGGGTGGGAAAATAACAAAAATTTGCTGTCGGCTTCAGTTGGGCGAATCAAAGTGTCAAAATGACGTCAGCTGTAGCAAGAGTTAGCGATAATTGACACTAGACTGAACCATTACAAATCGTACAATTAGATTCATATCTTATTCACGCGAACAAATCAGCATTGTTAGAGACATCTGCGTAGTTACATCTATTTTAAAACAACAATGGTCGCGTTTTTGTTTGCAGTTTTCCCCTCTAGTTTGGTTCACCATTGTCAGACAAGTCTTAAATCTCTAGTGCCTTAACAATGGCTGTCGGAACTCGCATCATCCTAGAAGTTACTTCGCAGAAGCGAGCGAAATAATCTGCCTTTGTACTGTAATCGATACCTCGCAGCTCCACTCGATCGATCGATCAGTCGACTGACATTGCAACTTAATCATAGCTGAGGCCGGCGATGGGCGGACAGTCAGAGTAAGTTATCCAACTGACGGTGAATGCTGTCACGTGATTGGTTACCGGCCAGAATGCTAGTTGATGCTAAGTAGCGTGTTGTTTATAGCCTGACGACTAGTAGGCAGGCTTTTAACAAGCACGATGTTAGGATATTAATGGGTAGCTCATTCAGTCATATTGACTAACTACGGACTGGACGACAGGGGTTCGATCCCCAACGGGGACAGAGAATATTTTTACTTAAGAAATTTTAATTCAATGCGTTCCGAAATCTCACAACAAAGTTAATCTCCTCCGGTAGCGAATGTCTTATTCTTTACAAGTGAGATATAGGGTGTTCAAAAAGTTTCTGTACTGTAGGAAAGGAAGTATTTACTAAAATATTTCTTTTTAAATTACTGGAAGTGTCTTATAACTTGTAAGGATTTCTCATAATCAAACGACTGTCATAAATCCGTGCTACCAACCTAGGTAAAGAAGAAAAATGTTGCCAATCTCTGCATTATCCACATTTGAAACAAACACGTGACGAAAATACTGAATTTTCCTCTTGGTTTGACTGTAACTAACAAAGTGTTCGGTGTTTGGGCACGCGCAGAGACACATAAGTAAATACGAACCGAGCGACCGCAGCCATGACAGTTATCCTGCTCATTCATCGTCCGTGTTACTGACAAACAAAATGGCAGTACGAACAAAGAGATCATTCGACGCGCGTGTTCTGTTGTCAGATACGTTCTTTTCAGCCAGCAGCCAAAATGCTGGGGTCAAGAAACGGAACGTAATCTTACGTCTGGGGGGGGGGGGGAAATTATAATGAGCAGTTGGCTGCACTGCGTTGCATGTTTTCGCTCGATTACGATGACAGCAAATGTGGAAAAGATGAAGTTTTAGAACGCACAATGACAAATGAAACGATGCTTTCTCGAAGACCGTCTGACAAGCATTTGCTCTCAAAGTTGATATCTGCAGAGAGAAGGTGGAATAAATATATCAGAACTGAAACTGTCCTGGGTTCGAGTCCTGGTGCAGATAGTTTTTCGTTTCGACGAAGAGATTACAGAAAATAATGTCAATAACTCGAAAGTTGTACTAGGTTATGTTAGGTTAGGTTAGTTTAGGTTAAGTTAGGTTAGGTTAGTTTAGGTTAGATTAGGTTAGTTTAGGTTAGATTAGGTTAGTTTAGGTTAGATTAGGTTAGTTTAGGTTAGATTAGGTTAGGTTAGGTTA
>NW_019060604.1:148696-166877 GCF_000696155.1 Zootermopsis nevadensis | reverse complement strand
TTAGGTTAGGTTAAGTTAGTTTAGGTTAGGTTAAGTTAGTTTAGGTTAGGTTAGGTTAGGTTAGGTTAGGTTAGTTTAGGTTAGGTTAGATTAGGTATGATAATAATCGATTATAATCGATGTTACGTATCGAATCATGAAGCCTGTGGCATGCTTTCGGGCAATAATAATTGATAAGAAATGCAAGCACCTCACTCTGCTGGTGCTATTACATGTAGGTAAATAATAATTTTGCGACACGGTGCAACACTTATTTTTGGATTCAGGAAGCCCTGTTACCATTAATTCAAATTTTTCTCTAAACCCGAAAAAATTAAAATATACAAATCACGATTTTTACCCGTACAGGCGTGCAAGTTGACCTGTCACGTGACAGAATGTCTGAGTGGAACAAAGGTTGAGAGAATGTTTGCGGACGCACGCTGATGAGAATATCCGGGCATCGGCGATTACAAACTGACAGCTAAGACACACGTGATAATGTGACGAAAGGGGTCAAATGGTTAGAAGATAAGATAAATATAAAGGTTAATATTCCATATTGTAATGAGCACAAATCTTTCTGGGACACCTGCATTATTAAAACAAGCTTCGGGTTCAGAATTTAAAGACAAACACGGATAACCTGCATTCCAACTTCATTGTTGTATCATACGTACTGAAACTGCCAATGAGGTCTCTTTCTAGCACTCATGTTAGGGAAACCTAGGGGACTACTATATTATACTGTTTGTCAGACTGCTAGCTGCTAGTCTGTGCATCTGGAAGGTTGGCATTCCTCTGTCTTTAAGCAAACGCTGAGATGGTTTCCAAATTCCAAGTTGCCACTGCATGCTCCTTATCCAAATTATAACTTTAACATTCAGAAAAATATTTCGCCGTCCGTTATCAACCTGTCACTGATTATCTCACTAACGTCTTAACTCTAATTCTATTCTTATAGAAAGGACGAACGGGCACTGCCTGGGAACCTTCTAGCTATAAAATGCTCTCAATTCCCCCCCCCACCCCCATCTAAACGAAAATAAAGTGTGTCGCCTCTTCGCCACAATTTCCCTTCCGATCCCTACCTCTCTCTCTCTCTTCGGCTTACAAAAAGGGCAGAAGAATGTTGATTGCACGAAAACCATTTCAAAATTATCTGTCAAATAATTGAACAAGAAGGTGACTTAAAGTTATCGTGATCGTTTCCATCAGACTCCACCTCAAGACTTTAACGAAACCGTGTCACATGCAGAAGTTGGCCACTGCCTAATGAGGGTCATGACGAGAGATGATATTCTGAAGTGTCGCATCTTAAACGTACTAGAATGGCTTCCTCATAAAAGAACTAAAGTATCTAGCACTGAGGGTCGTTCTTTCCAGAACAGAGTCGTAAACAAAACCTGTTTGTACGTCGTCACACCTTGTTCCCTTAGCACTCATAGTCACGGGTTAAACACTTTTGTAGTTGGCTTTAAGATGTGTTGCGCGACGCGTTTCTGATGTCTATACATTCAAGAGCGTCTACCAGGTAGCATTGCGATCGCTACACCTTGGGAAAAAAACATTTGAAGATTAAGTCTGACACTGCTCGTTGTGCGATACCAACAAATTGGGAAAAGTGTTTGACACTTTGACGTTGAAAAAATATTAAAGAATGCAGTCCGTACCGCGAAGAAAACACAACGCCTCACCATTACAAAGATCAAGTGGTTAACGCTGTTTAAGGAAATAATATAATTTATTCTGATAATTAATTAACCATTTGGAGCAGAGACTCGTTCAAATAATATTTAAGAATTCAGTCCGTACCGCGAAGAAAACACAACGCCTCACCATTACAAAGATCAACTGGTTAACGCTGTTTAAGGAAATAATCGCTGTTTACCACGAGAACAATACGATGCACAATACTCGATGAATATTAAAACAGGTGGGTCATATAGTTACCACCAGGCTTCTAGGGGAAAATATATACCACAATACATAAATCATCTAACACGAAGAGGACAGTTTTCTGCGAGACTGTGACGTATAATCTCGTCCTGACGAAGGAGACACTACGCACGCACCTCTGAAATGCGAGTCAACGGGTCACCTACTACGAGACTACAAGGCGCAAAATCACAGAAGACCCATGTCGAATGTAATAATATTAAAAGAGATGTTCAAATTATGGAGCTAGGAATAACAGGAAACTGACTTCAAAGCACTAAAATATAAAACGGTTTAACACATCAGAATTTACTACTTAAATTATGACTTAATTCACGTATTCTGTGATGTTTGGGGTATGAAGAAAGTTCGATGCTCGTACATAGTCTTCCAAAGGGGATTAAATATAAACATTTTAATCATGTACACATGTAGTTATTTTTATAAAGGCCCTATGTAAAATGACATACTTCCAATGCCCTCGTAAACTACTATTATGTTTACCTATAAAGATTATAAAACATACGAAACAACATATTAGGCACACAGAAACTGAACAAAATACAGGGGATTATAACACAGGAAAATAGCAGCTTCCTATTGATAACAATATAGCAACAAATTCAAATTATTGAGTTAAGAATATACTAAAAGTTAACTTCGTTATAATAAAGTGTGAAACTCACTAATTCGAGCATTTTAAAGAAATCATATCAACTGACCAAAAAAAATCTGTGATATTACGAACGTGTGCAGAGTCCATAAAAGAACTTCTGTTATTTAATCCGAAGTTGGCTGCACGTTTTACTAACCACATCAAAAATCACAAAACACAAACACTTGAAGCAATAGGCATTAATCGCGACTTACTTTCAAAATCTTCATCGGACATCTGTTTCAATATAATTTTCACAAATATTAATCTGTTTTGTTGATAAACGGCGACTGTAAAACTGTAAAAAAACCCACGAAAATACGTATTTTTGCACAGAAACCTAACCTAACCACGCTTTGTCTACACGCCATCTTGAACTGGAATCGAGTACCAACATGACCAACTTAACGGCGCAAAAAAAAAATAAAACAATTCGACGAATACGGCGTCAGCATAACAAGCGTGCCATGTTACCGGGGAATATCATTTTAGGGGCTCTGCCCCATGTACACTAGTTCTGTCCGGGCTCAGCTTGGTTTCTCTCCCATGGGGTGTCAGAATTCTCCTCAGAAATGCGTACGGTTTACTTCTAAATATGGCCGTCTTCTGCGTTGTAGCGCTGTGTAGTCTGGTAGACGTTTAAGAGCGTTTCATGGCTCATCGCCCTGATAATGGAGGCAGGAAAACCTCTGAAACGTCGGTAAACTTCAACCAGACTACACAATCCAGAAGACAGCCATCTTCAGACTCACCACCGTCTGAACCTAAAATCCTACGGCCAACTTATAATCTCCAGACACAAATCTGATCCCCTCCTAGGCCATCCGTTGTTTACATGGCACGAGGAAGTTTATTTGAGGTGTGACCGCGTGATTTTGGACAAGGTCAGACCAATGTTACTTCTACGTGGGCAGAAACCTCATTCCCTGAGATTTAATTGGCAATAAAAAGACAGTTCGGTTTGAGAGCTGTCCAAGACGCCTTGAACTTTTGGGCGTCGTACGTGAGGCGGAAGGCGTGTATTAGGTTGCCTACCCTGCCCCCAGCGGCGAAGACCCCCGCATGTAGGCCGTTACTTCCAAATACAAGCTTACCAACCATAGAAAGTTTCAGTTCACTGTGTAAACCTAAGATTGAAGATCATGTCTACTATCAAAATGTCTCGTATTCGTTCTAGAAATACCGCAACGCGAACTTTAACGATGATAAGTGTTCCTCTTGTCTGGAATGTTCATATCACCGCCATATTGAGAGTTTTAACTTCGTTCTTACGTCTTAATTCGGCTGATCAACGAATTTCTTAAGGGATCAATCCAATTATTTATTAATTTGTTAACTAGGGAGGCAAGACACACTGTTGTTAATTAACGAAGTTCGTATTATATATATATATATATATAAAACAGCTGGCAATCTACGAGAAATTTACGAACCACATAATATGCCACGTTCCTCATTTCCTTTGTTCTGGTCCATTAATTCCGTGTGTAAGAACTATTGATCTATCTGCTGTGTTTTGTTAATTAAATTTAAAATATCTAGTTCTTAACCTATACCTTAAATTCTCTTGTTATCCAACTGGAAGGTAGTCACTTCGACAGTCCGAAATCTCTTTGTTATTAACCGCGTGTCTGACTAACAGAGAATTTTCTTTAATCTTTCCAGCTGTGATTCTTTAGCCTACAAGAGAACATCTAAAAACTTTAATTCCTGAAACATTTATATTTGACATTCAGAAAAGTTATAACATCTTAAATTACTCTATAATTTCATATTAATTCCGAGCGGGCGGGCTGTGGCCACAGAAACGCTGTTCACATTCTCAAGTAATACACGAAGCGGTCAACTGTTTGGTCTGAATTCAGTTTCGGCTCCGATAATTTCCCGTGACGTTTTCCCAACCAAGACATCGCATCCTCACTCACTTATTGGGAGCGAGCACACCCGATCCAAATTCGTCAAAATTTACCGCCTCACTGTCAAAGCCATTAAAATACTTATTTAACCTTTCAAATTATAATTTTAACTTCACTGAATTACAACATCAAAACTTCTCACTACTTCTGTTTCAAAGGGGTTCGTTCCAAAACATTCATTCGACCCACATAAGACATGAGGAAATTAAGAGCAGATTGAATTCAGGTAATTTTTGCTGGCATTCAGTTCAGAATCTTTGGTTTTCTCGTCTCCTGTCAAAAACCTTAGAGATTAAAATATAATTTTGCCTGTAGTTTTGTATGGGTGTGAAACTTGGTCTCTGACGCTAAGGGAGGAACGCAGACTGAGAACAGGGTGCTCAGAAAAATATTTGGAACTAAGAGCGATGATTTGCTCAGAGGCTGGAGAAATTGTACTCCTCGCCGAATGTAATTCGACTGATCAAGTCAATGAGGATGGGATGAGCAGGGCACGTAGACCGCATGGGAGAGGACAGGAATGCATGCAGGGTTTTGATGGGCATACCAGAAGGAAAGAGACCACTGGAAAGACCTAGACATAGGTGGGAGGATAATATTAATATGGATCATATGGTGGGGTGGTGTGGACTGGATTCAACTGGCTTAGGATAGGGACCACGGTGATGAACCTTCGGGTACTATAAAATGTTTGGAGTTTCTTGAGTGGCTGAGCGACTGTCAGCATCTCAGGAAGGACTCGGCTTCATAACAGTAAGTAAGTTGGAAGACATAAGCGTGGCGCACCGAAGCGGTAATGGATCCATCTCTCGTAACGCACGACTTGTAATTCAGCGTCATTAAACCCTCGTTCCTAACAGCGTCTACAGGAGCCTCTCATGTGCATCGGCGTCCGTCTGTCTGTGTCTGTCTAAATGCAACATTAAATAACCGTTGATAAAGATTTGTGATTTTCATTTGAGAAATCTGGATTTCCGTCTTCAAAGGTAATGAATGTTTCAAGAAACTGACTTTTTGAAGCCAACACTCGTTCAACTGGTCACGAAAGCAATATCAACGTGAGCACTACAACCATTTTCGTATTTATCGCCATTATAAGCCAGTGCGGCCATTGCTCTAGAATTTACACATCAAAGAACAAGTATTTTACTCTGAGAACGAGTTTTCTCGTGCATGGCACGAGCCGGGTAGCTCAGACGGATAGTGAACCAAAGCGGGAAGATAATATTAAAATGTTTTGTGGTGCCATTTATATGGCTAAACTGTGTCACTTTACATTCACCGACAATAAAATAAAGGCCTAACACAATTTTAAGTTTAGTTAGTAATCAGGAGATCGATTTCGGGAAAAATCTAAATTATTTTCTACACCTTACATCGGGTCAAATCTTCATTGCCAATGGTTAAAGGGGCCGGAACGTGAAGGTGACACTCGCCCCACCTATTACAGGAACGTACGGGTGCTTACGTACAGAGGTAAATTCACATCTGTCGTTCTTCATGAAAGTCTGAAGTTCCTAAATTGCAGTGAGATGAGATGGATAATTAATCCAATTCAACTGATCACTTACGTAGTAGAATTCTGACAAAGACAGATGGATCTCAGAAGTCGTAGTTCTTTCGTTGTCGAGATATTCCTCAGGACGCTGGAAGCATCCTCTAGTGAAAAATCCCACTGGGGCATTCGCCAAAATGTCACAGGACACACAGCTACAATCTTTAACCAACAAAATAATTTCTGCAGTAAAATAACCCTACTTTACGCAAGTTTATACAAAATTGGTCACATATTCAAAGTTAAGGAGAAAAATTGTGTGATCTTTTGGCTGAATTCTGTCAATAAAAGGGTACCAATTATAAGAAAATTAACTTAACGCAGAAAGTTGGTAGAAATGTCACATCAAAATCACATTTCTAACTAATTACACCTCAGTTCAGATACAGATTCATTCGTGGTTTTATTCGGAAACTGCAATTTCAAGGTTATTTTCAAATAGCACGGATATTGAATAAAAATATTTTTTTTTCTAAGTTGGCACTAGTCGCCTGGTTTAACCTTGACTATTGGCAACGGAACACTGATCACTCATCAAAACCTGAACTGACCGTAAATAAAATAAAGTTCATCTTAAGATGATAGAGTTGCGTCATATTGTGAAAATATATATTTAATTAATTAATCTTGTCCGTCTAATCACAATTTAAATTTAATTTTTACACACCTGAAGATGGTTCATCTAAGAACCGAAACATGTAGTGAGAAAGTGATGTTCCAAATGTAAATCGAATGTTTCGATAAGAAGCATCAGATGGTATTTTAATTATCTTAAATTTAAATTGTGATTAGACGGACAATATTAATTAATTAAAGTTTATCTTCTTACGCAACGATAAATCAACTGGAATATCGGATTACAAGTGACGTAACTCATAATTACCTGCTCCAGAATCTCTAATTATAAGAAACGTGAGAAAAAATGCATTGTTACAGCTTACCTTCTGGAAGTCCAACCGAATAATCCACCTTTAAAAAGAGTTTCAGACTTTGTTTATTATATTTTCACACACGCGCTCGCCACTTAGACTTTATAAGTTCTATATCACAGACATCACTCGCTCGCACTAGTACGGAAAACTTCCTAGATCCATTATCAAGGTTCCGAGTAGAAATGTTGGTAATCAAATGACGACTGCTGCAGGTGCGAGGTGCCTCCAGGCGGCCGTGTACTGTATTGAGCTACACAACAGCTGCAGCGGGCAAGGAGTTCTTACGGGACGCATAACGGCGTCATTTTTAACTCAGCACATTTTGGTGTGACCCTTTCGAAAGCTTCGTGATTCTCTTACAATGCGCCCGTTAGCCTAATTTTCTGGTTACTTTTCTGAAGGAAACACAATCTTTTACACTAACAATTATTATAAATTTGACAACAATGATTAATTAATTAGTAAGCAATTATTTTAAACGTGTCCCTTGTCTCACGAGTATGCAATATTCATACATTTCATTGAAACTTTAGTACATTAAAAGTTTTCAGTCCTTAAACACAGAGACGCTGATGATTTAAAATGGCGTACAAGAATTTAGCTGGGTTACGTTACGTAAACACGACACATGAGAAATGTATAAGCGGTCTTCAAAGTCACGTTTCAGATGTAGGACAACAGAATCTCGTCCGATTCTTAAACAAAGCAGATGTCTGTATTTGTTCCATGTTTCGACAGCGATCGGCCATTACTAACTCAGCTTCCGGAAGAGTTAAAAGTCTAACAGATATTACCGTTTAAATAAAACTTTGTGACAGATTTATTGTGAAGACGGAACAAGCAAATTCCCTTTCTATGGAGTGCAGACGAAGACAAAACTTTGTTTCATTTACATGCGTATGCCTAATAAGACAATATTTATCAGCTGTAGTCATATATAGATTAATTATTTGCTGCAATTAACAAGCTAATTTGGAAAAATGTAAGCCGCGGAATCAAGGCTGCTCCAATCACAATTTCATGAAAAGTAAACAATACTGTTTTAAAGCACGCCATTCTATCTTTCATCTTCCATTTTCATAATTCAAAAGTTTTGTTTACAAAATATTTAACCCTTTGAAGCCAAGGTCGCCTAAATAATATTTAAGAATTCAGTCCGTACCGCGAAGAAAACATCACTTCACCATTACAAAGATCGACTGGTAATCGCTGTTTAAGGAAGTAATAGATTTTCATTACGATAACTAACCATTTGGAGCAGAGACTCGTTCAAATAATATTTAAGAATTCAGTCCGTACCGCGAAGAAAACACAACACTTCACCATTACAAAGATTAACTGGTTAACGCTGTTTGTACCGAGAATCATACGAAACCAATAAATACAAAATGCAAAGTTACCAACTGTTGGGAGCAGTTGGTATATACATATAGTTACTATTAGGATTTGAAGATTTAAGGTCTTAATTCTCTTCCCAACTAATTTCATGAACAGGAGTCCTTCAGAAGGTAACATTACGCTGCCATTAATAAAACAGATCTCAAAATTTTTAACTGACAGTATGTGACCCTACAAAATTCACAAAACAAATTTTCAAACACTGTTAACCCGAAGGGCTGAAATTTTATGCAAAATTCATGTTCGTGAATGAATACTTAGTTCAACAACGGCAACACACATTGCTAATTTCAAATGCATATGCGCTAAACCTCGTATGTGAAGTCAGGAGTACAACGTACAACCCACACACGAAAGACAATTCTTCACTGGATGCCGGTTTACGGAAACTGACCACAATTCTTAGGCTACAATTGTAAAAACTGTGACTGTAAATTCCTAACAGAAACACTATAAAAACATATAATAGCACACAAAGCTTGCAAACCGCAATCTCTCGACACGCCATGTTGCACTAGACTTGAGTACCAACACGACGAATGTAATAGCGCGAAATTAAACTCACAATGCCAGTAACAGAGGTGTGTCATTTTATCACACAGTTGTAATTCTTAGACTAGTCACCCCAAGTTTCTGCGCAACTGCCCCGTAGACAATTAACTGAAGTGCTCAGTTAAAATGTACTACTTTAATGGATGAGAACCAGCGTTGTGATAGTGTGAGCTCGATTCTTATAACTAGGGAGTTTTAAGGCATAGGTTGGCCAGACTGTCATGGGAAAAGGAACAGACGATGCAGAAACCACAGAAACATTCTGCGCATGACAAGAATCGTAGTGATGCCGGCTAGGAAACAAATGTCCTGACCGATTCCGTGATATTCTTTACTCATACTCTTGCTTGTCATGACGTTGGGCGTGACTGGTTTACAGGAGATAGTTGATACCAACCCCTCCTCTATCATAACAGAATACGTTAAGTTGGTATTTTAACCTTTTACAAAGTCCACAAACCCAGCAAACCAGATTATGTAACACCTTCGTCAAAACCCTACAGAATCCAAGGGCTATTACTACCAATCATTTTACCAATAAAGAAAATACCTTTCAAGTTTCTCCATTAACAAACCTGCACTATTAACATGGCACTTTCGTTCTGCACATGCAAAACCATCTTCTCTTATACAATTCAGTTTACAATGAAGTCACCTTACGTAGGTTAGTTTGGCACTGGTTAAATAATCAGCCAATTGTTGGCATCATGTTACCTCTTAACTGAGATGGCCTTGCTCTCAACTGCTTAGAAGAGAAAGATTTATATACACAAGTTGCTCAACATATTAGCTAATGTTTACTGAGACTTGGAGTCAGGGATTGCTGGTTTGTAGGTCCAGATTATCACTTATTCACCACTGCAACTCTGCAGTTACCGCTACAAAGAAGTTACTAAAGGACCATAACCAACCGGGTACTCAAGTAGAAAAGATTGTATTTTAATGGTTTATTCAACATATAATTTATATGCATCTTGACAATCTGACCTCATTCTATGAGTGAAACATTTCCTCATAGTTTCAATTAAACAATCAGTTTATCATATTTAAAAAATGCTGCTTATGCCTGTTTTTCTATTAATAACAATCGCACATGACATCTAATTATCATTCTACCAAAATTAATTCAAAAATAAATAATGTAGGATTTTTAACCTGTGCCTCCTTGGAGGACTAGCAACATAACAACACAACCAAGACAGTATCGCCAGCCATCCAACAGAAGCTCCGTACCAGACATAAGAGCTATTGAAATGGTGCTCTCCTGACACAATGCAGTTAAGTCACCCAAGACTCGTAAAGGATTCCTTCGCTGGTGGCGACACTAATATGATGGAAGTGCGAGAATGTCGAACACAGATCATACAAGCACATCTCAAGCACTGCCTGTCCCAAGGCTTGAAAGTAACAACTTTTGGCTCCTTCCACTAAAAATTGGATAGGCACATGCTTCTTTTGTCAAAAAATACAAATAAATAAAACACTTTGAGAGCAGCCCTCGCCAAAGAGCAAATCAACAAGATCTCATACCACCGCCAAATCAAATGGCCTGTCTGCACAACATCCATGAGATCGCACATCTCAAGTCCTCTTTGTCCCTCTCCTTTAACTTTCACTCGCAACAGATATCGTGGCATAATTATTTTTGGTGGCTTACGGGTTCTTACACCACGCCAGAGGCCATGTAGTCTCCTGTTGGCTTAGAGGCTTTTACACCATGCCAGAGGCCATGTAACAAATCATTCAACACCATTCATTCTCTCGAGGGAACTGCACATTGACATGAAAGATTATAATTTGAATAACAATTAATATTTAACATGTGCCCCAAACCGTAATGATCGCCAAAAATTAGCTTGCATTATATGCTCTTAGATCAACATTCTCACTTAAATCAGTAGCATTTATAACAGAAAGGATGATAAACTGAATTAAACACAAAATCAAACTTGAATTACCCTACTGTACCTCCTAACCATACTGATCCAAACCTAAAGTATAAAACCACAAGATTATGGGTTTCGCCACTCCACAAAACAATGAATCTTAATGTCTCTATGTCTCCGTGGCAAACGACATCGTCTTCTCCACCTTCATTCTGGAAGGACCCACAAAAGACCTGTTCTGCTCCATCTTGGGATGTGAAGTGCCGCTTATAATCCTCGCTGATTCTTCCTGTCCCTCATGTGCACTTGCCCCCTTCCAGTCAATTTCTACTCCTGTCTCTGGCCTGACAAGGCAATCCTTCCGTTTACACTAAGACATTCTTAAAATTAGCACTTGGTCATCTAAATATTTAAGAACTCAGTCTTTCACCATCACAAAGATCAGCTGTTTAACAAAATAATCATTATACAAAATCACAACACGTGATTGTATGGGCTATATGGATTCAACATGTTAATGGATGATGACCTCATGAGGCTGAATGTGTCTGGCATGATATAGTTGTTTTTGAAGTGTAAAAAGATTGTATGTGATTCTATACAGTTTGCAAGGTATATTGTTTTCTATATTCAATTCCATTAATGGTTTTGAATCCTTTAATTCACAGACCAATATACGCAGCATTAACATCACTCCGACAATACGATTGTATCAATGATCTATAACACAACAACAAATGTTGATACAATGTGAAAAACGAAGAAATAATAAGAAAATTAAAAATTAGTAATTGAGTTAAGAGTTTATAACATACACCTGATGACGGCTCTATGAAAGCCGAAACATGTCGAGAATGTTCCATATGTAAATCGAGTACTCGATGCGTAACAAAGGATAATATTTTAACCATTTAATTATCTTATATTACTTTATTGTGATTGACAGACAATTTTAATATATTTTAATACTATTTGTATATAAAAAAATCTTTTATAAGATTTGAGGTTTTCACAGCGGCGAGTATGAAGATTTCTGTCTTCTGGGTTGTTGCGCCGTGTGAATCGCCCTGATGACGGAGGCAGTATGACCTCTGAAACATTGGTTGACATCGACCAGACTACAAAGCGCAAAAACCCAGATGACAGAAATCTTAAAAAAAAATCATTGCTTGCACTGATAACCATACAAAACTCAATATTACTGGTTATTAAAGTAAATATGGTTATCAGTGATAAAACTCAAAATTCAATAGTAGTTTGTGGTGTTTAGTTGATCAGATTCATTTTTTGAAATAACTAACCAACTCCCATGGCGCAACAGCTCGAAGTCGAGCCTCGGCCTCCACCCATGTGGGAGGTTTCTTTGTCTTTTCAAGCGTGCCTCTGCACAATTTCTATTCAATCCTGATTTGTCTACTAAGTAGAGACATGGGTGAGAAATGGTCGCTGAATCTTGCTTACAAAACATCTTGTTTCATGTGCCGTAAATCTACGACAAGGGACTACCAATTTTGCTTCCCCTCTGAAGGAAGTTGTGCTATGGATTTATATCACCCTTAAAAATCCATTGAATCTTTTGAAATGAAACTACGAAATTTTTGAACAACTGCACCCTCGTAGCTCATACTGAATGTAACTCTTAGCAAACCAGTTAGACTGCAGTCAATAAGTTACAACTTGCACCTCCCTTTCAGAATACTTGTAATGGGAACTGTTACCACAGCAATCTGTACTAGCAAGTCGAGAGTTCTGTTGGGCCTGAAACACAAATATCCACACATTTTCGCCTCGTAGTCTCTACCAGACTGGTGAAATGTCGTGTTAGCAGGACCTGATGGTCATATTATTCTTCAACATGTTTATTGCCATGTGTTGGCATTTAAATTTATTTACTGGATTATGAAAGTACTGCTCGTAAACCGTGGTCTCAATTTCTTGTTTCCAGTGAAAGAACAACCACCTCCAAACACTCACTGTTACTAACAGCGAGCGGTTTCAAAAAGAAACACATTGCTTCAGGAGCACAGCGTTTTAGATGGATTAAAGAGGAAACTGGTCCAAATATGAATTAGGACACCAGCTAACATGACTTGGGTTTTCCATGGTATCCCCCAAGCCCCTCCAGGCAAATGCCAGAATCCATTATCATTCATAATCATTTTGCCAGATCTTCGAAAAAGATGAATAAATGGTGTACAGTCTTAGGGAACAAGCTGTAGCCTCACGGAAGAAATATCATATCGGCTGAGTATGTTTAAGCCGACGACAGCATCCTCGTGAACTCGCCTTGCTCCAGTCCGAGCCACGCTACCAACATTAGTAGGACTAAACCTATCCATAAGATGAGCATTGCTTCATGTTTCAAAGTGGCCTATCTCCCCCCTCTCGACGTTCTTTGAAGCCTTTGGCTTCGAGGCCCTGATGGGACAGCAGGGCAGGGCAGACCAGTCTCTTGTGTGTCTGTCGTGAGGGAAACGACTCGAGCTGTAAGGTCGATACCAGGTCTGTTTGGGGAGTCTAGTTTTATACCCAACCGAGCACTGAGCCCTGGGAGACTTGAGCTTTTCTTTATTTCTATATTTAAATTATTTTTATTAAATGTTCTTTGTTGCCCAAACGGGGGTGCATTTATTTGGTGTCTTGGCTTAACCGCTGTGGTCATTCCTACAACCGTACCACCTCCAGGCCTGGGATAGTTTGGTTTCAGTGAAGAGTTCTGAGGGTCCCCAAACGGGGGTTGAAATATCATCGTTACAAGATCAATATAAAAACTTCATTGTGAGTCAACCCAAAAATATGACTTAGCGAAGGTAGGGTAACCCATCAGTTTGTTACAAGTGTAAGGATTTTGATCTTTAGTAGCTCTTACAAATACAGCCTGTATTCATCACAGCAGATTAGTACAGCTTAAGAGGATATATGCATACTGGTTGCTGGTTTGTTTTGCATTTTGGACCCCCCACCCCCACCCCAACATGCATATGGCATGTGTTCTATGATTCTGGGCCAACGTGAAGTATGTTGTAACTTAGCACAAGGTGTAGCTATGACAATGCAATGGATTGGAACGACATGAGTGAATGGAAGTGAGAATGGTGGACTTAACCGCACTGCAAACATTAGAAGAAAGCAAATGCTATGTAAGGCGAGTCACTGGGTCATTTGTTGGCACGGGTCGCTACTCAGCGCAAACAAAAATGTGCCTATTAGCTGAATGAAACAACTCGATAATTTCTAAATTGAGTTTTCGCGTGATCTGGTATTTTTCATTTTCAGTAAAATGTGTTTATTCCTTCCAGGCTAGTTACAAACACAACAGAAGGCAATAAACATGAACTTATACCGCGTGATCTACAGGTCACGCAAACTCCTCATGTCACGTACCAAAAACCAAATTTCACTGAACATTTTTTTTATAGTAAGCGCTCGAAATGTGGAGCTACGTTCTGTAACGTCGTGTAACGGAAACGGTTTCTCCACACGACGTACCGTCGGTTTGTTTGGAAAACGAGAACAGGCAAATGTCTCCCTAAACTCAGTATTTCGAATTAAGCAAGAACGAGGTGCCAGGTAGTGTCCGACAATGAACATTTCGTTACACTTGGGAAAAATAAACATCCTCGAACTTCGATTGTCGAAAGACAAATGACGGACTGGAACTAGTAGGTTAGGACATGACGTGATTTGGATGGGCTCTTGTATGGTCAGAGCGTAAAATGAACAAATATTTTTAACATAAGCTGTGCGAACAATTTCAATTTGAAACAAAAGAACGACAGTCAGGAACTACAGTTAGGGTTCGCGATTTAAAATGCCGCAGTAACTGGATAGAACTCAGTACGCATCCGGAAGGCTCTGCGACGAACCAACTCGATCAAAGTTTTCCTCAGTCCCCTCCCCCAGCAAATGCCGAGCTCTCCAAGTGTTAACATCAAAATTCCACCCATACGTATCGACATAACAATCTCACCAAATCCCGCCATTCCAAGGCTGTTATCAAATTAAAAAATACTGCGTACGAATGCAGTTGAGTCCCTTCGCAATTTCTCTATTTTCCTCCACTTAGCAACAAGTTGCACCGTCACCAACACCTACTGTACAGTTTCGAAAGGTCGCCGCAACACAGACAGGCGGGCCGCGAGGACTCGGCCCATTTCAGTACACGAGTCATAAATACGCCCGAGTACATCGACGAAATAAATGAAACGAAAAGCCATTGCGCGGAATAATATATTTTTTTTTTAAAAAAAGCGGAAACCTTAATAATTTAATTGCATGTAAGTGCACTTACCGGCCGGTGCCATGTCCAGTTGTACTCAGTCACACGGAACTAAACTTTGCAAACAACACGTCGCCGCCACAACGCGAACCGACCAGACCGACAGCTGAATCAAAACTAAGAGCGGCGGGCCAATCAGAGCTCCTCCTAACTATCCGCGTCTCCACGCACTCGGCAACTGTTCCTACACGCCTATTGGTTCACAACACGTGGCTGAAGATACTCCAGCTTTCTCCTCAAGGCTATTATTTTTACTGCCCGTAAGTTATGCATGGACGATTGGTGTTTTTTTTCCTTCTGTAAACACAAATTATAACCAGTCGGTGCGCGAGATTTGCTCCCATGCGTGAATTTCCTCGATACAAAGACAAACAATATTTCAGTTTCACACCGACGTAAAATACAAAAAATGTCCAGCGTCATCTTCAGGCAACAAACTCATCCTTCTTCACGGTTTATTTTTAGAAACGTCATTCATGTCTCAATAAAAATTGTTCGAAGTTCGTGTCCCGGTGAGGGAAAGCTTTTTCTTACCAAAAGACTACAAAGGACACAACCTTCAAAACAGTCCCTGGTTCGAGTCCTCGTGATGGTTTCTGCAGCACGATATAAAAATGGCGAGACCACAGGAAGATATGCATATCACTTTGTATTTTCTGAGGCTTGGAATGTAAACCAAATCCGTGCACGTTAACGATTTATCTTGAGGTGAATATATTTTATTATTTTTATGAACGTGATTTTTTCCTGCTCGATGCCCCTGAGAGGTGATCGCCAACACAGTTCGCGACCCGACACCAGACGCGTCTCGTTCGGGTGGCAATATTAACACCCGGCGAGGAACTTTTTCGGTTCCACCTGTAAACACCGCCACCGACTTATGAAGAGGAAGAAGGCTTTAAGGGCAGGCCGGGGGACCCGAGATTCCGTTGTTGAGACGGAGACCAGAAACTACACGCAGGCCTTGTCAGGATAGTTCTCAAGGAGATGGGCGATCCCCAAGAACGGAAAACTGACCATGGAGGACAGGAATACGGTGGGCGCAATCAATTACTTTCGAACGGCACTTCGGGACCAGTGGATCAGCCTGATAATAGGGGCAGCAGGAACCTGAAACATCTACCAGACTACACGGCGCAACAACCCAGAAGACAGACGTCTTCAGTTGAAATATTTATAGTTAGCACGTGAAATATCTTCCTGAAATTCATTCAGATATTCAAGGGCGAAGTATCTAGTTTTCACGGATATGGAAATATCTATATTTTCTTTTGGTGGATCCAGAACCCGTACCCTATTAGGCAGCAACTTGTATGCAAATAACCCCGAGAGAAATCAAATCTAACAACGTTTGGTAAACCCAAGCGTCGGTACACACAAACAGCTTAGAGGAGCTACTCTGTGGAAGAACATCGACCTTGTTTTCTGGTTGTGGTCACCCTGGGCAATGCAGGAGGTAGCTGCCTTGCACCCGTTATCCTCCGGCTGCCAAATCCCACGAATGGCCTTGGTCACGCGGCTCCACTGAATCTCGGCTGGTGCTGAGGTCTGGTCGGGTTCAGCGCCGGGTGCACACGCCCTGTGCGAATGGCTCCGGCCGTCTGCAGTGTCTCCCACGAGCACGTTCCTGTGTCAACTCAACACAAATCACTACAGAACACTTCAAAATGTCCAAAGCTGTGCACGCGGACATCACAGGTGGAGAGAGTAGAGTCGGGCGAAGCCTCCGTGAGTTTCCCCGTGGGCAGGAGTCACGCCCCCACCAACACCAGGAGCATCCTCTCTCTACCCCACGGCTGCATCACGAGGTCATGTAGGCGACTCACGGACCAAACAGCTTGGAGGTACACAACTGATGGGTAACAACCAATCCTGGAACTCAGTAGCTTTTAATGTGTGAACAGAATTATTCTGACGATCAACACAAGAAATACTTTCACAGTTTTGGAATTTAAGGATAAGAACAGCTGAGAAGAAAATTACAAATACAAATCACAGGAAGAGCTCAAAAATTGGCGGGGTCCACGGAGGAAAGACGCCACGGCCTTCAACGGACTGTAAAAGTGGGATTAATATTAAAATCCACGAGTCTCGACTAGTAAAACTCTATACACCATCTCCAATCCCTGCGAACACTGGAAGGAGACGCTCACGACACACAATTATTACAGAACCGACATCGTGGGGCGATTGCAGACTATTTAAATACAGCAATCAGATCGACATCAACACGAAAGATCGATACTGATCGCGATACTTGGACTGATCGGAACTGCTAGATTCGGCAGTCCGATGATACTTCAGATCACTACGACTTGACAGAACGGATCCTAAAGGCTATCATCGTCGATATTTCAGCCAACCATCGAGCTTATTGGGAGGCGACAATTGGATGCAAGATTCCAATGTAATTGAATTAGAGAAATTGGACCGAGGTTGGTCGAACAACGACGCCCATCTGCAGGATGGACGGTGAAGAAATGGCCTTTCTTAAGGCTGTGCCGGTCCAAGTTTGACCCCCGAACGTGCTGAACCTTGAGATGAAAGGTAAGCCAGGCTTTGGCATGTTAATCTGGTTGATATAAACGAACAAGGTGTAATTAGATGATTTTTCGAACGCCTTGTTTCATCTAAATTTGACAGAGTTATTAATTTTGGCCTTGTTAAACGTACTGAGTTGAGAGAATGTGGCCACACCCTCCCCGACATTCCTCTGGAGGGAGCCAGACGTAAACAAAACACACTTAAGCCAAAAAAACCCTTTCCAAATGTAGGGTGATGACTGCAATAAGACCTTCGCCTTAGTGCGACGGACCAATTGAATTTCAATACGGCTTATGGGCGATTTCCCGCAGTTATGGGGGAACGTATCAGATCGCCGCATTTAATTAGAATTCAATAAAAAAAATTACGTAATACAGGAGTATTTAAAGAGCGACTGTGGTTGCGCGGCGCTCTGGGGAAGAAGGAGAGAGAACTGATATCTGCTCTCGGATTGACTGATCTCTACTCTCCATGGAAGGCAACGAGGTGGCCTTTCTAAAGGCCCACCTCCCTGACCTGCTCCAGCAGGTACGGAAGCAGCTCCTGC
>NW_019060604.1:96511-122789 GCF_000696155.1 Zootermopsis nevadensis | reverse complement strand
ACCCTGCGTAAGAGAAGGCATTGCAGTGATGCACTGTTCCTTGCGCAGGTTTACCGCGGTTTTAAATGCTGTCCTTCCCTTCTGGAAGCTGTCGGTCTCCGCATCCCTGCTCGGAATCTGAGAGATTTTTCTATGTTCAGTTCTAGCCCTTTGATCGAAAACAGTCCTTCTGCTAGATGCGCATCAGCTGCTAATGTCATCTGCAGGGATTTGGACATATTCGAGACGAAAATTGTCACACTTCTTCACATTCTATAATAGTATAAGTTACTTAATTGATTCATGATATTTTTACAAATATCCTAATATATTTAGTTGCAATTTTCTTGTGTATTTATGTCCTCCGTAACAATGTATATTATATATTGCTTGTTTTATCTTTTATGCTTTTATTGTGTTTATGAGCTCTTCTCTGTACTGTATCTGTAATTGGCCATCTGCCTGTTGATACAGCACACAAATAATAAAGAATTGAATTGTATCAGCAGCTAGTTTTCGAGATATCTTCATTCAGATAATCTTGAGTAGTAGCACCCCTTGCAATTACTTATAGAGGATACATCCTGCTACTGTTGGTTTCCTGTTATAAGAGTTCTAACTTAAGTACAAATTTATGATAGTCTTTGCTATTTCTTATGTTGTACGCATGCACTTATTAACCATGCAGTTACACTTTTCTTTTATGTATAAGACTGTTCCTTGAATTTATAACGAGTACACTGTTAAAATCTTTAGATGCCTAATATATCTCTGCATGATTCCAAATGTTTTAACCCTGCAACATCCCTTACTGCTATTTTTTAAGAATAAAAATGCTTCTAGTGAGTGCCTTAGCACTGCCCCCATACGATGATTCCATACAACAGAAAGGGGTAGATCAATCCGTAATATAACATTTTCCTTCCGTTCAGTTCGACGTTCCAGGAATTAAAACGAGAAGCCGAGAATAGAGAAAACTGGAGAGATCTTTTTGGGCAGAGCAATGGACCTGTCGTCAGACAGAACACTCAATAATAATAATAGATCAGTTTGAGTATTTTAAATAGTTGACTAATTATAAATAGGTTACGACTACTTCCACTGCAAGTTCTTTCAATACGTTCTTCCCAGCTCAATGTGCTATCAATTACAACCCCCCCCCCAAAATTAATACTTTTTTACATTCACTATTTTCATATTTTTATTAGAATTTTTTAGATTACTTTCCTGATGCACAGTTTTAACTGAAAGAGAATGTAGTGTGTTTTTGTTGGTTTTATAAATAAATTTTTCACCTCAAAATATTTCTTTACTGAACCTGTTATTCGAGGTTGTTTTTTTGGAATTCATTTATGACTTGTCCTACATTTAATATTGACGTGTCATCAGCACTCACTATTGTCCTGCTTTCTATTAGACGTGGAATATCACTTATGTATAAAAATTAAAAGTAACGGACCAAGAATGGAGCCCTGAGGAACTCCATATCTCACTGAAAGACTACTTGACAAATATTCTTTCAATTGATTGCCTTCTACATGCTGTGTTCTATTTTTAAGATAAAATTTGATCACCTCCGTACTGGTATAATTTATCCATAAGAATACTATGCTCAATACAATAATGATTTTGGCAAGTCTCATACGCAACTGCATTTTTTTATTATTCAGGTTTTCAATCATGCTTTTAATAATTGTAGCAATTGCATCGTCTGTGGATTTATTTTTCCTACATCCAAACTGCAATTTATTAAGTACACTGCGTTTGACTAAAAAGACTATTAGCTGGTTTGCTATTACCTTTCCAGAACCCTTGATAGAGCTGGGACAAGAGTAACCGGACGATAATTGTTTGCCTCTTTTTTAGACCGTTTCTTGTAAATTGGTTTAACTACTGATTTTTTAATGTAGATGGGAAAAATGCCTTCTCTAATTGATATATTGACTAATTCTACAATTGGTTTTATCATGTGAGGTACACATTTATTTAGTAAGAAAGGTGACCATGTCAGTGAGTCCTGCTGATTTCTTTTTATTATTCGTGCTCTGGATTACTTTTATCAATTCAGTCTGTTATTTATATTAGAACCAGTGAATAATTTATGCGTATTATATTATTATTAGTTTGTGGATGCATAAAATTTTGTTTATTTACAGTTTCTACATATTTACAAATATCCACAATACTTTAGGAATGTTATTAGAACTGGTAATATTATAAATGTAATTTGCTTTTGCAGTTCTAATAACTGTCTTGTATTCCATTTCAAGTTTTATAAATGTCCTTATATTCCTGTATCTTACTTTGCACATAAAGATCATGCAACTTCTTAAATTTTGTTCTTCCTACAAGAAAATCCTTATCTATCCGAGGAACTTTAGGAGCTCTTAAAATATTTCTTCTTACTTTTGGACAGGCTATGTTACAATAATAATTAAAGATGCTGTAAAAGAAATCCCATATTTTCTCTACGTCATTTTCCCTGAACACCCCAACCCAAGTTTCATTTTGTATTGAAGAGCATACTATTGTCAACATGAGATATATTGGCATAATCAGGGAAGCAATTAACTTTCTTCTTCCCTGATTATCCTAAGATATCTCATGTTGACAATAGTTTGTCCACGTTGGTTTTGTGGACGTATCGGTAAGAAGGAACCGCCACAAAAGAGGCTCGGGCCGAAATCACCACTCCCGACACCACCGTCAAGAGTGAACATGCCGCAAATGCCCACTCCTCAAAGAAATGATCCGATTATTTCTGAAGCAATTTTTGGTGTAGATACCACCGTAACAGAAATCGAGCCGCGACAAAATTTCGAGGCTAATTACAGTAAATTACCCGACATCGCCGTTGAAGTATACAACAATATTTCGGTTGATGAGAAACAACTTGATAGGCGAATGGCAAAAGAAGAGTTATCTTACTATGCTACGGGAATGCTGTGGTTAAAGCTTTTGGAAGTCAAGGCTAAACAGCCTAATCACACCCTCACTAGCGAGGAAAAGGCTATCCGCAAGGCGGCATCGGAGGAGACTTTTAACATTACCCAGCCTGTATACGCCTACCTGCAAGAAATTGGTACTTACACCGACCGAATGGGAAAGGAAACAGAACTTAATGTTCCAGACTTACCTATCCATAGAGCAGGAGGATTTGGAGGCTATCATGCAGCCAGAACAGACGCGGACAACACACAACCTATTTGAGGAAATACCAAGTCTAGGTATTGCTGGTGACATGGTAATGGCTCCAGCAAGTCAAGCTCCAGAGTCAAACATCAATTTCAGAATGGAATTTCCACCCCACTCGAGAGCCACGCGAAACCTGACAGGTAACACCTTCCCAGTAGGTGAGAGACAGCCTGAGATTAGACAGAATCTAGCAAGATTTGGCATAACAACAGATGCCTTTCCCGAATATGTGGAAAACACTAGGTTCAATTTGCGATATTTACGACATATATCGGACATCTTAGGCTCAACAGAAGCGTTCCGAAACGAAAAGGTTCGTTTCAAGAATTTGACAAGATCAGGAGGTGAATCACAAGTGATATTCACCAAACCACTCACGGACAGAGACATTGGAAACTGGCGAGACAGAGCCGTTCAATCGATGTCCGCATCTACCAGCTCTACAGTCTATATACGTGCATCCTACATCCTTGGATTTCAATTATTCAAGGGTAATGGACCAGGAGCTACATTAACGCAGAAGTCAGGGAATTGGTGCTGAGTAGAGGCCAATTCAAACGAAGTGGACCACTCCACCCGAATGGGTTGGAAATCGAAACATCCTACGAAATGTTCCACCAGGAGTATGGACCGAAAGATTCAGACGTCCAACCTTAGAACAAGATAACGCTGTACAGCACGTTATCCGTCGAATGATCAAGACCACAAGATAAGTGGAGAAGCTTGATCAATTTTAAAACAGAAATGTTTGTATAAAACCGCAATACAAACGAGCTGTTTGGAGCGGACCAAACTCATGCTTTATTAAGCAAGCTATCATGCATAGCAATTGTACATAACGAGCATACTTAGTCCTTTCATTACTAAGTCTCCTATAATTATTATTATTTGTAGCATTGTACTTTATTAAATCCAAGGAACTTTAGGAGCACTTAAAATATTTCTTCTTACTTTTGGACAGGCTATGTTAAAATAATAATTAAGGATGCTGTAAAAGAAATCCCATATTTTCTCTACGTCATTTTCCCTGAACACTTCAGCCCAAGTTTCATTTTGTATTGAAGAGCATATATTGGCTACTGATACATCCCTGACCACTGATCTGAAAGTAGGGCTGTTTATCACATCGGTGTGATAGCATCGGGCATGGTCAATGGTAAAGATGGCGGAATGTGGGAGTAAGGCTGCAGCACGCAGTAACATTTTAACAGATAATAAGCGTGGTAAATGTAACAAAGTTTTAACAAACGTAGCAATGCAAGGACAAAATACCTGATAACCAATGGCTTTGTGTCTCATGTTCTTCGCGCAATGTCCCGGTAAACGAGAACGTAACTACGCAATATGTTAACAGCGACGTTCTCCGAAAGTTGCTAGAGGAAATAGTCATTACACGAAATAATATCCGTCCTAGAGTGTGAAAGAATACAGGACACACGTCTACAGGTACACCGAGAAAAGAAAAATGGAATAACTAACATAGTTTATAGTTTAGATGCGCCATGTTTGTGTTTAAAATTCAAATATATATTTATTATTGCAAGTCTATACACAAACTTTTAAATTGTTGATGTTAAAATTTAAAATTAATATTAATATTATTCATATAAATAATATTAATAACTCAAATGTTAATTATATTGTTAATAATTTCACAGAATAATGAACAACTAACATAATATGCAAAATAATAAGAAGATCAAAGGAACACCCACAACAGTAATCTACGATCAATGAAAAGCTTGCATTAATAAATATAGAGTAGTTTTAAAGATAAAAAACCTGAAGATGATGCTATGACATTGAAACATGTAGTAATATATAGCGCAATATTGTAACATCGAGATAACGATGAATGGCGCAGAATATTAATATTAATTTTAAATTTTAACATCAACAATTTAAAAGTTTGTGTATAGACTTGAATAATAAATATATATATATATGAACTAAACAGTTATACTGTAACTTCACACTTCTGCAGAAAAGAATATAAAGGGGTAAGAACTTATTACAACATAAACCTTTGAAACGGGTTACAGAAAAAAGTGTAGAAAAAAACTTTTGAGATTACTGGTATAGATCTAACAAGGGAAAATAAAGACCATTATATCAAACTTGTAGGAGACTTAAACATAAATATCCAAGATGGACGTGGTCACAAACAATTATTAGACATTGCAAATGCTTATAATTTGACCAACTGAAAGTATAGCAACAATAATTGTTGCTGTACGTTGTTGGTTTCATTGATTTGGTATATATTTATTATATACCAAACCAATGATCATGTAAGTGGGTGGTATATCTTGTAATCTCGCCAAGGCATTTCATTGTGTAAACCATGATTTATTTCTTATGAAACTAACATTTTACGAAATTGAAGGTATAAATGTTATTTACATATAACGCAAATTGTTGGGAATCCAACATACTCAAATGTACTGACCCTTAAAGTAGTCAGATGTTCATAAGGACTGAGTCAGTTGAGAATTTAAAATTTTATTAATCTATGGTCACAACATTAAAGCCGAATGCTGCACATGGCCAAAGAAACTGATATATACACGCCTGAACAAAGAAACCTGAATATTTCTAAAATCAGCATGTAGTCGAAAAGTTCAAAATGGCTTCGTATATCTGTAAAACTAATATGGCCTTATTAAGCTACATATTCTTGACGATAAAGCAAAAACTCTGCTTTAATCTATCCACAAATCTTTCTCTTAGTTAGGATTTGAGGTTCTCACGGCGGTGAGTACGAAGATAGCTGTCTTCAAAGTTTCAGGGTCCTGCAGTCTGGAAACTTCAACCAGACTACACGTAACTCCGAACCCGAAGACGGCCATAGCCACACAATGTATGTAAAGTACATTCTAGTTTTAACACTTTCGAGTAAAGGAGAAAAACAAATCACTAACCTTTCTTTGCAGTTTTACAAGCACACTTTCAAAATGAACGACACATGAAGCTTCTGCAACTCTCGGCGTACATCCTACCATCCAGCACACAACGTGGACCAACCGTCCTACACCACAAAGGCCCTGGCTGTAAACGAAAAACTAACAGCACACTTTCAAAATGAACGACACATGCAGCTTCTGCGACTCTCGGCGTACATCCTACCTTCCAGCACACAACGTGGTCCAACCGTCCTACACCACAAAGGTCCTGGCTGTAAACGAAAAACTAATTTAGTACCCATTGCCAACCTAACGAACGTTCTAGACCAGGGGTTTCAACCTTTTCCGCTGGCGTACCACTAATTCTAACGTAACACATTAAAATACAACGAACGAAATGCGTTCAGGAAAAACTTAGTTATGCCGATAGTATCTTTTGATTTTTTTTTACTTAGTTACTTAATACCATAAATTGAGGAACGCTGTTCTAGAAGATTCCATTATTTATACTGCGGTAGTAATGTAGAAAATACCACGGTTCCTCTCAAAAAGCTGACTGCTTTGGTGAAAACTACATTATACTGTATTATGATAAACGTAACTTACTGAAAGGATTTTTAAGTAATGAAGCAACCTCAAACGACTGGCTCATACATTATAATTGTAATCGTAACGAACTGAAACAAATTTTTAAACAATTAAACAAACACAAAAGATCACGGCAAACCTCAAAAAGCTGACTTTGGTGAAAACTACATTATACTGTATTATAATCGTAGCATTCTGAAATAATGTTTAAGTAATGTGGCAACCATTAAAGACCACGGTTCCCCTCAAAATGGTGACTGCTTTGTTGAAAACTACAATTACAACTAAAAAACCTAAACAGAAAGCCATAAACTATTATTATATTAAAATTATAATCGTAACGCATTGAAATAATTTTTGAAATAATCAAAAACCACTACAAAGACTGCCACCTACCCTATATCAGCTTCAAGCACGAACGTGTATCAAGCGTCCTACTCGATTAAGGTCCGAGTGGTAAATGACCAACTATTCTAGCATGCATTGCCAACCTAACGAACGTTCTAGAAGATTCCATTCCTTACGGTCTGTAGTAGTAATGCCAGAAATACCGCATTAAATGAAGCAATCACAACAAAACAGCCTCCGAACGTATTAAAATTACTTTTTTAAATAATGAAACAGCCACAAATTGTTCTCTGCTCAATCCACGACGGAAGTGCAACTACTATAAAAAGGAACGCAATTTAAAACCATTGCATCAGCCATTCCCAAGAGCTCAGTCGGTAACAAAGTTAACTGCTTTCCTACTTACTTATACCCTAACCAAATCATAGCACAAGAATAGTTAATTTTATACATCTGAAGAAAACTGTAGTCTTGGATACTTTGCAGTGTAGAGACTGGCCGACGTTTCTGGGATGCTTACTCCCTCCACCATCACAGTAATGTCCTGATGTTGCAGGAAGCATGAGCCTCTGAATTCTGGTTGTATTTGCCAGACTTCACTGATCAATATCCCAGAAAACAGTAATCTTCACACATGCCAATGTGACAACATGAAATCTCACTTTTAGAAACATGTCCCTGCCACTGCACTAACTCATTTGCTATTTAAAAATGAATGTTTGTGAAATGGTTTAATTACAACCAGTAAACTCACATCAATGTAGAGAAAATTCCTCAGCAGTTTCTTTTAAAAAGTCAAATATGTAACCTACATAAATCCATCAATTCACAATTCCCACAGTGAAATTTACTGGACTGCTTCACGAGTAAACTGCATAAAGAAGCATTTTGGACAGATGAATTTGGGCAAACATGAATGAAAAATATGTTTCCATTATGGATATTTGAATTCAAATTCATAACTTTAATCTACAGTCTTACATACAAGACTTTTTCAGTTAAATAAAAATAACAATCATTAAAACTGAGGTTTCACTTTAATGCATGAAAAAGGTGTCAAGAAACCAGAATATTTTAACCTTTAAAGTAACAGAGGCTTAAATCCCACTATACCCTGTTGGCCAAACTTAAATGCCATAGTAAATGAAATAAACAACAATCAAATAAAAGACATTATACAGAAAAGTTTACTCTGTCACTTTGAACCATTTATCAAGTAGTCACTCTGCAAGACACTTTCAAATTGAAAAGAATATTACGTGTATTTAAATTCTTCTGCTATCAACAGATTCATATTTTTAAGAACACTAATATTTATTACTGTACTGAATTTAAAATGTGAATGCACGCTGTAAGTATTTCCCTTTCATGACAGTGTCCATCGTGTCACTTCTATTAACACAGCGCGTGCGCATTGTAATTTGCACTGTGGGCTTCGGAGCATTAAGCTCACCAGAAATTGCCTACAGCTGGAGTCGCACCTACCTCTCGTCTTTTAAGCACACTGCTGAGATGTTACAATATCCCACTTCCTTCTTTTCAGCGCTGTAAAACCAAAATCTTGGGGAATTCCTTCTGTTATGTCCATCAGTGTCGCCATAAGCAATTTTCCTGTTGTAGAGGTCATCGATGGTGGTACACCTTAAAATTGAATGCTTCGTTCACTTAGGCACATATGCTTCTCAGTTTACGATGACATTCATACTCCTGCTTTTACCTGTAGATGGTGTGGAGGGGCATGGGGATGGTTGTATTATCAGCATAATATTAAAAAACATGAACAAACAGGTTACGAATAATTCCTTTAGACAGGACACATCCAGTACTGTCTGTTAAGCCCCCTTATGGAAAATAAATGCAATGAAAACTTTCTTAACTTTACTTTTCATACTGAGTGGTCGCAGGCTGCTAGTTGAAGATGGCTGTCTTCTGGGTTGTCACGCCAGGTAGTCTGATAGAAGTTTAATGGTATTTCAGAGGACCTTGCTGCATTCATCATCATGGTGATTTGCCCTTATGATGGAGGCAGCAAGAACTTCTGAAACGTCAGTAAACTTCTATCAGACTACATGGCGTGACAACCCAGAAGACTGACATATTTAAATGAGAAATCTAATACAAGTAGACAGTGCTTATCGGACCACAATAGTAGGTATGGTTGAATGAACCACTGTATGAGAGCAGGTGGTGTAACATACATGAACCCTTCTATTTTCTTTTTCAGTGAAACCCAAAATTGAACAAGAAATTCACTAACAAAATCATTTAATTGTATTGAATCCCTAAATGAGACAAAAATATATGTGGTTTTGGAACTGCACTGTAAAAATAATGCTATAATTCAATTTAATTATTCTTCTTCTTCTTCTTCTTCTAGCGTTATAACCCTATGTGGGTCTTAGCTTGTTCGACGAGTTTTTTCCATTCTGTTCTATCATTCACAATTCTTCTCCATCCCCTCTATGATACAATCTAGTTCATGATTCATCCTAATTCTCCAGGAGCCATCACTATTCTGTATTGGACCATAGATTTTTCGTAATATTTTGCGTTCAAATATTCTAAGTTGTTGCTCATCAAAGCTAGTTAATGTCCAGGCTTCACATTCATATGTGACTACTGGTCTTATCAGAACTTTATAGATTCTCAGTTTAAGTTCCCTCCCCAGTATTTTAGACTTCATTAAATTCTGATAGGCATAATAACATCTATTACCATTCACAATACGTGCTTTAATTTCATTAGTTACTGAATTTATAGTATTAATCTGTGAACCCAGGTAATTAAAATTCTGTACTTGTTCAAAATTATAATGTCCTATTCCCAGTTTATTTGTAACTTTCATATATTTTGTTTTCGATTCATTTATTTTTAGCCCCCTTAATTCTGTTTCTTCCAATGCAGCTTTATTTCTGCTAATAATAGCTATATCGTCGGCATACGCACTCACGTGTATTGATTCTATGCATATATGTCATGAGATCTCAAGTTTCCGAACAGATGCTTCCAGCGTCAGGTTAAAGAGCATTGTTGAGAGAGCATCTCCTTGTCTAACTCCCATACTGACATTAAATGGTTTAGTTAGCTCACCATCTACTCTTACTACAGCCTTGGAGTCTTTCAACGTCACTCTAATGAGCCTGATGTATTTAGATGGTATCCCTAATAGGAGAATGTAGTTTAACATTTGGTCGCTATTGAGACTATCAAATGCTTGTCTGAAGTCCACATATAAATGATTTAAATCAATATTATATTCATAGGCCTTCTCCTGAATCTGTCTCAATACAAATATCTGGTCTATCGTTGATCTATCTGCTCTAAAGCCACACTGACACTCACAATTCAATTTAATTCCATTCATTTATTTAAGTGCTTGACAACAGCCAGATAAGGCGAATAACACCATTAAAGTCAAAGTATATTGAATAAATTTGACCTTGTGTGCTAACAATGGGCATAATGAAGTTTAAATAAGTAACCAAATTAGTTGAAGTGGAATTAAATTTTCTAAACTCATACCAGGCATGATTACGTCTGTCTAATCACAATAATTCTTATTAAATATTAAAATATTACAATAATTAACATTTAAAATATTTAAAATATTAAATGATGTGATTAGACGGACAAGATTTAATATATACTTATTATATCACAATATGACGCAACTTTACCATCTTAGAAATAAGATAAGTTGTCATAAATAACAAATTCAAATATTTTGAAAAAATTGTTAAGAATAGAAATAGGTCTATAATTACTAACACAAGTACTGTCACCCATTTTAAATATATGAACAACAGCAGTTTGTTTCCACAAGGATGGAAAAGTCGCAGACGATACAATGAGATTAAAAATAATACTTCAAAGGCAGAAATAGATACGATGGGTAAAAAGTCTGATGTAGTAGTAACAGGAGGAGTAACGTAAGGACAATTAGCATTAAAAACTTTTTTAAAATAATTAGCAAAGGAATCTGCAATTAGTTTAGAGTCAGTAATTAACTGATCATCAGCTTAAGTTGGATGAAAGACTTATCCTTCCTTTTAAAACTAGAAACATACTTCCAAAAATGCTGGGGATGAGGTTTTAAAGTGTCATCAACATATTTTAACCACTACTGTCTATCAAATTTAATAGTAACTTTAACAAATTTGCGAAGAAATTAAAAATAAGAATAATGAAGATCACATTTAGTCTTTCTGTACCGACAAAAATAAATATTTTCTTTTACGAATATAGTATTTTAAAGTACTAGAAAACCAACATGAAAACTTGGACTTCCTAGAACACTTATAGCATAGGGAAAATTTAAAGTTTCAGTAACAACTGAGTTGAGCTTATTAACAATACAGTCAACAGAACACTGATTATAGACACAAGTCGAGTCATAGAAAAATAGAAAAGAAGTTTAACAATACATAATGACTACAAGCATATGAGAATAATATGGAGGCTGCCAATAAGAAGAAAAATACATAACAAGATCAACAACCAAAGAAGGATGGAAGGTATCAGGTTCAATCAAGTGAAAATCAGATTTAGAAACATTAATATCAGTAAAATTATCAAATACAAGATCAAATAATTTCTGGTTTTGTAGGGCAAAGCTGTACTGAGAAAGTTCAAAATAACATGCAGCATTATAAATTACCTCATCTCTAAGTTTGGTATAATAATGTGAGTTAGCATGGGGACACCCACGAACCCAGTCATAGTCAGGTACATTAAAGTCACCTAACAGGACTACGCGGAAATTTTGAGGGTTCAGCTTAGCTTCCAAAGAACTAAAATAATTTTCAATAATTTTGATATCCATATTGGGAGGAAAATAATGGTTACCAACAAGTTAATTGAAACAATCAAAAATAGAAATTTCTATCCAAACGCATTCATATGTAAGTTCAAGGTCATACCCACATTTGCACACAGAAAAAGAATTTTGAACTGCAATCAAAACGCCACCACCCCGCGTTAAGTTTGAATAAGCGTAAGCTCTGTCTGCTTGAAAAACAAAATAATTATCAGGAAACGGATTGCAATTACGATACAAATCGACAAGCCAAGTCTCAGAAAAACATATAATTTCGGGGACATTATCACAAAGATTGGTACATATAGTAAGCAAACCATTTACATTTTGATAAAAAATGCCAAAGGAATGAGTGCGCATGTGAAAAGACATGGCAAATGATGTGAATTAGTAGAAAGTTAGGATCTATTAGCGCATCCCACATGCGACTCACAAATAGTAACGTCACTGGTCAAAATATTGCTTCTGGACGTTGTAGCAGTTGGGGATAATGTAATCTCTGAAGTGAGAGGTATATTAAAGGAGTACACTTGTTCTGCAGTAAGTTTATAAGGCATCCTTTAGGCCATACCCCAGTATTGTTAATGAGAGGAAATTCATCTTCATTAACAGACACATGAAAGGATGCATATGCATTGAATTTGTTTTTCAGTCCGGTACAAACCAATCTTCTGAGACTTAACTGCCCCTTTAAAGATTTCTCAATGTCAACAGTCAAATCCTCCAAACTAAAGCGAGAAACAAAAAGGGCCTAGGACCGTTCCTTTTTTAAAGTAACAGGGAGAGAAGCAGTTCTCACACCAATCAGAGGCTGGCGCCACTGCTTCAGGGTGTTAACCAAAGGTGTTCCAGGAGCAGGCTTCTTTTTATAAATAACTGTAGTGAAATCATCAGAATCAGCAGATGAAACCTTTGATTTCACACCAGTAGAAAGTAGGGTTTATACAAAAACCGACTTTTGAAAAAACCGGTTTTCGAATTCCAGTATTTCCAAAAAACTGGTTAAGCCGGATTTCAAATTTTTACAAAATATAATTAAAACAGTAACAAAGTATATAAACTAATTTTAAAAAAATTTCAGTTTATTTAATATTTATGGAACTACAAAAATATAACAAAAAAAATACACTCCGTACAAAACCAAATAAAAAATAAAATAACTAAGATCCGTACAAAATATAAATTATAAATTTTTATTTCATTAGGTATTTTTCTTCAGGAAATATGATTTCAGAAAACATAAAATGTCCACTGAACGATTACTTAATCTTGTTCTTATTCTCGATAAAAAAATTGACTGAAATAGAAAATACTCTCTCACTGGCTATTGAACTTGGTTTCATCGTTTTCAGGGCATCAAATAATGAATCTAAATTCTTTGTTCTTTTATTGGTTGCCTAAAATACTGAAAATTCGGCCTTTAGTGCTTTTCGACTTGATCGATTTGAAGTCAAAATGTTAACGTTTTTAAACCCAGTATTTAAAAACACTTGGTACACTGCACGACACAAATCTATAATGAACCAACCACTCTCAAGGTCACCTGGTATTCCTCTGCGATATACAGCCAACTATTGATAGACGCCTGTGCATCTTACCTTCTGTGACTATCTTTGGGCACCCTGATTAAGGAAAATATATTTCAGGTAAATCTTGACCCCTCCAAGTGTCGAACAATAGCATTGTATCTTAACGCCGAGACGCGCAGTCTCAAACCTTTCCTTAATGGTGTTTTAATTTTAGGAGGGAAAATAACATTCAGAATAATATCCCTCAGTTAAATAAATAATTTATTTAAGCAAATGACAGGCGCCTATTTCCCTTGCCTTCTGTGTTTCTGTGATATGCTCACAGTATTAGTAAAATGGATTTATATAATGTTCACCCCTCCAAGTAATGGACAAGCGGTGTGTATCTTAACTCGAAGATATCCCGTCTCACGCCTTTCGTGAATGGCATGTTGTGTTCGGTAGTAGGGTATTGCACCGTCTGGACAGGCAAAATTTCATACTGAGATACTGTGATGAGGAATATTAGCTCATATGCTGGACAGGTATCTCCCAACACTCATTCACGCGTTTCATTGCGTTTTCGATAATCGCGGAACAAACTAGCTAGGCTCGAGTGCACTTACTAAGAAACGAATTGCCAGCAAAAAGGAATTTTTTAGAAAAAGTCTTAATTAAACACTGCAATAATTTCGGCAAATAGGTAGTTTGAGAGTAGTCCCAACGATGCCGACATGCTGGCTGCAGTTATTAAAAAAAACGAAATAAAGAAAATGAAGCCAACAGCACGTGGTGTTCCCAAGCGGTCACCCATCCAAGTACTAACCACGCCCAATGCTGCTTAACTGCGGTGATCAGACGAGAACCGGTGTTTTCAGCATGGTATGGCCGTTGGCATTAGATTTGACCTAGCTACTGCTATAACAATTCCATTCCTTATTTCCTGCATAATCACAATCAATTGAATGACAAAATAGTAAGAGAACGGATTGCTGATTATCTTTAGAAAACGACACTTCCAGCTTCTAAAGTCGATACCACTAACAACTACAGGGCCGAACCCAGTAAGATTCATCTCGGACGACTTCCACAAAATTACCAATATAAAATCCATGGACATAAGTAGAAATATACGGCAGACAGATTTTACATGGCCGAGTGGTTCCTTGCTGAAATAATGATTTTCTAAATACCGGTGCAGGAGAAAATCACAGTTGACTCTCTCGGTGGGTGTAAATCAGGAGCTGCCCAGTGGCCGATGAATAATATACAACGCCAAGACACAAAAGAGTATTTCAGTCTATACACGATATGGTCTTGCTAGAACAAGTACGTATTCCCCGGCACTTGGAACACTGCCCGACACAGTAGGATAACAAACCATCCAAGCTGAACTTTCACCTAGTATTCGTCTGCGATCTAAAGTCAACTACTGATAGACGCCTGTGCAGCTTTACTTTCTATGACTAACTTTAGGCATTCTGTAAAATAAAAAGAGATTTCAGTAAAATATTCACCCCTCCAAGTGACGAACAATCGTTTTGTATCTTAGAGACGAGACGCGCATTCTCATGCATTTCCTGAATGGTGTGTTAATTTTAGGAGGGAAAATTACATTCAAATATATATTATCCCACGGTTAAATTATGAAATTTCATGAAGCAAATGACAGGCGCCTAAACCCCTTGCCTTCTGTGTTTATCTGATTATCACCCCGGAGAAAAAATGGATTTCATATTATGTTCACCCCTCCAAGTACTGGACAAGCGGTGTGTATCTTAACTCGGAGATATCCCGTCTCACGCCTTACGTGAATGGCATGTTGTGTTCGGTAGTAGGGTATTGCACCGTCTGGACAGGCAAAATTTCATACTGAGAGACTGCGATGAGGAATATTAGCTCATATGCTGGACAGGTATCTCCCAACACTCATTCACGCTTTTCATTGCGTTTTCGATAATCGGCGAACAAACTAGCTAGGCTCGAGTGCACTTACTGCGAAACGAATTGCCAGCAAAATGAATTTTCTAGAATAAGTCTTAATTAAACAATGCAATCATTTCGGCAAATAGGTAGTTTGAGAGTAGCCCCAACGACGCCGACATGCTTGCTGTAGGTAATAAAAAAAACAGAAAAAATGAAGCCAACAGCACGTGGTGTTCCCAAGCGGTCACCCATCCAAGTGAGTGTGTATCAGATATACGTTGACGTCGATCAAACAGATGGTAGTATACAGTGAGGGAAGTTATATCAGATCTTGCATGAATTCAAAATTCCACCTCAATTAATTAGGCTTATAAAAGCAACCATGACAGACATGGAAGGACAAGTGAGAATTACATCAGTGCTGACAAACCCTTTCAAAATTTGGCAGGGCCTGAAGCAGGGAGATGGTTTGGCCCCAATGATCTTCAATCTGGCTTTGGAGTATGTCATCAGAAAGCTGCAACACTACAATATAAATCAGTTCAGATACTTGGATATGCCTATGATATAGGAATCTTGGCAAGATCCTTACCATCCAGTGTGCAATCATTGAGAGAGATTCATACATCCGCTAAAGAAGTAGGACTGACCATAACCTTTAAGAAAACCAAGGCCCTAATATTGGACCAGAAAGGACACCTGAAGCGTTGGGCTACGGGACGTGGCTGCTAGAGCCGTGTCGTCCGCGTACTGTGCTAACTCGACGTGGCGGGACTGAGTGGGTATGTCGTTGACATACAGACTGAAGAGCACAGGGGAGAGAAGTCCGCCCTGCACAACTCCAGACCGCATGGCTCGACGTGTGGACGTGGCCGACTGGAAGGACGTCTGGAATGTCCGGTCAGCGAGGTAGGAAGAGATGGTTTTCACCAAGTACGACGGGAAGTTGAGGACGGTCAGTTTGTATAGGAGGCCTTGGACCCAGACTGTGTCGAAGGCTTTGGCCACGTCCAGGAAAACCGCGCCGGTTAGCCGCTTCTCATCAAGGTTTCTGTTGACCCTTTCGACGAGGCGAGCCAGCTGTAACGATGTGCTGTGTCTGGGTCGAAACCCAAACTGCTCATCGCGCAGCAGCCCGCGTTCGCTGACCTCGTGTAGGACCCTCGTTAGAAGGATCTTCTCGCAGAGCTTGCCGACCGTGTCGAGAAGACTGATGGGTCTATAGGAAGAAGGTAGCGTGGGGTCCTTCCCCGGTTTCAGTATGGACACCACGCGAGCGTGTTTCCATGCCGAGGGGAAGTGCTGCCTGCGGAGGACCGCGTTGAACACTTTCGTGAGAAAGGTTACCGCGCGTCGTGGGAGATGCCTCAGGACCCTGTTCGGTATACCGTTGGGGCCCGGAGCCTTGCCAGGTCCTTGGGCAGATCGGAAATGTAGGCCTTAAGTAAGGCCATTTCATCTCCCATCTGCTCTAGCCCGACCAAATGCAGACAATCATGTTGCCTCCAATCCCCTGACCGATTCTCCACGCCAATACCGACGTACCACTGCCCTAATTGCTCAACTAATCCAAGCGGCCTATGCTCCCCCAGCCCAGCCCGATGAGTTCGGTGGCTATGCTCGTGCTGAGTACGGGGACGATGCTGCTTTGATAGGCGAAGTTTGGCCCTGTCCTCTACTGAGTACAGCTAACATGACCCCAGAACACGCGATGTCACTTTTGTATGTGTTTGCTGCGCATCATAACATCTCTTATCCAGGATTAAGCATGCTTACCATGTCATATGTTGCCATTCTAAAGTGAGGAAATGTTACTGAATATATGATGTTTTTAATCACTCGCAAAAAAGCCACGTATCCTGGCCACTAGACAGTTTCTGGGATCCCTTTCTTTTTTGTGTTCGATTTAAAACGTCTAGTTTTCGGTAACATCTGCATATTTCGAGGGTGTTTCGGTAGGGTTGTAACAGTGACTTGTCGTGGGAAAAGAGGTAAAGGCTTGGGAGAACGAGGAGCGAAACGTCACAGGAAGGTGTTGCGGAATAATGTTCAAGGTAAAACGAAACCTGCAATAAGGAGTTGGGTTTGTAGAGGCGGTGTGAAACGAATCTCTCGTCTGATTTATGAAGAGTTTGGTTGCATTGTAAAGGTTCTTTCAGAAAAATATAATTAGTGATGCTGTAACATACACCGAACATGCTAAAAGGATTACTGTGAGTGCAATGGATGTAGTTTATACTTTGAAACGGCAAGGTCGTAAGTTGTATGGTTGTGGAGGTTAAGTTTGGAAATGTAGAACAAGCTAAAAAAGCAGCCCCTTTCAGGGCCTAATTTATTTTCCAATGGTGAAGTTTATCGATTCGATGTATTTAATTTTTCGATTCTTTTGTGCCCCCTGATTTTCAATGTTGAAAGTTAGGTGTAGGCGGTCTACAATTGTTTGACAGAACTAGCGTCCTATACACTTCACATTCTGTAGATACACAAGTTAACTCCATTTTCTCTTCTGGTCTTTGTTTGTTTTACTCAATTTATTTCCTCCTTTCACACAATTGTACTTTTCTTAATGACTGCCTACAAATTTAATACATACAATACATTGTACTCTCCAGCAGTGGTGGTAACCTGGAGTACGCGTGTCCCTGGGGGTATGTGAAATATAAAAAATATATATAAAATATATATAATAATATAATTTAATTTACATGTAGATTATATACTATGTATAACTTGATTTTTACACCAACAATTTTGGTTGTACAAAGTTGAAGAGAAATTATATCTGGGGTTACGCGAACAAAAAAGTTTAAATACCACTGCTCTGCAGGACAAAGTTTGATTATTTTGTTTGATCTTGCTTCAAAACTTAACATGCGTAAATTTTAGGATATTAAATTTGCTTAAAATATTGGACTTCAATCTCCATTATCTTAAGTTAATATATTCAATGTGTTTAGAGTGATTCAGTAGTAACAAAAATGAAGTTTCCTAGCCCATCGCTCTGACGAAACTGGGACGATTTTTGTAATTTTGTCTTCCATTTGGTAAATATGCTTCTGAGAGTTGATGAAACGTGGTTAGCCACTTGCCGTACTGTCACAGAGAATTGATGGCAATGGCTAATATTGCCACTCACTGACCCTACAGGAAATTCTTTGAAAAGTCTATTGTTATTCGATTCGTCGAAGAATAGCTTACTTTCTTCATGGAACCCGAAGGTTCATCACCGTGTTCACAAAAGCCCGCCGGTCTCCATATTGAGCCAGCTGCTTCCATTTCGCTCCCTCGATTCCTTCCAATTCTCTTTTTCCTTCCAATCTCTACAAGGTCCATTTTAACATTATCTTCCCATCAACGCCTAGGTCTTCCCGGGAGTCTCCTCCCTTCAGGCCCTCAAACCAGTATCTTGTAAACTTCCTTCAACGCCGCCATGCTTGCCCAACGCCACACCCACCTCATCCTCCACGATCGCCCTGACAATATCAGGCGAGGATTACATGCCCTGAAGATCAACATTAAGCATTTTACTCCTTGATCTATCTTTCTCCCTTTTAGGTCCTAGTATGCAGCTCAATCTATGTTCCTCCGTCAAGGTGAAGGACCAAGTTTCACACCCATACAGCACAAGTGGCAACCTCTCATCCTATAAACTTATTAAGTAAGAAACTTCAATATGCCAATACCAGATGTCAGATACTCAAACAATTAAAGTTTGCGCCCCATGACAATTACAATATTCATCTAATACTTATATCTCGGTCTAAATTTTCTAAAGTCTCTCAAATTCGTATCAGTAGGTAGATATTGGCTTTCTAGCTATTAATCATAACAGAACTCATACTCCGACAAATACATTTTTCCCATAATTTATTAGGGGCATAGCGTTAGGTCGCTTTTAACATAAGGTTTCCGAACTTGGTGTTTCTCGTGCACTTTCGATTCTCTGTTCTCCAAATGCGACAAACTATGTAAAATACAGAAGTAAAAGCAACTATTAGTGCGTGATACGACATTTTCTAATCTAAATAAACCACTGGGAACCGATCCTCAAAATAGAAAGTGCCAAATAAACTACTGTTGAAAAAGTAAAAGCCCCTTAATGAGAATCCGTGGTGATTACAAATTATTGCAAATCATCAGCTGTATATCATAAAGTGAAAACAGATGTACCGATAAAGTATTACACACACGCACACACACGTCACATAAAGCCTCATAAAATTAACAATATCCCGGCGAAACGCCTTCTCATCCCAATTTAAATAATACCCTAAATCTTATTCACTTTGGCTAATTATTTACAGTTTTTTAACTTTGAGATTAAACTACAAAAAAAAAGCATTTGCTTTTGCCTAGGTGTTGATGTAGCCGAGCGCTGTCACACGATACGACCGGTTGTTTCCGGATTGCGGTAGAAGTTTCATGATATGGAAAAAAATTAATAAGAAATTAAAGTTCTTATCGATAAGGAAGAATGATCTGCAACATATATCTTTCAGTGCTAAAAGGATTGTGGTTTGTGATGAAATTATAGAGGTTGGTAAGGAGTGAGAACGGGTGATAAAAATTGTTAAATAGTGAACAGTTGGGGAAGCAAAACCTACAATGGGAAGTAAGAGGGAATTGAGAGTGCGTTGCGGAATGATTTGTTCAACAAATAGTCGAAATTAGGGCTTGGACAAACGATCTTCAAAAGGTCCTAAAGTTGTCCATTGATGCAGATGACACCAAAATATGTTCGATGCAGGCCTGCATTCACACGTCTTCCGAGACTCCGCAGTTCATGAGAGGGAGTACATTTTTGGTGTGAATACAGAGGAAGGATGGACGTAACTGTCACCAGATTTGCATCATTGTATGGGGATTTTTGCTGCCCTAGGACGGATTCAAATCGCAGGGTGTCATACCCCAGGTGCGTGTGCAGAGATTGATTCGGAGCGCCCTGTAGCAGGCAAAATGGCCATTGGATCAAATCTGTTGATTAGAGGCGATTCCAGAATCTTTGTTTAACCTCAAGGAATAGGATATAAAGCTCATTTAACAAGGATGACATTAGAACAAGTTAAAAACTCATCTCAGGAAACACGTCAGTGTGTTCTAGTATGCGAACACCATGTTGCGTTCTCTGCGCGGTACGACCCCATGTATAGTGGATAGATCTTGGCAAAATTTTGAGTCACCTCTTCTCATCGTTTGATTTGTACTGTTAACGATGGCGGATACTGCGGTAGCAACAGCTCCAAGTGCAACACCAGCGCAGGCTTCTCCAAAGAAAACGAAGTCTACTAAGAAGCCGCGTGCTAAGCAAGTTCATCCTAGAACGTCTGAAATGGTGAGCAATGCCATTAAAAGCTTGAAGGAGCGTGGTGGGTCGTCGCTCCAGGCTATAAAGAAGTATATTGCTGCGAATTACAAGGTCGACTGTGAGAAATTGGCGCCGTTTATCAAAAAGTATCTGAAGGCTGCAGTTGCGTCTGGCGAGTTAGTGCAGACGAAAGGCAAGGGAGCGTCTGGTTCGTTCAAGTTGTCTTCTACTGGTGCACCCGAGAAGGCGGTAGTTCCTGCGCCGCCTGCTCCTTCTCGTGTCAGGGGGTCTTCTACTTCTGCCGCAAAGCTGAAGAAGAAACAGCAACAAGCGAAGGCTAAATCCCCGAAAAAGGCTCCTGAGAAAAGGAAGCAGGCACCAGCTCCGAAGCCAAAGAAGTCCCCATCGAAGGCTAAGAGGGCAACGAAAGTGCCCACCAAGAAGCCTAAAGCACCACGACCCAAGACTGCTGCGAAGACGAAGGCGCCAAAGAAGGGAAGTCCTAAGAAGAAGTGAAGTGTTTTAAGTATCTGAAGTCGGGGAAGGGAAAATCGGCCCTTTTCAGGGCCAACAATTCTTCAAAGAGGTGGTAGTTGCACGTTATCTGTTGACAGTAAATTGTTTTGAGCAGTGTAACTGCCTACAACTTTTTGAAATTGTATCTCTTGCCCGTAACCTACTTTCAAACGCAAATTATAGTTTTACGAAATTGAACTTGGTCTTAGGTGAAGCGCATTACTGCTAACCGGGAAGACAATCTGCTAATATTTTTATTATATTTCTCCTATATGGAAGTTCTGATCGAAATTCATATACTCTGGTTGCATTGTGTTATTTCTGTACATGCCCTGCTTTTTGAGATGCATCCTCTGGATGGGTAGCAAAATTCGCGACTGATAATCTTTATTATTTCTTCACATTACTTTTTCATATTGACCTCCGTCTTCAAATGCCATACTTCTCTGTATTGAGCGCAAGCAATATGCGTACCACATTTCTATGTTCTGTAAGTAGTAAATATTTTAGGTTTGGAACACGTTTGATAAATTCATTTGCAATATTGGTAGCATGAATATGAAACTACTAGGCCTGTTTTATAACTATTTTTGCACCAAGATGAACAGGAAATGTTACAAATTATAAGCAAAGTAGATATACTGTTTACAGAAGTCTATACATGCAACTAAGTAACAGGGCAATATAGAATAAGTTCTATATTTCCATATAATGAAATTCTATGGACAACAGCAGTTACAGAATGTTTTCCGTACAGTGAATTCGATGGGAAGAACGGATGCTGCAAAATGTTTCAAAACGCCATTCTACTGTGGGGCAGATATCAGTATAGACTAAAATGTTTGTTTTCCCCCAGAAAGGGTTTTTGGGAGTAAGAGGGATACAGGTATGTTACCTCTCAATCTAGATTATGTTTGAGGTCAAATTAAAGTTAAGAACAAGAAAAAGTGATTATACGTATTGCGAGGGCGGAAAATGTATATACTGCCTATTCCAGAGGTATTAAAATGATTTCAGTGTATAAAATTTTTAGGCTGTACGTTTAGTACGTTATGTCCTGAACCATTGGGCATTGTCCTTGTTTTGTTCTAAAAACACAGGCCGATGGCAGGGTGTCCTGCAACTGCGATCGAGGCGCCGGGCCATGGACCAGGACGGTGACCGTCCCCTTACGCCACACTTCATCGTGTCGGTAGCACGGTGCCCCGACGTGGCGAAAGTGCGTTCCCTTATCGAGCGGGGTGGGGGGGGGGGGGGGGGGGGGTTAATCACACTGCGAACTAGAGGTTGCAGTACGTGGAAGGAAGCCAAAGCGGCCGCTGCACAGCGTGCGAAAGGGGATCGCGGCAGAAAGGACGGCGTCTCCACGCGCCCGCCAGCTAGGCCTTCCCTCGAACAGGAGAACTTGGGCCCTGGGTGGAACCACGTGGTCCGTGGTGGCCGCGGCTATGAAGAACCCCGCCCCAACGCCATTGCACGGACTAAGCGGCAGGCTGTAGCCAAGCCGCTCGTCCTGTGGTGCCGGTGGCAAATCCCACTGCACCTACTGCCAAGAAGACTGACCCCACCACACCCAAGGGTCAGTCACCGCTCCAGGACATCTCAGATGTAGATGTCCATTTCAGATGTAGATGTCCTGGGGCGTCTGAATATTATTTATGAATTCAGTCCAAACCGCGAAGAAAACACTACACCTCACCATTACGAAAATCAGCTGGTTAAAGCGTGCATATAATAGTATTGAGTGATTAGCCCACTGACTGCACAATTACTATTCACTCCTGATTTAACTACCAGAGCCATCTATCAGAGAAGCAGTGTATCAGGAGAGACTTGTGTGACAAATGAACGCTGAATTTTGCTTACGAAACTTCTCGTATCGTGCTAGCAAGGTTCTTTTACATGTCGTGAATCTACGACATGGGTCCTACAGCTTTACTTCCCCTCCGAAGGAAGTTTTGTGTTACGGATTTTTATCACCCTTAAAAAATCCATCGACCTCGGCCTGGATTGAACCCGCGAACCTTGCTATGTGTAATTTCAGCTCCGTATATTTGACAAATTATATTCAACACGCAACTCAATAATATTGTCAAAAACCGCCTTCCGGCCGAAATATGAGCAATCACTATTCATTCCAACACAATCATCACATCACAGAAGTGATACCATCTTCATGATAGTATACGGCCTACAATGCTGCCACACCTGAGTGTAGAATCCAGGAAGTGTCTTCTATCTACTGACATCTACATTCAATACAATACCAAAAAAAACTAGCAAATCTAAAAAAAAAAAATTAATCTACCTCGAACATATGAGACGTCTGTTACAAGTTTATCGATTAGTCAAGACTAAACAGTCTCTAACTTGAAAACATTTTGATGTCAAACCCCTGCAAATATCAGCAAGAAATACTTGAATAATTGCCTGAGGTGACACAAAAGGCGGCACATGCCAGTCGCGTTTTTGTAAATTAAGCCAAACACACATTTCACTTCGTTACGGCGAGCCAGCTTATCAATCTCTTTTCTGTAAAACTTTCATGTTCACTTCGTTTATCAAATGCCATGTCCAGTTATGACGCAATTCATATATAGACTGTAAGAAGATAATTGTGGTGTTCCTTATCGAGAAAACTGTTACGTACACAAGCAATACATTTTGTCTATACACAATAAAACCTTATTTTGTATGCAAAAAAATATGAAGCTTTAATGCAATGTTAGGTGTTACGAGTTTTATGAATGTAGAGCGCTTGATTACAAGATGACAAATGATGAAGAAATAGGTATCAGAGGACCATAATAGAGGATTAAATCAAGGAAAATTAAAATTTTGAGCGATAATAGTGAATAATTTGCAACGTACATCTAACATACATCTTTTGGTGCTAAATAAAAGAATGAGGACAGTGGTTTGAGATGAAAGTATGATGGGTGGCAAGAAGTAAGTACAGGGGTTTAAATTTTGCAATGATAAACAATTTCTGGAAGCAAAACCAACACTGGGGAGTGAGGAAGAAACGAGAAAGTGTTGAGGAATTATTTGTTCAACTGTTAGAAGAAATTATGACTTGGAGGAAAGTTGTTGAAATGAAGTGAAGTAGCTCAGTGTTGCAGATGAGACCAAAATATGTTCGACGCAGGCCTGTATTCTCACCTCTTCCCAGCCTCCGTACTTGAAGAGAGGATGTACATTTTTGGTGTGAATAAGTACCAAGGATTGGCCTAACTGTCACCAGATTTGTATCATTGTATGGGGTATCTTGCTGCCCTAGGACCCGTTCAAATTGTAGAGGGTCATACCCCGGCTGCGAATGCAGACATAGATTCGGGCCGTCCTGTAGCAGAGACTAAGGACATCGGATAAAATATGCTGATTAAGGGAGATTCCTGAAACATTGTTTGACCTAATGGAACACAAAATAAATGTAATTAACCAAGGAGAACATAAGAACGTGGTAGAAACCCATTCCAGGAAACACGGCAATGTCCTGTACTATGTGAACACCATGTTGCGTTCTCTCCGCGGTACGGTCTCATATGTAGTGGATGCTAGGAAAACAAAATTTTTTTGATCACCTCTTCTCATCTTGTGTGTGCACTACGACATCATGGCAGATACTGTGGCAGCACCTACTGCATCTGCTCCAGCTCAGGCTGTGCCCAAGAAATCCAAGTCTGTTGGGAAGAAGCCGCGAACGAAACCCGTTCACCCACGTACTTCTGAGATGGTTGTCAATGCCATCAAAAGTTTGAAGGAACGAGGTGGGTCGTCACTTCAGGCAATTAAGAAGTATATTGCAGCAAACTACAAGGTCGATTCTGAAAAGTTGGCGCCGTTTATCAAAAAGTATCTGAAAACAGCCGTAGCATCGGGAGAGCTTGTGCAGACCAAAGGCAAAGGAGCTTCTGGTTCGTTTAAGTTATCATCAGGTAAGCCCGAGAAGGCTCCGACAGTAGTCACTACTGCTCGCGGCAGGAGTTCTTCAACGTCTGCACTGAAGGAAAAGAAACAGCAGCAGCAAACTACAAAGGCAAAGCCGAAATCTCCGAAAAAAGCGCCGGTGAAGAAGACTCCTGAGAAAAAGAAGCAGGTTCCAGCGCCGAAGGCCAAGAAATTGCCATCTAAGGCTAAGAAAGCTACAAAAGTCCCTACCAAGAAGCCGAAAGCGCCGAGACCGAAGACTACTGCAAAATCCAAGGCATCGAAGAAGGCAGCTCCCAAGAGAAAATGAATCATAGCAGCCTGAAATCGAAAAATCGGCCCTTTTCAGGGCCAACACATTTTCTGTGAGAGTTGTAGTTTTGACCACATACCCAATGGTAGGTTCTTAGCAGGTGCCTTCAGTGGAAGCAACCATCTCTGGGTTCAGACCCCAGAGAACCTACCAAATTCCGTTACCTGAGGGGTCGACCTCAAGTTGAGGCTCCTGCCGTGACAAAACCCCTGATTGAGGTTGTCTGCATTCGGACGGATAGTTGTCCATGGAGAGTTGGTTGACTGGTAACCTGTCCACGGAGAGTTTATCCACGTTCCGCGACCCATGGAAGGGAACGAGCTGGCCTTTCTGAAGGCCCACCCCCTGAGCTGCTCCAGCAGGTCAGGAAGCAGTTCATAGATGCCATCACCGCAGACAAGAAGAGGCAGCAGCAGCCGTGGCCGGAGGGCCTACTCGAGCCAACGTCCAACTCGGGCGGTTCGTTGGAACCCTCATCTAGGCGCCCGGGCCCACTGTCCGGAGCCGGGTCCACTCCTCTGCCGGCACCGGCAAAAGTTCATCGGCCCGGCGGTAGCAGCATCATCCACCACCGCTTCCACGGGCGAACAAGCCACCTCGTGTGGCCGGCAACTCTGCAGCTATGCTGAGATCAGCGCGGCGTACACCGGGGTAGTGGCCAGGCGACTGCTGGGGTGGATTCCTCGGCACCGCTCCCCACTAAAGCCGGGGCGTCGCAAGAGGTTAAAGGAGAGAGGGACGTGAAGTCGTCCCGCGGACCTCACCCCGCCAAACGGGACAGTGAAGCCCTCAGCTAAGGGACCCGCTTCCTCGATGCAGGAGGCACTTGGGCGCAGGGCTTCCGGGCCGCTCACTGGCGTGTCATCTGACGCCGCTTCTTCCCACGCTCAAGTGGACAAAACGGCTCCGGGGGAGCGCCGTAACAAAACCCCGGTGTACGTCTCTGGGGTG
>NW_019060604.1:77714-92765 GCF_000696155.1 Zootermopsis nevadensis | reverse complement strand
CACCTTCAGAATGCTCGTGAACTCTAAAACAGTCTTGTTTCCTTTACGCACGCTACATGTCTAACACATTTTAAAGGACTTTATTTTTTATCCATACAATTACTATGTGAAGAATGCAATTATAAATATTCACATTATGTACCAAATAAGAAAGTCATGCGTTTAAGACTCCAGATTCACAATCAGGAGGTCCCAGGTTTAAAGCTCAGCCCAAAGACAACCTACATTAAAAGGTTTCCTAAATAACCCTTGTGTTATAATGGAACTTGTAATTTAAAGGGTCAACAAAGCAAGGTTCAGGTCATCTCAAAATTTAAATGGTGGTGAGAGCACTCCATCATTCCCACAGACTGCACTACAGCTTAGCTTAACACGTACTGATCACCTGGTTCTAAGAACATCAAACACACAATCCAAAATATGTTTCCTGATAAAAGGAAGTCAACTGGATAAAAAATTCTGACCTCTTAGGAAAAGATATGTAAGTTTTCCACTACAGAATGATCGGCTATATAAAGACATTTGTCTTCCGTATACTGACCATCAAGATAAGACCCTTGACCCACAAAAAATTAAGGTAAGGAGACTCAATTTCTTCACAGAGATAAAGAAGATGAACAGAAAAGAGACACAAGAACATGGACTCAAACCTACACAGTTCTTAGTAGGATTTGATGTTCTCATGGCGGTAAGTCCGAAGAAGGCTATCTTCTGTGTTGTTGCACCGTGTAATGTCACTAAACATCTACCAGACTACGCAGTACAATCAACCCAGAAGACAACCATCTTAAGACAGTAATCCTCAATCCTGCCTCCATGAAAACCTGACATCTCATCTAAATGCAGCACAACAAGTAGACACATATCAGAATGATAAAGATAAGGACCACTGTAAAAACTGAAGCTCGAATTACCCCTTGAAGGCTATAATGTATCTCTTCAGCCTGCTCCTGACATCTGCACTCAGTTCCTTGTGAAGATAGAAACACTTGCCACGAAAGAAATCGGGTAACTTTGGCAATGGCATGTTGGCAGTACTGGGCTGTCCTTCATCACTGTCCACATCTGTCTCTGCATCATATGGATTGGCAGCCCTGACCCTGCCAATACAATTGTCACAAACTTCAACGCAGCTGCGAAGGCCTTCTCCCCCTGGCAGAATGTTTTTTTCAAATTATTCAGGTATTGCATGAGCCATACCATTACAAAACATTATGACATCCAAATGTTCATTTCTTAATTTATTTAACGACACTTTCCCAACTATAGATGTCATATGTGAATAAAGAGTTTGGTCTGCTTCAGTGTGAAGCAGACATCTTAACAACTGACACGAGTTGTTACCACTTGCAAGGTTGCAGATTTAAATGTCAGATTTCTTTTTCACTAAAATTGGTAGCCGAGTTAATTTCTGTTCTTTATGAGCAACCAATCAGCTCAATGGACATGTTCAGAAAGAGTATCAGCATCCAAACTGTGCTGCTAAAAGTTTAGTGTTGTAACCTTGTTCTAAAATGGAGAAAAAAAGGTGTGGATTTGTACCGCTAAGTTCGTGACTTAATACAAGCTTCCTTGCCCCCCCCCTAACATTTCTATACTTCCACCTCAAGCACAGTAAATATGATTGGTACAAGTGTCAGAAAGCAATCCTAGTGAAAACATTAAGCAATATTAAATATCCACAGTCAAATGCGCAAATAACAGCTTAAAATAAGTCACAATTTCATTTCAATCATTATAACAACTAATGCTATGCAGCCCATGTAAGTGACAAAACATTCAATCGCCATCATCATCCTGCCGAGGATCGGGCCCTTGGCCAGTTCCGGACTGTTGCTCAGGGCAACTTGCCATATTAGTCTTTTAAATAAGGCAATGAAAGAGAATAACACGTGAAACTCAACCTAACCTCTCAATTTCATCCTCTGTGTCAGATCCAGACCATGGCTGCTCATCAACATCGCTCCCTCCCCCAGAGTCATGCTGAAGGGGTGAGTCAGGAACATCTAAACAGACGCACAAAAGCACAACGTCTTCTTGGCTAATAATAATCAGATGAGCCAGACAACTTCTATACGGTAACCAACAGCTAGAATGTTTAAATGCGTTCACGATGATAATTTGCGGGATAAAAACAAATAACATAAAGGAAACACAGAAGAACTGTTGCACACCAGAGAGTAAACTGGTCTAGAAGCGTACGCAGAGAATTCTTCTTACCAGAATGCTGGACAAAATCACACCACACAGGTAGCTAACAAATTCTTTGAAGCTGTGGTAAAATTAAAATATTTGGAATCACGAGTAAAGAGTCAAAATTTAATCAATGTAGTTAAAAGTTAGAAGCTGATTATATTAAAAAAATGTTTGTTACATTTTACCTTCTTAGACAACAAAATTGTTATTTTATTTAATGTTTCATATGAAGGTAAAAAAGTCTCACTCTCAGGAAGAATTTACAATCGCAGTGTAAGCTGTGGCAAATGCGTCCCACCTGCACTAGGCAGCAGCTCCGGGACCTCATCCTCGCTTTCCGGCTTTTTGTGGTCTTCCTTGCTGAGTGCAATAATTTAAAGAGTTATTACGTAATATAACGTAATACAATGTAAAAGAATCATAATAAAAATCAGTAAAAGGTAGTAAAACATACCGGGTTGTAAGTGATGTGTTGTGTGTCCGATATTAAGAGACGGTAGACTGCAACTGAGATGTGTGTGTCGCGTGTGGTTATATATATTGAGTGAAAGTTGTTCAGGGGGTTGGGTCGATGAACTGTAGAGCATTAAATATCGGGTTGTTTGTGTAGATGTTGCTGTCATTTAATGCAATATTTTGTTTATGTGTTCTTTGTATATGGTATTTTTCTACTGTGTCTCTGTGTCGTTTGTTTTGTACTATTTTTATAATGTCCATTGTTTGTTCTATTTTGTTGTATGCATGTCCAGTATTTAATATATGTTTTGCGTATGCTGAATAGCTGTCTTCTGGGTTGTTGCGCTATGTGTGTTGGTATAAGTTTACCGACGTTTTACGGGTGTTTCTTGCCTCCATCATGAGGGCGATCTGTAAGTCACTCATCGCCCTGATGATGGAGGTAGAAAGTACCTCACCAGACTACACAGCGCAACAACCCAGAAGACAGAAATCTTCATACTCATCGCCCTGATGATGGAGGCAGTATGACCTCTGAAACGTTGGTTAACATCGACCAGACTACACAGCGCAACAACCCAGAAGACAGAAATCTTCATCAGTAGCTGAGTCATGAAATGAATAACAGTGATCCACGTATCCACTTCAGTGCAAGAAGGTATAGCAAATTATCATAACGTAAGCCTTCTTATTGTAAACGCTGTATTAAAACCGAAACTGTGATTTACTATACGTGGAAAAGCATGCAAAATATCTTTTCAAAACACAATGAATTTCTCAAATGATTCACGTATCTGTGACTGTTCTCAGATACTGCACCACTAGTCTCACTGAAACTCACCGACGTATAAGGGGTGAGGCATAAAAAATTGTAATTAATGGAGGGTACAGACAAATAAAAAAAAATTACAAACAACTAGAATTATGACGCCAGGCGCAAGCTTCCATCGCTTCTGGTTTCGGAGTTGGAAAACTTCACGAGTTTGATTTTCGTTGCATAGAGTGTAGAAGTAGCATCAATGGGATGGAAAAGTGTGGTGTTTCTATAAAATTTGTGCAGCCCAAGGAACAATCCCAAAGATTATAAAATAGATTAGCTAATGGAAGTTAAGAAACACAGCACTGTAAGGGAGCTACTGAGAATTACAGAACAATCTTAGGTAATACACGATGTAAGGCAATGTCAGAATCGGGCAGCATGAAACACGGAGAAGGTGGCAGCTTCTCTGTGAGTAATGGTACGCGCTGGAAATGGTGGAATTCAATCGACATCTACTTTAAAAATTAAATGTTACTATTTATAAATTTCCAAACAAGAAAATGTATTTGTATGTATTAAGTGTAATCAAATTTCTTATAAAGTCCATATGGCTTTATCAAGAGCTATAAAGACTTTAAAAATTTCTGTCTTCAAATCTGTGGTACGCAGATTTCCTGAGGGCATCCAATTTCAGCAGAATGACAGTCACCTTCATCATATGCGGCTATAGAAGACAGTGCTAACAGCGTTAAATAGAACTTCCGTGTTGGAAAATTATTGAGGTCATTATCCTATCCAGACCACATTCATCGCTACTACAAAGAGCTTATTAACTGAAGTGCGACGTCTTTATTCCTGTATGTCCCTTTGTCCCTAAAGCATTCCGAATTATCACTATTGATCAAAAGTAAATAAAACAGTAATAAAATGCAGTACACTTTCTTAATGATCCAGTTTGCTGCATGTTACACTAGTACACTGCTAAACCGTTAATCATGGAGCTAAAGTCTCACGAGCAGCCGCAAAATACAGGGATTTAAATCCCTTAATCCCACAAAATAAAGGTTAGTAAACATTTTAAAAAAATTAAGAAGACAGCCATCTTCAGATTCATGGCCATGAAAACCTCAAATCCTGCATTTAAAAGAATTAATGCACAACAAACCATTCTCCACATCCTGCCACAGCCATACCATAAAAACTGGCGAACAGATGTTCTTCTGCCCTACATAAAATCGCAAGCGTCAATGATACCAACCTTCTCCACGGCAATCGTTTCCTCTTGCTGTGGCAGTTCTCAATCCACTCCTTCTGCACGATATGCCCTTTCCCCCAGACCTGCTGAAACTTTGGTGTGTTAGGAAACGCACACCTGAAAACACCAGAAACCACACATCACATAGCGCCACGATGGTGTCCTACAATTTGGGGTAAATATAATATCCAAAACATCCTCTGTGAACATCATTGGCTCTAAGTTCACTTACTGCAGACGTGAAACTACACGGAAAGACACAAAGTTATAATTTTTGAAAAGTTCCCACTCTTTCACACAAAAGTGAAAATTGAATTAATAACAACAAAAATATTACAGTAAAATCCCCATTTAAGTAAATTCCAGCAGAACAACGTTTAATACAATAAATGGGAGTTATGCAAATTCAGTAAGAATAAAGCACCAAACATTACAATTTTAAGAAGTGTCAAGGTACACAAAAAAGATGGGATTACGAAATGTCATGAAATTTACCTCCAAGCAGCTAAAGTTCCTTTATACCTTACAGTGCTTAAGCAGGGGGAAAACTTTACTTTCACCTTTCTATGAGGTTCGGAGGTAAGACTCCATGAATTTTAGACCACGGCAGAACATGGCAAGAGATCAACTTCATGCTTTGATCACAACTTTCCTGAGGAAACAAATCCCAAAACCAATTTGATATGAGGCTGTGCGCAGAGCTGTCCTTAGGGGAGCCCCAGACGCTATGCTGTGTTCTTGGCACACTGACAAAGTACAAAATATTTTGTGCACAGCGACATCTTTTGTGCCCCAGATGTAACAACGTGACATAAAATATTAAAATATATCAATTTCAATGTAATCCCAGATCAGAAATAAGTGTACACTCTTTAATAAATATACAGTTTGGTGCCAGTAATATTAAAGTTACAGGTTACGGCCACCCCCCCCCCACACACACACACACGCATCTTAAGGAGGGGTTGCACAGACTGCTTTGTCCTGGGCCTGATATCTGCCTCGAGGCAGCTCTGGTTCGGACACCAGACATCGTCTGAATGAAAACGGATAAACTAATGCTTCTGCATAAAACCAATGCAGTCATTTCAGTAACTTGCTCCTTCTGAGCCTTCTAGACTGAAGATGTGTGATACTGACACACATTCCCCTCCCTCTTTCTATACCTTCTCCCCTATTTCTCCAGCTTCACTACGCTTGTGCCAACTCACACCAGATGTGTGCATGAGCTATCCCAGTCTGACTTGTAGCACGCCCCCATCTCAAGGGCCATGGTGCGCAAATTTGCACGGTAGGGATTCTGGTAACCACTGATGACGAGCACAACGCCTTCTAGCAGCTGCCTGAACGGTTTTCCAAGAAGTCTGGGTTTCTTTGTAAGAGGCTCTTCCTTCTTTCTGGCTTTCTTCTTGTGCTGTTCTACAGGAACATAAAACTTTGATACACTTGCGGTCCACTGCATATATTTCGGAACATTTATTCTTACTTTTGTATTGCATGGCATGGCATTAGGGTTCAGTGACACGATGCGCTTCAGTCTTGCTCAGACAACATTTTAACACAGATTAAATAGTCCCAGAATGATTTATAAACATCATTTGAAAATGTTTAAAATTTTAAGCATCTGGGAACAACGATAATAAATAGAAACAAGGTCCATCATGAAAATAAGAGTAGAATATGTACGGGGAACGCTTGTTTTTATTTCATTCAAAAACTGTTATCATCTTGTTTACAATCCAAAACACAAAAGATCAGGATAAATAAAACAATAATTTTGCCTGTTGTCTTGCATGGTTGTGAAACATGGTGTCTCGCCTTTAAGGAAAAATGTTGATTACAAGTGTTTGAAAAAGGTGCTCAGGAGGATATTTGGACCTACGAGGGATGAAATAAGTGGGGAATTTAGAATACTGCATAACGAGGAGCTGCGTGAATTGTACGGGTCACAGACTTAAAACCAACTGCATGTCAAACGAAACAAAAACAAATGGACTAAAAGTAGCCTGGCTACATTCAGAGAATCTGTAAGAGAGCCGTTAAGTTGACGGCCACTCAGAAGGACATGGAATTCTTAGACAGGTCACATTGAAAGAAGGAATATCAGGGAAGTGTTCAGTGTCTGGAAACAGACGCATTTCTGCAGTAAACAAATGTGACACTTGAAATGATTCAAAATGAATAATAAACTGGTAACCTTTTATGACAACGAGCCATGTGCTTTATTTTAAGAATATGCATATAGAATTAAAACAATAACCCTATTACTGTGATAAAATCAGACTCGTTGTTTGGATTACTGTTAAAATTAATGCCAAGTTTACAAAAAATAATCTGCTTTCAAAGATATTAGGTTATATGCAACTAGCTTCTTAAATCTATGCGATTACCATAATTCTGAAATGATAAGATTCATATTAAAATTTTTTCAATATGATACCCAAATTAAGTTCCATCAATTTTAAAATGTTTCATAATTCTGTATGGGCTACTTTATAGAGTTCCTGCCACTGACTAGTTTTAACTTTCGAACCAGACGATCTCACCTGAGCACTCACCTGTTGCCTTCTGACTGCCATTACTGCAAGAGACCTGTTCTTTCAGAGGCAGACGTTCCGCCTTCTGTACGAGTCTGGGTCTTGCAACGGCGACTGGCGACGAAGCCTTACTGACAGATACTTCTCCAACATTTGCCAGTCTGCGCTTCTGAACGGCAGTTGGAGATGAAGCTTCACGGATTGCTGCTGCTCCTACATAAATTAGTAACATTTGACGTATAAGATTTAAACCCTCCACAGCTATGTAATTTTATAAATTCTCGTACGACTACGAGCCATGCCAGGTTAGCAAAACAGTGGCATTATTCTGTAAATTCTAGCTGGCCATAAGAAACATCATATTAGTGGTCTTATCTGAGAAACAATCACTATTTCATCCCATAACACCACAGCAAAGATAACATTTCCATTTTTTATACATATTGGCTCCTAGTTCTTGGGGGTGCCTCCTAAATTTATGGGAAATTTGAGCAGGTTTTGCATCATGGACCTTCCTTCTTAGTGATGGCACCACACAAAAATAGTCTACACTGTCAATTTTCACAAATTCTTACTGTCTCCACCTTCAAGATTAACTAGCCAGTCACCTCTGCTAACACATGGATCTGTGCTTATATAAGTATCAGCAGGGAACATGTGTAGTCACATTTCTTGAACATGGAGATGGTAAGATTCCTTGAGATGTCAGAACACAACCCACTTCTACGTGGTACCATCACCCGGGATCAACATTAGCAGTGAACTGCGATCAAAGCCAGAAAACTAATAGATCAACGTGGCAAGATCAATTCTTAATATCACAACCTGAATACAATACACTTTTAAAAGTGGCAAGATCAATTCTTAATATCACAAACTGAATACAATACACTTTTTATAGTTAATATGACTGAAAAAACTAGCATTAGCTCGTAATCTCTAAACTTCTAAGCAGTCACTCTGAACCAAAATTTGTCATGTTACTTTCAGTGTAAACCCTCTGTACCACCTGGCATTAATGTTTTAGTTCCTTTCTGTACACTTGATTAGCCGTGATAGCTCAGTCGGTATAGTGACTAGATACAGGCTGGACGACTGGGGTTTGATCTCCGACGGGGGCACAGGAGTTTTCCTGTAGCCTCTGCACCCAGATTGGCTCTGGGGCCCACCCAGCCTCCTCTACAATGGGTACCGGGGTCCTTTCCCGGGGGTAAAGCACGACCGGAATTTGATACTGACCACTCACCCCCATCTAGTACCAAGTCAAGAATGAGTAGGAGCTACACCTCCACTCCCAACCAAATGACAAACATGGCATGTACTGGGACTGTTTTACTTTGCTTTTACACAACACTTGATACTGTAAATACCTCAGATTATATAGCATCAAATAATAAAATGATCTAGTGATGATGAATTTTAAAGAATGTTAAAATAAATGGTCACAGCCTAATTTAAGATACTATCATTACGTCTGCCTAGTGGGACTGCGGAAACCCCCCCCCCAAAGTTACGGTCGCTGGTACCTTGGCTGAGATCTGAACTTGAACATCCCAACATTAAGCAGGAGTGCTAACCACTTGGCTGCATTTTGGTCAAATGTAATTACATTACACCAGAGATTTGGGGGAAAACACAGATTGACACTTGTCAATTTCGCATAAACTCTGCAGAAAAATACACCTACAAGTCAAGAAATTATATTTCTATGCGGAAAGGAGACACCAATCAGGTCTGCCACAACCACATAAAGAAAACAGAAGGTAGGAATGAGTGAAGAAGAGATAAGTGTGAAATTATAACTGGGATATAAATCTTTCCAGTATTGATTACCACATTCCACAGTCTTGAAATTTAAATCTCTTATTGTTTTGCAATAAATCATTACTTCCAAAGGAATTCTTCATTATAATTTTTAAAAATTCATATAAAAATCTTTCACTTCTCCTTAGGTGAAACAAGCCAATCAAAATCTTGGCATCTTCACAGGGAAGAAAGAGTTTTTCAGTTACACGACATTCATTCATATTTTCATAACCAAATGGCCCAAAAGACAAGCTTCTCTCATAAAACACCGATCAGACAAACCTGACAGGTTAACGAGACACACCAACTGAACTGAATGGTTTGATAAAATGGTAGCACGTCTGCCTCTCATTAGAGTGGTATCTAGTTCAAATCCAGACTCGACAAAAGCTGTTATGACGAGTCATCTTATGTTGTTCTTGGTTCTGGCACTGTGTACAACTGCAGGTCTATACCAACATTTCATAAAAAAAAATATTGTGCAGAGACGGCGATAGTTTTTTTGGAAATGCTGGCATATACCGAGCCTACACAATATGAATACCCAGAAAAAAAAACATCATCCTCACTGTCATAAAAACCTCAAACCTGACAAGACTATTTTATTTCACATCCCTCCAGTTCGCCATTAAACTTGTCGTGCCATAGCTCATTACACTCTACACAACCATAACAGTTGATAGAGCATTGTAAAACAATACATTTTACATAAAACACATTCCACATAACAAAGTCAATCACAGGAATTGCGATCAGTCGATCTGAAAGTTTGATTTCGTTGCGTGGAAAAATCAACGATCATTCTAACTTGGCGCGATATCGACGGCCAGTGCTTGAAATATGTTGACGCTACAGATCAAGAACAGTAATAAGTCTGAAAGAGAAACAGACAGGATTAATGTTATGCGTTCCTGGCCTACACTGAATAAGGAATCGATTAAACCAGGCGGAGAGGTTCACCTTTCAGAGGCTGGGATTCAATATCTTTCCGTCGAGCAAACAGACTCCCTGCGCTGATGGAGTTTGGCTCTTCGGCGTCATCCTTCACGACGAAACGACCGAGTCTGCTCCCCAAGGCAGCGGGCTTATCGTCGGTTATCACGGAGTGGAACGTGATGAACGCCAGACCATACTGAACGTGCTTGTTGAACGGTTGCGTGCAGATGACTTTCACTCTGTCCCACTTCTGGTCTGCCACCGACTTCGATAACGCGTCCACCGCAAACATACGTACTCTACTGGGATTACTACCGCTGCGCGCCTCCAGCGGTGACATGAATGATGATGCAACCAACAACACCTAATCATCATACATAACTTTAGTCACTGATAAATAGTTGAAGGTTAATTTGTTTTATTTACAGTTTTAAGTAAGGTCAGTTATATCATCTCAGGAAAAGAACTTTGAAAGACAAACTACAAGGCAGATGGATCACATGTGGCAAGACTTAAACCTATTAGAATAAACCAGTGGACACTGTACAATTTCTCAAGGCACATCATAAAGATTTATATTCATAATTAATATGACATGCCTTATTATATTCATAACATTGTAATGAACAAGTAACAAGTTCAAACAAAGGCAATTTTGCGAAACTGCAACTCTGTAATTCTGTCCCCTTCTGTCTCCTGAGTGCTGCAGTTATAAACATTAGGAAATAGTCGAAATTAGTGTATTTTTTGTATACAATGAAAAATACTCCTGACACAAAAAATTAATAAATACTTATCAATAAAACCCATAACCCATTATTGCGTTTTAATTTTCTCTTCTGGTTCAGAGTGAAACATAAACTTCATTAACCTCTGTACCACAGTAACTTTCTTCCATCACTACAAAATCTTTTGAAATGCTAAACTGACCACACGACCAGCCATTACACAAAGCGAGATTACAACTGAGCAAAGGCTGCAAACATTGGGACAAGGGAGAGAGTACAATTAGCACTGGTTTCATAGGAGAGTGATGGTGAAATGATGTTATAAAATAAATTTGTAATTACTGATACTACATTTGTGTCAGGTTTCAGAATAATGAAGTACTTATTATGTGATCTCTCTCTCTGACTTCCCAAGGGGCAAGTTATAACCTACATTTCGAGGCTGTAACAACAAGAAAATAAACTCATATGTTTTCAATAATAATTCCCATCGTAGTACCTCAAAATCCTCATCAGGTGTACTTGATCGACCAACTAAAACCTCAATAAAAGCACTGTTTCCATTTCCAATATCGATAGAATTAATGATGGTTTCTTTTTCAAGCTGCAGAATGACAGACGCATGCTTCTCGCCTACGTTCTTACATTTCCACGTCTTCTTGTCAGCGTTGATGAGGTTCGCCACTGGGTGATTCTGTTGAAATCGAGAAATGTCATAATCACCAGCTAGGTTAGGTAATATAAATACTTCAGTACGTAACGATGTATCAAGAAGACTATTATACTTACCGGATCTTCGCTGCTACAACTCAAAATCCGTTCAATTTTAATTATCGGCATTGTCTATACATGAATATCCTTAAAAAATTAAATACAGTGAATTCTTCCCGCGTTAGTATACGAACTGCAGCACAACACGTCCCTAGGAGTGCTTTCGGAAAATTTTCGATCGTCTGTCACATAGTTAGTATACGAACTGCAGCACAACACGTCCATAGGAGTGCTTTCGGAAAATTTTCAGTCATCTGTCACATAGTGTATATTCTCTCTGGTAAGCAATTTCTACGAAAAAATGCAGAACACTCGTTTTAAATGAATGCGCGCTTTCATTCGCAACTTACTTTCTATTTTCATTGTTTTAATGGTTGCTATAAATAATAATGTGTATTAATTACTTTTCTATGCAAAAGATGATTCGTGGTTTGGTACGCTTGCTTCAAGTCGTGACGTGATATTGGTCACACTGAAAATGATTTTAGGTTCTCACAGCGGCGAGTAGCAGCTGTAGAATATGATTTATTTACATACCATGGATCATTCATAGGCTAAGCCAAGAATGTAGAATACACCATTGCACAAATACAATACTTGTTTCTATTACAAATATAAATTGCATAGTTATGTAGTGCCGTGTAGTCTCAAAACCTGTTCATTTGACTAACTCTGTCTTTTCTTTGGGCAGCGGCCCTAACCAGGTGCTACCCACCGGGGCAGTGGGACCTGGAGCTCACTAAGGGCAGGGGCGACTACTCCCTGGAGAGGGCTGCCTCTACGAGAGTCCCACTCTGTTACCCTATTTTTTTTTTCTTGTTAGTTTTAAGTCGTCGTCTCTCGCCAAAAGCTTAGGGCTATCAAAAGCCTTCCGTAAGCATGATTTGGAAACCATATTAAGGAATAGATTTCTTATAAATGACTAGGCCTATAAGAAGTAACATAATCAAATATCACTGTAAAAACCAATGTTTGTATTCTGTGGAAATAAATGCACACAACAATATTAACAAACTCAGAATTACTGTATATGCTTTTTTACATCAAGTTTATTAATATGTGCCAGATTTAACTCAGAGAAAATAAAAATCTTTTTATTTTCATGCAAACTACATAATAAAGGTGCGTGATTTTATTTGACGTAAGAACCGCCGATAAGTGACAACGAGGCCACACCGGTTGAACCTCCGTGGCCTGTCCGCGCTGATCTGGAGTTCGTGACGTCTTTTCCGATGCAGGTGTGTCCATCTGTTGACGTTTCTGGAAAATAAACCGCCCATTTAGCTTACAGAAATTCCAGCTACATCACTTCTACTACATTAAATGTATAAACTATCCCCTTTATCCAACACCATTTCGTATATTTCATTTTACCAATGACGTTGGACAAAGTTGGTTCTTTGAATTTCATATGACATTTTTCCTTGCACTTTTTTTAAACCTAACTTAAATTGGACAAAACTGTACCCTTTCATTTTTAATTAGGGTAAAACTGAATAATTGCATTCTATGCGTACGCTGTCATCTGAAAAATATTAATCCTTGCGTTTCATCTGCAGGCTCCAAAACTGTGATGTGGAAAATATGACTACGTGCAGTCTATTTATGTGGATTAAACCACAAACTCGAATTCTGAACGTTTATTCGTAATCAGTTGAGGTTAAGTGCTCTACTCGGGGTTCTAATTCTTAATTACTTTAGGTTGATTACTTATTATGGGTATGAGCCGGGATAGCTCAGTCAGTATAGTGACTAGCTACGGGCTGGACGGCCGGGGTTCAATCCCCGACGGGGGCAGGGGATTTTTCCTCTAGCCTCTGCGTCCAGACCGGCTCTGGGGCCCACCCAGCCTCCTCTACAATGGGTACCGGGGTTCTTTCCCGGGGGTAAAGCCGGCCGGGGCGTGATGCTGACCACTCACCCCTATCTAGTGCCGAGGTCAAGGAAGGGAGGAGCTATACCTCCTCTCACCCCAAACGCCTACATGGCGTATAGTGGGACAAACTTTACTTTACTTTATTTTACTCATTATGGGTAATAATACTGCAGTTAAATTTTTATTTATCTGATTAATACCAAGATTTGGATTTTAGCTTGGTACAGTAATACGTCATACTTTTACGCTTGTCATCTGCAAAACAAAAAGAAAATTTAATTAATAAGTATTTCCGACAACCAAATAAAATTCGTATATTGTTTGCTGAATTATCACGAAGGGAAAAAAATCTCACATCCTCGAAACATTACCCATGTCGATTAAAAACCAATACACGAAGTTTAAAATGTCGTCACAGGTGGAATGTTTCGTAAATGAAACTACACTACAGAAGTTGACGTAGATGAAGTTTGTTTACCGGACAAAAGCACATGAGCATCATCGATTAGAATACTACATAATTACGTGAAAATAAAAATAAAACTGGCAAACATTAACTTCAGTTTAACTCAAGCAGTTATCTAATGTTGAACTCTCATTAGAATAAAAATTACGCTCAAATTTCGCAAAATTATCAACTAAAAAGTACAGTATTTAAATAAAATGTTTCTTGGATGTTATCCATCGTCTAATAAAATAATAAAATTGAACGACGTTTCGGAGATGATACTGTCTTCATTTTCCTGAAGGAAAACTGTAGTCATTTGATCCAAGATGCATCCTAAATTGTGATAAATTAATCGCCAGTTTCATTTCCCATTTATAGATTTCAAAAATCATCGACGAAAAACCCTCGATAATTGAAACAACAGCGAGAAACTAAAACTCAAAGATGGCTGCCTTCTGGTTTGTAGCGCCTTGCAGTCTGGTATAATTTTACCAACGTTTCGATGGTATTTGCTACCTCCATCATCGGGACTATGACTCATCACTATAATTCAGAAAACTGTGATCTTCGTACCAGGGCTGTGGAGTCGGTAAAAATGTACCGACTTCGACTCCGACCTCGATATAAAATCTTAAGAACAATTTCTATACCGTGTGGCCTCACTCTTAGGGAGATTCTACGACGCGTTGAGCCAAAAGGTGTGGGAATAATGCTTGTAACTTTGACTAAGAATGCAAACTGTCTACAAATCAAAGATTTCTGCAATAACCATTAGACGTATATTTAAATATAGGTTATAAGTCTAAAAAGTAGCCTGATGATCCACGTGGTGGTGGTGATGAAATCTCTTGTGGTGCCATTTGCCATCTTAGTAGGTTTGCTCTTATTAATACATATTGGAAGGAATGTCTGAAGACCGTGTGGAGTGACGTCAAATGTTAAACAATTCTACAATGAGGTCACACATAAATTCCTCATTATCGAAACAGAAGTTTAGATAAAAACCTAACCTAACCTGACCTAACCTAACCTGACCTAACCTGACCTAACCAAACCTATCCTAACCTAACCCAAACCTAACCAAACCTAACCTAACCTAACCAAACCTAACCTAACCTAACCTAACCTAACCTAACCTAACCTAACCTGTTTTCATATATGTCTCTCATTTTCGTCGTGGGTACAAACTACAGAAGAAAAAGGCGTCTGTAAAGAACGTCTGGGAAACAGTGATATATATGGACCATGGAATAGTTTACAACCTGCGTTACTTCAGAGCGTC
>NW_019060604.1:56373-71878 GCF_000696155.1 Zootermopsis nevadensis | reverse complement strand
ATTCTTTCATGTGATTGATGTGTACAGTCATCTCTGCTGTTATGCGATAGTTGCATTCATGTAAGACGCCGACCTATAGAAAATCGCGTAGTAAAAATGACCCCAGGACCTCCGCAGAGATTAAATTAGCCCTTTGAAAGTTTAAAGGTCCAGGAAACAGCTTTTTCCGATTCATCGATCTCATTGGAGCAAATTCGCGTTAACGAAACTTAAGTAATTGCAGAGATGACTTTATTTATAATTTTTATTCAAAATCAGAGATTTATGAATTACGATTTAGTATAAGAATCAGTACGAGACACATTGTAAAACGTCATAAATAATATTAAAATATATTTTTTCCCACTTTTTGACTTTCTGGATTCAAAATCGGCGTTATTCTGAATCGGCACAAATTGGACTGGCGCAAATCGAGGGCTACCTGTAAAAATTTATAAGTTACTTTACTTCTGAGATTCTGTTCTACCGGATATGAGCATATACTTTCGAGCATTCGGTTTAGATTATGATACAGTTACCTTTACATCAGAGACGACGAATTTAGCCACCTCGACCAACGTATTTTTAAACACCCACAACAAATGAGTGTAAGAAAAAGGCTGGTAAATTGTAAGCACGAAACGAATACCCTTGTTCTTCATAAGTCTGAAAATACATAACTAACAATTTGGTTATAATACGAAATACGTAGCACTAAGTAGGATTTGAGGTTATGACCGACGTTATCGGAATAATTATTGTTCCACTTACAGAAACTACTTAGGCTATCCAATTTTTAGTAAGTACGTTAATTTTATTTAATCCATTCTTTTATTCCATAACATTCCTCAGTTTGTACCTATTTTAAATAAGAATGTCATATAAATATATTATGCATTAGTGGAAATTTCATGGTTCATGTTGCTTGCCTTGTACAAACACGCTTTGTAAAATTGAATATTTAATTGGATTGGTCATTTCTGTAACGAAATCTATCTCGAAATTAACACGAGTCCCGGACTCATGTCATTTTGACGTGAAAATAAGACAGAACAGACGACACAAGCGATTTTTGTTTTTGTATGTGGAAATGATTCATTTAAACCTCGTAATTTTCGTAGTAGCAACAGCTCAGTTCTCTGAAAAGGTGGGCTCGAGTCATTTTTCAAACGATTCAATTACGAAAGGACAAGTTGTCGTGTTTCGATGGGGAAATAATGTAATCCGGATTGATCAGAGAGCAATATACTACATGTGTTGGCATTATTTGCAGAACCGCGAACTATTTCCAATTCAATCACATTCTTCGCGTAAGAAAATCTGTTTCTTACCAACCAAATCAGTTGGAAATAAAAACCGAAAGGCGCTTCAATAGTATGGACCGTGTTTAAAGTGCTCAGGCGGCTTTAACCAATGAGGGAGTTAATCATACTATTTCCACTTCGACTCTCTTGTTAATAAGTTCAGAAATCTGAACAGCTTCATTGTAATTAAACGTATGAAAAAGGCTTATTAAAATATGGAAATTTGCGATTCGGAAAATTTCACATTTTCTATGCAATGTTTTTATTTATTTATTTATTTTGCATTTATCATCTTCGAATGGTAAAACAACTGTGTACATATTGGAAACATCAAGATACGGTTAATGCTTTGGGAAAAATTTCGGTAAAGAGAATTAAGCCCACAAATCCTTAAAGGCCAGTCCACATCTGAATAACCTTTTCAGTCACAAGACGGAATTTGCTGGCAATAAAAGATTACTGTCCTATTATATAAAAAGACAATACTGAATTTAGTGTAATCCAGTCAGAAAGTGTGTCCACTATTCGCATTAAAGGCTTTAACGAGGAAAATGCTTCATAGCTTTTTTTGATATTTTATAAAAGCGATTGAATGGAAACTGAATTCATGCTTTTCGTATCTGTGGGCCTACTTTGGCTGAATAAAGAACTACCAAGATTCAGAATAATCCCCAAATGTGTGAAAGCATCGAGTAGTAGCGACATCGAATGGTGATCGAGGAGTCGATACGAATTTCGTATGTTTACAAGTGCATCGTTTCACTTTGTGCCCTCTATGATGACATTGAAAAGGCAAGGGAATCGTCTTACTCTGATTACCGGTGCTGCCCGTGGAAGTTTGGTGAACTGAGGCATAGTAGACAGTAACAGGAATGTATTAGCGAAAATGATCCAGCGTTTTGTTCGTCACATGAAAACCAACATTGAAATAAAGATTTGCATTATTCTTGATAGATATTCCATGCATTCAAAACATTTGGTTATAAGCAAAATAGCACGGAAGGATGGAGTATTAATACTCCGTATCTTCTGACACTTCCAAGGGTTTCATAACACAGCAGTTATCAGGTGACTGCAGAGTTACTCTGATCAAAATGTGACGTAATTTCCGGTCACTGATTCGTTTGCTGAAGCACACAGAGGAGCCCGTAACTTTGAACAACGCAGCAAATGAATTCAACTCTAATGGAATCTGGCCTGTGTTATTTAAAAAGAAATCTGGCTAGCGGAAATTTAAATTTTTAACAAACTCCCCAAGGGATTCTAAATGAACGAGTTGAGGATCTGCAACGAAAATATGTTTAGATGAGGGGGGGGGGGATTCTGAAAGCGAAGTTACACACAAGGGACATCAGAGGGTCCAGGAATTTACAGCAATGTATTTGTTCATGTCAGTGATATGAGACCGGAACATCAATCAGTTTCAAAGCTAAGAAGTCAAAATAGCGCTTAAATTTGGATGAAAATGCAAAATTGGAAAGTTGGGTGCTGATCCGTGTGACAAGAATCCGTCACAGAGGACAAGATGAAAAGAGTTTCGTCTGTGACGTGTGTCAACGAAACTGAATTATTCAACAAATAGAAAATTTTATTTAATCGTGAATTAAATTCAAGGCACTAACACTGGCAGTGGCTTGTACAAAATTTATTTTAAGATTGGATTCAATGTATTTTTATTATTTTTATAATTTCGTACAACTGAAATTTTAAAGTAAATTCGAATAACTTAAAATGAATTTAAATATATGATTTTATTAAATTATAATACGTATTATTTATATGTAATTATTTTCAAACTTTCATTAATTTTAATAAATAATATATCTTTAGCTGATATTATAAGTATCTACTCATCTTATTTTCCTCTTGTTTATAATTAAAATGTAATTTAGGCAACCCCTGATGCTATTTGTGTAAGGGGTTGCCGAAACACCACTTATAAAGAACACACATATAACCAAAGATGCCTATTTAAAGTTGTGTGTTGCTACGGAGGAAAATAATGAGGCCAGTCAAGGTCTCTGGAATGTTTTCTAACATTTCATTTCGGGAACATGTGCAGTATCCTACAAAAAATTAAATTTCTGAAAGTGTCACGTTGCCTTAATAGCATTTTCTACAGATACTTAAAAGTTACAAATAGTGAGGACACAGACAAACTTTAAATTGCAGTTCATCATATGATGTAAAATGTCTGGAATCGCGATTACAAAATGGGGTACTTTTAATTTATTTAAGTTTAATTTTATTAGCACAAACAGTTGGCATTATCCTACCAACTGTGCCACTAATGTAAACTCCCTTTTTCCATTCGTGCTAGTTACATGCAGGCAAGCGAAGACAATCTGTAACCTTAGAACATATTCGTATTAAATCTGGAATATCTTCGACACTGATTATTTTCAAGATTTCTGGTTAATGTTGATTACAACTACAACTCACATTAATCTGAATGGGCTTTGAAACAAATGCCGGTGAACAGTAAAACTGGTTTGGCTGTTGAATCAGGTAAATGTTAAGGTCGTAGGAAATATATCACAATCTAATCACGATGTGTACTTACCTGCGTCCGACAGGTAAGGAGTCGCGTTGCTGTGTGACTGCGCGTAGCCTGTCGTACTGATTGCAACTCAGGCCCGCAGACCATTGGTGGAGCTGCACCGTCGAGTGGAAATATTAATTTCCGCTTTCATTACAAAGAAATTCCATGACGCACTTCCTGTTAAAGCTCCAGTCTGAAACTAGAATCCAGCGAAACCTAAAATGTTATTAATTACAAACTCGGCTGTCTTTAGTAATTTACATTAGAAAGCCTATTCCATTATGGAATTCGTCAGACATAACCTAGAAGGTGCGTGCCGTTACCATTTTGTAAACGTTTATATTTGTAGGAATGTTAATATAACAGTGAAGTAGACATTATTTTACATTCTGCAAATGATGTAAACCATGAAAGATCGCGTATCTTTTGAATTTATACCACAGAAAATTCCAAAACCTTGTATTGAAAAAAACATGGCTCCCGAACAAAATTTTCAAAGAATCATACTGGCATGTTATATGAAACATAGTGACGTTCAGTGGCATAATGGTATAGGTCCTTTAACATGTCCTCCTTTCAAGAAAATGGTAATCTGGCTCAGTAGCTCCTAGCAAAGGAGAAATAAATACATACACGATACTATAAATCTCTCACAGACAACTGAGAGCCAACCACAAGTACAAATACAATGGGCAGTCTGATATAACGCAACACATCAACCTTCATTATGCAGGCACAGACTACACAGAGCTGAATTTACTTACTTACATGGCAGATCACCCAAGTTAACTTCGTTGAAACCGGTTGCTGCAAAAGTTGAAAATCTTCCTCTCATTTATGGTGGTGAACTGTGATCTAGTTAAAGATCACAACATTCAGGGCGGTACTATGAAAGTTGGAGAGAAACATACCGTTTCCACCTCCTGGGTTGAATATGGAGACAATATATTTCTCTCACAAGCTGGTACCTTCCCGAGCACACATGGTGTCACAATATAAGACATTCCATTTTTATGCGCATATTTCTCCATAACTCCATTATCTTAATCAAAACAACAGCAGCACTGCAATCCCACGTCTTGCTAATGATCGCGTATGCCTTAACACAACGCAATGCGTAATCCTAACTAAGCCTTTTACGCACCACGGCTTCCCATCCGTGCACAGTCTCTGCGTCCCAAAAATCCTTATTAATTAATACAAACCAACTGCCACTGTTGCTACATTTACCAAGGACGTAAGAAAGGGAAGGATACTGAGTCTGTGTCTAATGACAGAAATAATCCCATGTTTTTGTGTACGATTTAATATAACGCGTGTCACTAGCTTTACCTGTCTTCAAACAATTTAATTCTCGGTAGTAACAAGGTCCTTGTAATCCTGGGGTCTCGGGTTGGAATTTATAACTTGTGTTGGGCAAGGCCGTGGTCTAGGCAACACGGAGTTTTCCTCCGTGGCATCCCAACAATTACTCCATTCACACACAGAAGAAGGCAATGGCAAACCACTTCTGGATCAGGCCAAAGTTATTTCCCCTTAACTTGACAAATATTGAAGAAACTGTTTAAAAAATGTTCAGAAATTAAAAATAACATCTTGGTGTAAAAATGAAAGTGAAGTATCATCCTGTGACAAAGGACGCAGAACCTCTGAAACGTCAGTAATCTTTTACCAGACTTCATGGCGCTACAGCCATGAAAACCTCAAATCCTATTTGCTCTCAGCTCAGTTGTTCTTATTATTTAATCTCTTGGCCAAGTCTAGCGTCAAGTGCAGTTGTTTTATTTACTTTTGTGTATCTGATAAGGCATTTTGGCAGCACAGAAGAAAAGATAAACCATTTACTTAGAACAAAAACTGAATGTATTATATTATCAGATGTTGACATACACGGGAAGACTCATATTTCTCAGTGAAGAACCTTATCACAGTCAGCCCTAAATATGAGCGTAAAAAATCATCACATCATCGAACAAAATGCAAATCAGTATTAATGATATGAAATGAAATCATCATCGTCGCTTTGAAAATTGCAGATTGTTTTTGTTTTCAGTTTCTGGGAATATGTATTTTGCAAAGATTTTCATGCACTGCTTAATACTTTTACCATAATTATTTGCCGAGCATTCCAAAAAAAGGATTAATGTAAAGGTAAGAACTAAGCTTATGATCGCATCTGCAATTTACAGTTTTTCGTCAATCCCTAGAAAAGTGTGGTTCTACTGTTTGAAGGAAACAAATTGTCTAGAGAAAAATGCAGAAGGAGCACTTATTATCTCTGCACTTAAATACATAATCAAAGAAATTCACAAATTAATCTATCGTAATTTGTACCGTGCAGTGAACCTTGTACATGGCAAATTATACTGAAGCAAATAAAAGTAAGATTTTAAATTCTTCATAATTTGGAGATGGAGGCATTTCACAAGGACTACATACCACAAGAGATAAACTGATCTTATTGCAAATACCAAAAACTGTACTGCTTTTAGGTTAGGTTGCAAACTGTATATATCCCTTAAACTCATCAACTTCTAAGAACAAAAAAGCTAATATCTGTCACACAATTTCTTTACAATATCAATTTACATTCTTAAAAATCAGACTCTTTTCTTCCGTCGTACAATACAAAAATAAGTCACCATTGCATCTCTAGCACAGAATGAGGGCCACAGCCTCAGGGGGATGGGCGTGGTGGTGGTGGTAGGAAAAATCCTTCAGTTTGCAGTAACAGAGCACATGATGCAATCGAACGACTGCCAATACTGTTATCGACACGTCAGAGTGAAGCGAGACGCTGCAGCACTTGCTGGTACTGGCCCTCCACTTCTCGGTATTCACGCTCAAGGCTCTCCAGGCGCTGACTAGAGTCTGCAAATGACAGTGCTGCTTGGAGAGTCGCATCCTTAAGCCGCTCTTTGTATCTCTTCAACTCCTGCTGCTCCTTCTGTGGAAGAAACAATTAATGCGCTCAATATCTCCTAACACAAGATACACATAAGAATTAAATTAGCTGACAAAAATTTATGGTAAGGAAGCATAAAAATTATGAACTGAAACAAAACTTGGGGGACGGGAGATTCCAAACAAGGTGTGAATCCTGGTCTTTGGGGCTGTGACGTTACATAGTTCTCAAGGAAAACATCACCTCAGCCTGGTCTTTGGGGCTGTGACGTTACATGGTTCTGAAGGAAAACATCACCTCAATCAGCAAGGTAGAAGACAAACGTGTTGAAACCCAGAATACCAATTGCACATTTAGCATTGGACACCACTCTCACAAGTCAGACCACTCTGGACTCGCCAACTACGGGACTCCACCCAGAGGCTTGGCTACCTGTGCAGAATGCAAGCAGTGAAAAAGCTTCTTCAAGACCGGGCTTTCCACTCGTCTGTTGCGCCTTTTATCAAACTGTCGGAGCACACTGTTTAACAACAAGCTTCGATACCAGTGTTGCTCTGATAACATTGTTACACTTATAAAGACTTCCCGGGCTATCAGTCGTGTTAGTCGGTGATCAATCGGCTGATAGCCCGGGAAGACTTTATTAATGAAATCCGCCGTGAAAGCTTCACATCATATATTGTTACATTTGTTATTTACCAGGCTTCCCTGCTGATGTCAACGCCCACAATGTGGCATAAAGAACAGCTTTCAAATCTTGTTTAAACAGCAAGTACATTAGATGTGTATATCCAAGCACACATGAAACAAGACACCCATCCATTGTAAGAATCTGAATTTTAAAACTCTCCCACCAGAACAGAAAATTCTTCAAGCAGCAAAACGAGCCTCAATATCAACCCACAACTTAGTCTTGCCGTTGCAGCACAGAGAATGTCCACAGGACAAACCAAATGAGTCAGGCAATTCAAAGTATTGCCCGTGTTCTCTCACCTGGTATGGTACATTGAGGCGGTTCTTAACATCCAGGCGGTAACGGCGGTACTGCTCACTGTTGTGGATATCTGTCATTTGTAGTCTCAGTATTTCATACACGCGGCGTGCTTGTTTCTGAAGAGTAACACAAACGGCATGTAAAAGAAATGAAGACTGAAGATGTCCTGTTTCATAACTAAAACACGCAGATAAAAATTTAGACGACACGACATTCACTGCCGTTAGAACCTCGAACTTCAGAGGTAGGGAAAAGATCTACCTTGCAAAATACACACAAAGTAAAAGGTTAAATTTAGGACACGTTCACTTGTTAGACATAATATAGTTCACACAATGCTTTACAGACACTTGCATATTATACACTACTTTGTTTTACTTACATCACTAACTTTTAAACCACGGCAATTCAAGGGCAGAAAATTTATGTTAATGACATCAAGACTACACAGACTCTGATGATATACGGGCAAGCTATTTATACACAGAATTAACAATTTGTGCATTACTTCTTCGTAAGACATTCCCACTTCCCATCGGTTATCTCCCCCCCTTGCCCACAGGACCCTCGATTTCTTCTCATGTTCACTAGTCTTCGTCTCCCTCCTGGGTACTTTTATTTTACTTTCATGTTCAAAACCTTCCTGTGGGATTGACTCCTTGTTCATTCTCAAAAACACGTCCACACTATCTTATTCCATTACTTGTTACTTTGTGTTCGAAGACCATTATCACAAAATTATATTTTACTTTTTACCTTTTATTCACTTGGTTTTGGATCTTGCATTTATACTCCTTAAAAAACCCATCTCCTGTAGCTGATAATCTACTGTCTGTCTGTCTACATCCACGTCCCAGTATTTTCCATACATTAACACTCATCTAAATTATAATTACATAAACAATCAGTTCGTACTGCAAAGGAAATAAAACCCATCTCCATTACAAATATCAATTATTGGCACTGTTCAGGAAAGTTAACTGCTGCTGATACTAGAATTTGTAGTTTTATTTTCTCCAACTATTTTATCTTCCTACCCTTCCCTTCCCTTCCCCTCTTGTCCTCGCCAAGTGCCATTATAAATTGAAAATTATTACAATCTGTCTACCTATTTAGCTGCTTGGCACAAACTGCAATACAGCTTGTTTACAATTAAAATTACCACAAAATGTTCTTTTTGCTCTAAAAACACCCTTTACTCTTTTAATCTGTTCACCCTGCAGCTCCACATTATTAATATTCAAAAGTCATTCTGTGTGACTGATCGATATTACATAATGGATTGGTTTCTGATTCCCCTCCTGTAAGCCACTTGTGGCACGAGGTGCATCGAAGGCACCCAGGATTCTTTCCTCCACATTGTGCATGTAGTTGAGACACATATTGACCCCCTGATGTAGCGGTTAATACAAGAGACTTCCTAGATTTCTTGCTATAAAAGTTTTAAGAGCCCTACACACATAAAGGCAGAACTCAAAGTGCCAAAAGCCGCCAGTCTCTGTCATGAGTGACTGTAGTACCGCCATACTGTTCCCCGCTGCACAATAACCGTTTAAAGTATGATTTTTTTCAGTTATTAAACTTGCACAAACGTCTTTCTTTTGTTAATCGGGAACAAACCGCAAGACAAATATTCTCTCATACTACAGAATATAAAAAAATTTAATTAAGATTGTTACAGTGTAAACTGAATTAAATAAAATATTTGCTGTCTGATTCTCAAAATAACTTTTACATTTCTGCTCTCATACTACAGAATATAAAAAAAATTTAATTAAGATTGTTGCAGTGTAAACTGAAGTAAATAAAATATTTGTTGTCTGATTCTCAAAATAACTTTCACATTTTTGGATGTTTATAATGAGTATTCATCATAACATTTTTGCCTAGTGTCATGAGAACTTGTTACAATGTACTTTTACTGCACATCACTCTAGTATTAATATCAGGAAAAAAAAAAAAAACTTCATGAGTATCTTCTTTTGTTTTATCCAGCTCATGTGTATTGCTGTTGTGAACACAACAACTAGAACACTAGTGTACATTAAATGCCTATGTTTGTATAATATTACACTGTGGAACCAAGCTGTTATGTTGTGACAGGAGAAAAGCCATAATTATGCGACACATGCAATCATCATTCAGGAACGGCAGAGGCCCCACAACAGCGTCAACTTATTGACTGACAGCATACTTTCATACTAACATGAATAATACCTTATTGATTTTGAGCTTTGCCTTGGCTTCAGCCACCATCTCATCCTGGAAGCCTTCCTCCAGCATTCGGGGCTGGAAACTGGGCAGCTTACCGCAGTTCCGTGCATCCAAGAAATCTCGCAGACGCTGGAAATCATCTGAAGGATCCTCAACTGTCAATTTAAAAATAACACTGTTATTTTTATTGTAAAGAAAAATTGTACAGCGTATTTATCCAACATTACGACACACTTCGATGAGAAAACCCAATTTACAGGAAGAAAGTTTTGAGGAAAAAAATTGGCCTTTAGGTTATTCCCTGTGTGTTCAGCAATAGCAATATGTCTGATTTGTATGATTCGGAATTCTATGATGAACAGTTCCGAGGACTTAAAAACACATTCTGTTTTCTGAATTTTTTGATTGAAAATTTGAATTCACTTAAGTCAGTCTGTCTGTCTCTGTATTTTTGCTGTAACAAAAGAACTAGAGAACGCCACCGAAGACCTACGTAATTTCATTATGTATGAATCACCTGTTATAAATCAAACATCAAATTAAAGCCAAAGAAGAGAAGATTCTGTTTGTGCTGAAAAGTAGAGTCTACTTATTTACTTCATTACTGGGGCATGCCATCATATTTAAAACATACTTTGCAGTTTATCTTATATTCATTCACAAAAAAGATAATCTTAGTAACATTTCTTATTTATATATTCCACAGTGCATTCACTGATAAGTTAAATGTGAATGTCAGTTCGTGGCTCCCGGCATAAACTGATATCATTCAGGTAAGTTTATTGTTTTTAATGAAGTGATACTTGAATCATAATGGGAAAATATTGTAGTGCTTGGTGGTGAGTAAGGCAGTTTCTATAGGGAAGTGAGAGTTGCATTCAATTTTATGAGTGAATGCTCTGTATAAATGCACATTCTTCAGAATCAAGAATCGTGAAACAACTGCCAAAACTTCTTCTCTCTCTTTTTTTTTATTAGTTGCTACGCACTATTACGTTAAGTCAAACTGCAACGTTTGAAGACACACTGAAAAGAAACTCCTCCTAATTTTCTCTTCGTGTAATCGGGAAAATGTATTTTGAGACTAAAATGGGCGCCTTTCTTGAACGGTAAAAGTAAAGTAAAGTTTGTCCCACTATACGCCATGTAGGCGCTTGGGAGGAGTAGAGGTATAGCTCCTCTCTTCCTTGACCTCAGCACTAGATGGGGGGTGAGTGGTCAGCATCCCCGGGAAAGGACCCCAGTACCCATTGTAGAGGAGGCTGGGTGGGCCCCAGAGCCGGTCTGGACGCAGAGGCTAGAGGGAAAATCCCCTGCCCCCGTCGGGGATCGAACCCCGGCCGTCCAGCCCGTAGCTAGTCACTATACTGACTGAGCTATCCCGGCTCATTCTTGAACGGTATTCTCTATTTATATATAGTAACTTCCACCAACAAGCTGGCAGTTATACGAGTCTACCACGATTATGAACGACTGAATAAGAGAGGTAGGCAAGTACTGGCGTAAGCGCCATGACTGTCCATGATCTACCACGCATCCCCTTCTGTGCTCAGCCCTCTAGCAGACTTTCATCTTAAGTGAAGTGCAAATTCCGCTCACTGGGGCCTTGTGTATGCACTTTGTTAAATGAAGTGTGATCCCAAGAGACAAAATCTTAACTCAATGAAGGCCTCACAGTCACACAGAACGTGTGAGGTTGTTTCTTCATTGTTATGGAATCACTCATCTGTTGGGCTGATTAAAATCCCAGTTCAAACAGACATCCTTTTAAGTGTCCTATCAATAGTTTCGCCTGGTTCTTACTCATTCATACCAGTCCTCTTGCTCTTTTAGCAGAGGGCTCTTGAAGGAAACCCTTACGATGTTTTTGTTCAATGTGGACTTCCAAAAATGTCCTGTTTTCCTTTCCTTCCAGTCCCTAAAAGCCAACTTAGTTACTCTTTCCAAAATTCCACAGTTTGGTTCAGGTCCCATGAAAGGATGATCTTCAGACCATTTCCTTGCCAACTGACAGGCAATAAAATTCCCCTCAATTCTACTATTCCCTGACATTTGTATCTGTTGACCTCTACTATGTTCAGTCAGTCCTAGACTAACTTTGAATCACTCTGGTTTTTGTAACGTGCTTTGATCACATCCTCAATATTTTTACAGCTCGTGTTCACATTCATAACTGCACGTGCCTTGACAGCGCACACTTCTGTCTGCAAGAAAGCGATGTAATGCCACACACTTCTGTACCAGTGCCTTAATTCATCTTGGATCAATCTGCATACTAGCAAATTAAACCTCCCATTCCTATTGGGCTAAAATGCATTTTTCCCTTTACTTCTGTGACAAAATCTGACTGCAAATGTTTTATTAAATAACTTCTTGGTATCATTTTATCAGTCTGCAAGTGTAGGACGAGTTCCATTCTCACATCAAGACGTTTTGCATGCCCACATAATACAGACCTGCACTTCCGCTGTTCATTACAATAGTCTTCAGATCCTTACCTGGGCTGCAGCCTCTAGTTCACATATGACTTCCTCCTACCCGACAACACTAAAGGAAGATTGCAAAGCCCGAACAAACAACTTCATATGCAATTTGTTACCCTGAGTATTATCCCATTCATCTTTCCATAAGGATAAAATAATGCAATAGAAAGGCATTGACATCAGTGCCAAGAGTTTAATCAGACAACAGCATCCATCTAAAAATAGCAGATTTATCTGAAAGGTCACAGCAATGGCTATTCATTACTTACCTTATCAAATTACATCATTTCTAAATTCATGTTATAACGTAATATTGTAATAAAATTAAAAATACATTAATGAGGAACATTAAATGATGTTTTAATCTTTTAACATTATTATAATTGTGATTGACGGTAAAAAATTTTAATGTATTTTTAATATTATGAATCACAATATGACGCATTTACAATATCTTGTAATATTGTAAATATCAGATACAAATATTTTTTTTAATATTACGTTCAGTCTTTTCTACAGAAGCAATTTTTGATTATCCTGTTATGTAATTAAATTCATTAAGCCGTCTACTGACATTCTATAAAAATTAGCGAAATTATTCAATGAAATATTATTTTTAATGCAGCCCACACATGAAAGTAAATATGTATTTCTAACAGCATCAGATGGTGAACTGAACTTCATAAACATTAAGACACACCTGTGATGTCCGTAACACGGAGCTGTTTGATGTAGTGCCTGTAGATGTTGTCCAGGAGCTGAGCCCCAAGACCAAATCGCTGGAATGGGGGCAGCACCAGCATCTGACTGATCCGTGGCCGAATGTTGTCAGGATATGCGTAGTATTCATATACTGTTGCATAGCCAGCAATGGCGTAGCACATGTTCCCATCGACATAATATTTCTCATATCTGCAGAAATATTCCAAATGTTACAAAACACAAGTCTACTAACAGTCACGACATTATGATACAATCACTCGGGGCTGCACAAATATCCTATAAATTTAGGAGCCATCTCCAAAAAGTAGGATCCAGAATACATATATCAGAAATGAAAATTACATACACATAAATTCATTCACCAGTGCTGATGCCGACACCTGTAAGACTAAATCGGAAATACGTGGTGCAAATACGAAAATGCAAAGATACAAAACCATCAGAATAATATGAAGATAAATCATGGCACTATCATGAAAAATTGTAGGTGCTAAAAATTTGTGCAGGGCTGCATACATCTGTGTACCAAGCATCACACTGCATTCGTCCTTTTCTAGGCAACACGGAGTTTTCCTCCAGGGGCTTCCCCGGTTTCTTCGTAGCATCCCAACAATTACTCCATTCACACACAGAAGAAGGCAATGGCAAACCACTTCTGGATCATCTGCCAAGAACGTATATGAACAGGTCCCAGTCCGAGAAAAGGATGGAAGGATCCTGTTCCTATGGACCTGTCGTCAGACAGAACACTAAATAAAATAAAATATATATATATATACTAAAAAACTTATCCACTCTTTTGTGACAATCTGGTGATTCTTAACACTGTAATTATGGAATCTGTCCAATGTCTGTAGTATATGGCATTACGTATTGTATTAGGAGCCTGTTCTAACCTAAGTTCCTAGTGCAACAGCGATTGGTAAAGAATTTGAAATGCGAAGGGTTTCTGGTTCAATCCCTACATCTGGCATAAAACAATTAAAAAAGTAGGACAACCAACTACAAGACAATGGGAGCAGAAGAAACTATCTCAGGCAACGGACGAGGTCAACACGCCCGCAGCGGAACTCTCACGAAAGCTACTGACTATCCTACATTCAACAGCACATCTGCATTGTAAACAACTTCACTGTACACACAATAAACTCCAAATGATCGGCTTATCTAATTATCTGCTGTGGTTTATCCATGCACAATTCTCTTACTGATTTATAGGTTTATAAAATTATGCACGTCTGTAAAAGTGGTTATGAATAAACTATACTCTGCTTCTTTCCAGCATCTGATTAATTTGAAGACGGCTGTCTTCTGGGTTGTTGTGCTGTGTATTCTGGTAGATGATGAGTCGCCCTGAAACATCAGTAAACTTCTAACACAGTACACGGCGCAACAAACCGGAAGACGGCCATCTTCAAACTCACCGCCGTGAAAACCTCAAATACTACCTGAATAAGTTATCAGTCAATTCTGTAGGTGGTTCAAGGCAGGACGAACATATAAGGAACTGAGGAGAGATCAGGATGTGCTTGGCCTTCATCAAAGTCTGTTTTGCCAGCATCTGTCAGGTGCAAAATATTGTAGCGTGATTCATTTATTGCAGAAGTATAGTGGTTACGTGTGTGGATCCTCATGAAATGCAGAGGAACAGAATAAGACTGCGCCGACAATAAAACAAAACCTAAAGTTCACTGAAAAATTAAAACAGAGGGAATCAGCAATTGTATTAGGGCCCAAACTATACTTGATATCAATGACAACAAAGAAGGCTGGTGGAATTCGCAAATGCTCTCTTCTTTCAGTGATCTGATGAGAAACGAGCAGAAAGAATGTCTGTCACGCGCGTGCACATCAAGACAAGTTATCTCATGAAGCAGTGGGACTGTAAAACATTTAATGCCTAATCTACGTGGCTAAACAGATTTAAGCAACAATAAGAAATTCATGAAACAGCCATGGAGGAGGAAAAGGCACTGTCATAATGCAGCAGCAACTGATCATCTTACATCAAATTTCACGAATTTACAATAGACAAAATTATAAAATCAGAAAAATTTACATTGCAGATGAGACTGGGTTATACAAGAAATGTTAGTTTATGTACGCCCTTGCATTCCAGTTGCGCTATAAGCTACAAAAACAAATGCCAACCCAAACACAGCGCTGTTCATTACTGGCCATAGACAATATAGAAACAAAGGAAAAAGCTAAATCGGTTTGATGACAGTGACTGGAAGAATAAAACTGATTTAGATGACCGTCTTATGGGATGCTGTGCCGTGTAGTCCGGTTACAATTTTACCACAGTTTCAGAGGAGCTTACTGCCTCCACCATCAAAGCGGTAACAGAGGCTGCAAGCA
>NW_019060604.1:41126-51285 GCF_000696155.1 Zootermopsis nevadensis | reverse complement strand
TGATGAAATCTCTTATGGTGTCATTTGCCATTTTAGTAGGTTTGCCCTTATTAATACATATTGAGCTTTCATTAAGGAGTTGGAGTCAGAGGTTTTAGTACTGACTCCACAGCCTTGGTAATTAGACTAACCTACTTAATGATTATGTCACCAACTATGCAAGAACTTAAAAAATTTGCTTTTCCTCACCTGTCTCCAAACACCTGATGGGACATAACAGGTTTGAATGAGCATCTGTCGTCACTGATATCTGCCAACTGCCGTACTGCAAGCAATATCAAAGTATAAACACAAGCCAAACAATTCAATAATTTTTTCAATTACTTAAATAGTTAGAACACCTACCTAGTTTGAATTCAATGGAGTCATTACTGCTAACTACGAGGGAGTTAACAGAATTCTTCAACATGCTTATACCTGGAGAAAGAAAAACGTTATCAACAAGGTTACAGCCTTAAAATTACGCTATGTACAAACTAGGAAGACATCTGTTTTCTGAATTATAGTAGTGCTGCGTGTGTCATACAAATTTACCAACGTTTCAGAGGTCCTCTAAATTCACTGCAGAGACTACTACGTAGAAATTGTAACAACAAAAAAGTACTCTCCTCTCTATCATTTGTGGTGAAAAATCCGGACCAATTTAAAAGAAATACAGATGTACACAATTTAAAAACAAAACGTAAATATGACCTTCACATGCCAAATACATACTAGCCCCACTAAGTATCAAAAAGAAATATACTAAACAGACATGAAGTTATACCATAATCTTCCACATACAATTAAAAGTTTAAATCATTGAAGCCGTTTTTCTTTGGAACGATTGCCTCTTAACTCACTGCTTCTACTGTGTTGATAATTTTACCTCTGATGAAAATTCTTAAGCTTTATGTATATCTATATGTGAAATACGTTCTGTATTTGTATCATGACATGTTCTGCATCCTTTGGTTTAGCCCAAAGAGGATCTATGGAATGTAAATAAACTCTATCTCTAACATAATTTAAAACATATTCGTATCAAATAAGCGCGTAACATAACCTTTACTGTTCTTGAAATTGTAAAACTATACAGCATATTATTCCTGAAACATACCAGCAGTTTCCATCGTACGCAGGTTTTAGTACTTGCTTCAAAACAATGAGAATCGAACAAAAATTAAGCTTACTCCTTCTTTCGAAAACATTTAAAAACCAGACATTAATGTCAATCTCCCATCTAACATACAGTCCACATTAGGTTATTCCCGCGCAAATACATGAATGTTGAAATCACAGATGGCCATAGTTTATACTTACTTCATCGGGACCACGGATTATGTAGTACATCCTCGGGATATGATTTTAAGACTTGTAGACGGAACAGTGGTGAACACTACAAGAACATTATACACCGAAAGGAGAATTAATGATGTCTGATATTTCGCAAGGGCTGATTGTGGCATTATTATTTAGTGGTTTCAATGAGCAAAGAGTTACAGAGAGACCAGCACACTAAAAACATAGAAGTTTGATAAGGATAGGTTTAATCAAAAGAAGATGAATGATGCTGAAATTGTTGTAGGAAAAATTAATAATAAATAAACATATTTTAGTTGTTAAACGAAAAGACCTTTACACGACAGAGAAAAAATTAACAAGAGTCAAACAAACCAAATCTTACGTCATGTTGACACTGCCACGATCAAGGACCCCAACAGTAGGCTTATGCAGTCCGACTGGGCACTTGAAGACGGAAGTCCTGTGGAATAGATTGCAAAAAGTTGTGGTTTCAAATATCCGAAAAAATATTACATAATGGATGACGCCCATCGAATTGTAATATATGTAATGTGATGTAAATAAATGGGGTGGGCATCAAAGCGACCCTTGCTTCAACTACGAAAATTAGCTATTTTTCTGTGGTTACCAGTTCTCCCAAATCGCCAGTAGCTCCGTGCTTACAACAAAGCACAGTGTGCCATTTAGCGAGATCTCGTGATAATCGCCTGATTTCAGGAAATGCCTGCTCATATGTTAAAATAGTTAGAAGCTGTATGTGTTGTTTGTGGAGATAATCAAGGCCTTCGTGCAGGTCCATGGTCTCTCAGAGTTCCTGTGTCCCTAAAGAGACTTTACCTCTTTAATTAAGGTAATATTCTTAGACTAGGGCCTCATAGGCTCCTTTGTCAGGGACTCCCTGAAATTGGGTAGTGCCATGTACTTCAGCTTCCATGAACTCTTGGACTTTGTTCTTCCCCATCTTTTAAGCTTCCTTCTTGCATTCCAGACACTTAATACCAGATGAAACCTTCTCACATTAAGGTTACATATTATAGATCACCTTTGTCCATAGGTCTGCTGGAATTGCTAGCGTTCTGTGGTGGTTTGTCAGAATTACTTTCTTCCAATCCACAGATCTGCCAGAACTACCGGCTCCTGGAGAGGTGACCTTTATAAATGATAAAAGTATGTTTCTTACAACTGGTGAATCCCTGCCCTCAGTGATCTTCTCAGCTCCCTGAGATGGCATGCCCGAACTACTGGCTCCCTGCTAAGAAAATAAGCTTCCTTCTGTAGTTCTGGACACTAGGTCTGTATCAGAAGCCTGTCTATAACAAAAGCTACATATTGGTCAGACACATATAACTAATTAATAGAAGTTAGAGAAGTCACATACAAACTAATAAAAGGGAATTATGAATGACTGAAAGCATTCTAGCTGTACACTTACATTACTTCTGGTTTTGGGTTTACAACACTTTAAGGATTTGAGTTTTATTGCATAGAGTGTAAATTGAGTGAACAACCATCTTGTAGTATCTCCAGTGGGTGATTTCTTAGTCTTCCTTTTCGGCAATTCCTCCTCCATGTGGCTGCAGCGTCTCTGTGTGTGAATAGGTGATGCCTGTCTCCACCCTCTAACATGTAATTGCAGTAGCTTTGTGTGACCGCTCCCACATCATGGGCACTGAAGTGACTGCAGTTGATCCAGACATAACCAAACTTTTAGTAGGTCTAACACTACATAAACTTGGACTGGGCTCTGTGCACTTTCATCTTTATTATGATGCATAAATTTCCTTTGAAGATTTCTTGTAACTTGGTGCTTTATCTTGATGTAATAAGAAAATGGGCTAAAGGTTTGAGGTCTGGTCCCCTCTCTCAGGAGCTAATTACTTGGGAATCAGTTTTAAATTAATCATACCAAATCCCAGTTCCACCAAGGTATGCAAAATTTCTTCTGCAGGAATGTGTATTAGGAGACGATGGATCACACCCTTAATGGCAGTTCTGATTTTGGATGGAATTTAAAGTAGTGCAATTTTTTGGAACTGAAATATTGCTTTATGGCAGAAAAGTCAACAGTTTCCTTAGCCACTCTTAGTTGTTCTTAGTTAATATATGTACCATCTGTAAAATATTTTTCTATTTTGGCATTTCAGAAGCTTGAAAATGGAGGTCAGTATAATTGGATTAATTCTGTTGTAGGCCATCGGCTGCTCCTGAATTGTCTTTCCTTTGGAGAGCCCCTGTAGTCAGTCCCCTATGAGGTGTCCTCAGGGGTGCCAATTAGTTTTGTGTTGCCACTTCAGTTGATTTCAAGTCTTATTCTGTGACACCGACTGTCTGCTGCAAATGCCAACTCAGGAATTTTATTTGAAGTCTTCTTGTTGTAAACATCACGTGAGTTTTGGTACTGTCCGCTTCTCTGTTCTCCAAAGTCATCAGTATCAGCGCCATCATTTGAAGGGGCTCTAACTGCTTCTTTCTGGACATTTTCCAGGAACTTTATGTCACTAGATTGCAGAACTGACTTCAGCTTGTTTAATGTGATGGTGTAAGTTCCATAAAGGACACTACAGTCACTTTCATTACAGCAGTTTGCACACACTGGTCCTATCTTTTCTGGCAAACTCTACACTACCTGCCCACTCAGCCCTCTCACTGTTGCGAGACTCGCAATATCACCAATAACTTTTCCTGCACTGCATCAACATCATGGTACTTTTCAATCAATAACTTTTCCTGCACTGCATCAACACCTGGGTAATTTTCAACACTGCATAGCGCAACACAGCACAATGTGACACTTCACTTGGTTTCATGTGCTCTTCATATACTCAAATATGAAAACATTGTTTGTGACAGATGTTTCGCACAGTGACATTCCCATTCAAAATTTCACTGGTGCTTCAATGTGTTGTTTAATATGCGATATGCAGCAACCAACAAAATGACCGTATCAAAGAAAAAACCACTTCAAACCAAAAATCAAGACCTTTCATGTCTCAAAACCAAACTAATCAAAGTAAACTCAATTCTACCAGTAACAAGAAACAGGAACCGATTGGTCAAACAGGTTAGGCTGAGGATTAGGCCAGGAGCAATGGCCAGTCCGAGCCAAGTCCACTCCAATACATGCAAGGAAAGGCGCTGTTTTGTAGCACTACAGAAGAGGTTAGGTCGACAGAAAGCACCTCATCCATCCTACGATGGATTATGGGTGCCGAATATGGAGGTTTGCTTCCTGAAGCCACGTCTGCAAGCTGCAAGTGTTACAATCCAAATATCTTAGCATCGCGACTGTGGATTTTGACTCGGAAGTTAGCTGATGTGGGGAAATCCTTAGTTCAGCAACTTGGAAGGTACCATGAAGTTCTTTAGCACATACAACAGGTATCAGGAAGTTAATGTTATTTTGTTTTCTTGTGGTAAAAGTTCGTGTGCAGGTAAAAGGTATGCTTCCGTCAGTTCTATACAAATTATATCTTTCGCAGAATTTTCTCTTACAGTTCACATTCATTTCTCTGTATTTTGTTAAAGTCTTTCCTTGCATCGAAGTTTTCCTTTTAAAGGATGACTTAATGGTGTTTGTAATTTAATTCTTTCTAAAGGTAATAAGGGAACATAGACAACAGAAAATGGATAAAATTAGGAAATACAGTTTTTCATAATACAAAAAGGAGATGATTATTCCACATTTTATGGAAAATTATGTTTCAGAGTTTAACACTTACAAAAATTAATTTAACCTAAAAGTATGGGTGACATAAACAATACAATTTCTTACAGAAAAACAATTACAAATTATATTTTACACATGGGCAATCAGTAAGTTGTGTGTGTGTGTTTGCTGTGGAAATCAGTGCAGTACATATATTTCTGAAATGCCTTCCTTGCTATTTTACATATCCTACTTAACTGGACTTAATGTTCATGTATTTCAGACAAAACCTGTTGTTGCAAAACTAATAACACTACAGATATTACACACAGAGTCAAGAACAAATTTTGCTTCTATTAAACGAATCTGCCATTTTAAGAAATACTTGAACTAGAGCTGTTGATTTTTGTGAGACCTATTTTTGATGCCATGCAGACTCTCTCTATGATCAGCAGCAATGTTTGATAACATTTATTTCAGCTTCACATGAAGGAGGTTCAAACTATGTGAGATTTCAGGTTCTTACAATAGTGAGTATGAAGATGGCCGTCTTCTGGGTTGTCCCATATCATCTATAGAATTTTACTGAAGTTTTTGAGGTGCTTCCATCATCAGGATCATTTCTCTGATGCCACCTTCGCAGCTGTTTCCCAAATGAATTGTCATGAAAACCAACCACCAAAAAAGGGGAATTGGTCAAGGCAAAAACACCTTACCAAAGCAGCAAGCACGCCTGGAAAGTTTCCCGGATTACACGGCGTAACCCTGCCTTTTTTTTAGCATAAAACTCCTAATACCAAACCTAATCATAATCTGCTTAGCAGTTCTGGAGATGAAACATACAGACAGAGAACTGGACAGGTGAATGTGGCCTCCCCATCACATGTTCAATTTATAGAATTTATGTTAAATGCCATGGTTATGCAGTTCTTACTGTAATCAATTTTAAACATATAATCAGAATATTTACACAACACTTTCACTTTCAAGAGAAAGTATGGGCATACCTTCACTATGAATTACAGATGGATCTCCATATTTAGGAGAAATATGTTCTCGAGATGACTGCAAATAATGTCATGGATTCTGTGCATGTATCTGTTTATAACTGGCATGTTAAGAAAGCTATGGGAGAAAATAAAAACATTTATGATCACAGTCGGGTATTTTCTTCATGTCTGTTACAGACAAAATATAAAATAAGAAATTAAGCCTTCGAGTAAGCACAGATTTACTGGCAGATTAAAAGAATGTGGATGCACGAAAGATCAGCTAACAGTTGAAGTGCAAGGGTCACTTTGTCGCTGACCCCATTTACATCCATGCAACCTTTTAACTACAGGTAAACCTCGATTTGCACCACTTCAATTTGCGCCGATTCGGAATAACGCCGCTTTTGAAACCAGCAAGTCAAAAGGTGAAGAAAATATATTTTACTATTATTTATAATGTTTTGCAATGTATCTCGTACTGATTCTTATACTAAATCGTAATTCTTACATTTCTGATTTTGAATAAAAATTATAAATATAGTCACTTCTGCAGTCATTGCTAAGTAGTTGCGAAATAATCTCCTAAAAATCAGCCAACATTGCGCAACAGTCACGTGAGCATTGGTCACTCTTCACGGTGAGTCATTTGTGTTCATCCTGATAAGAGAGTAAGGAAAAATGCGCCCTGTTCGATTCTTGTTGACACATTGAATGTGCTGAAAACTGTGTTTGAGTTGTTGTTCGACCACTATTCTGCAGTAGCAACTGTTTTATATTTATAAATTGTAGAAGAGCCACCATGTCTGGTAAGAGAAGTGAATGTTTTGCTAAAAAGTTGCATAGGTCTATTGCGTTATAAGATAAGATGGACGTATTTCGTAGAATAGAAGGTGGAGATACCCGTCGTAAAGTATGCAGAAGTATGAAGTTGCCTCCTTCCACTGTGACTACCATAATGAAAAATTCATATAAAATAAAACAGTCAATGCAACAGGCTACGAGAGTAAGTGCAACGCAAGTGAGTTATAGCAGAAGTAAACTTTTAGAAAGAATGGAGAAATTACTGTTGCTATGGGTGGATGACATGAATCGAAAAAACATTCCCTTGACTGAAATTGCTATCACGGATAAGGCGAAGTCAGTTTTTGAGGAACTTAAGGTGTCAATGTTTGGGTGCCGGGAACGCATGTCATTGACTTCCCATTGATTTATATTATTAAAAGAGTTTCAATTTACGCCGATTCCATTTACGCTGGTTCGTCCAGGAACGTATCCCTGGCGTAAATCGAGGTTTACCTGTATATCTCTTTGAGATCAATGGTCAAATGTGGGTTGGTCATAGTCATTCCTACTTGTTACACAAATGCATTAAATTCTGAAGAGAAGAAATTACATGGTCAGTTGTTCCATAACTGAAACTGCCAGAAAGAAAGGAGGAGAGAAGTGAGGTTCGGCTCTTTCTAGGCAAATTTCAAAAGACCATGTAATCTTCACTATACCCAACCATTTATCATAATACATTTAAAAAATGATGACAAAAAGATAAGAAAGCTTATACATTCTACAAGTGCTCTGGGTAGAAGCCATTCATGTTTAACATCTGCAACAGATCAAGAAGATGTGGTTGGTAGCCCGTGTTTGCAAGCTTGGTGGCGTATTTGAAGGTGTAAACCGCCAAGCTGTGAAAGCAGCCATATATCTGGACCATTGTATCAAACTTGGGATGTTCATATTGGAAGGAGCCCGACTGGCGCCAAGCCTGGGAATGAATCTGTCCGTGAAACTTGAGTATCATTTTCAGCACATCCAGTAGAGCCTTCTGTATGGAACGTGACTGCTTGTTCAGGAGACACCTGTAACACACACACACACATACCCTACAACAAAGTCTTCTCAAGCTACCTGACATTTTCGAAACTGAGGCAGCCTCCAAAACATCAGGGTTTTAATTCAGGCTGATCACCTGTGGAGACTTCCTCAAAGACTAGTCCTTGATGTTGGAGTCAGAGATTTTCTGCAACAGTCTGTTGATGAAATGCTAGAGTTTAAATAAGGGCTTATAATCCTTTCAGAGGTTATTGTTCTATTTAGTATAAGTCATCATTACCATACCTGCTGAAAACCAGTGGATTTAGTGCAACCGTCATCGTTTGTTAAACCTAATTAAGATTTAAAATTGTACTATTCTGTAAGTTCTGTACTTTATGACTTATTCCACATCACAGTCTGACTAACTTTTGGTATCATGGAATGTGGGTATGTAGGATTTGAGGTTCTCACAAACACAGCTGCCTTCTGGGTAGAAGTTTACGAATGTTTCGGAGGTCCTTGCTGCCTCCCTCATCAGAGCAATGAGTGACTTTACTAAGTAAGATTTTAGGTTATCATGACAGTGAGTTTCAAGATGGCCGTCTTCTGGTTTCAGAGGTCATTGCTGCCTCCATCATCAGGGTATTGATTCAACGTCCTGATGAAATAAGCAGCAAGAACATCTGATACACTGGTAAATTTCTACCTCACTACATCGTGCTACAACCCCCAAAACAGCCATCGTCTGTTTATGTATTTTGAAAACTGCAATGGCTGATGGCCCAAAATATCTTTATTGCACTTAGCTAACATGAAAACTTCATATTTTATAAAAGAGTGGATCACTGCTGACAAAAATAACTTTCTGCAAATAAACTTACTGACAATACATAGTCAGAAATTACCTTCGCTTTTATTTAATTAATTATTAATGACATCAAGATATTTGAAATGAAAATAATAGATCTTAATGAGATGTATATTTTTTGTCATCTACGTAATTCTTGGACAATGAGTCATTCTTACGCAACTTAAAATTTGATTTGAACTTCATGTAAAATATGGTTTCTATTGGACCAAACTGAAGAAAGACAGGATTTTCTTGACAACTTTAAGGGACACCAAATACCAAACATAAATTATATCCACTCAGCAAGTCTGGATGTAAAATCCACACAGACAGATATAACCTCTCTGGCACTCCAGTTTGAAACACACATGACTGCCAAATGCATTTTCTCTAAATGATAAAGCAACTAGCTAAGGGAATGCAAAAATCAACTTTATGAGCATTAGCTTCATTTAAATGGGTAAGACTACCTCTCCGTATTTTTTAAGTGTTCATGAATGAGGCTTACTGCTTTGTACATAAGGAATAGGAGAGGTTAGCCGGAATATGAATATAATATTCCACCATAAATGTCTTGAAAACAGTAAGACATTAATCTGTGAGAATTAAACTTACACATTAATTTATGTAGTATAGTTAAAACCCAAAGTGGTTTTCATTTCTGCTGCCATCTTGCCCAAGCGCATGATACTCAAGAAACGAAAGTATTTTTAGGGGTTTCTAGAAGATATAACTGACCAGACATTTGTCGCGCTGTTGTATCTTACATTTTTTCAAAGGTCATCTAAAAATGGCCATTGATGCACGCGTGCATCAATTGCACAGAGAAATAGTAGTTATATTCCACGCAGCTCAACGCAAGTATCATCGACTAGAACACTTACATAATTACACATGACATGAGCATATACTCGATTAACAAACGTTCCTAAATTTCAACACTGAATATTTTTTGCTGGTACTGAAAATTTCCACATTTACAGTGGCAAAATGAAATACTGTTTACTATGCCCGATTCCCTGAACTGAATGAAAAACCGACAAACCTGAAGAGCACCATTTTGACATGGGTAACATGTATCCTATAGAGATCATCAAGAGTGCAGGCATTCTGTAGCTTCTGTAGGAACTCAACCCAGCTTGCCTGGAGCACAGTGGCAGTAACATAGTTCTGAAGCGCACGTACAAAATGTGTCATTTCATGGCGATACAGCTGCAAACGGTGATACTGTGGGGAGCGCAGCAGGCCAGGTTTATCTTCGGCTTCTCTCTTTAGGTAATGAAAATCCTCCTCCAGCACCCAGGAGATGCGGCGCAGTCTTAGCAGGTACCCGAAGATCTGCAGGAAATGGGAAGAATGAACTGTTCTGTCTCAGTAACACACTTTTACATTACGAGGTGCGATAGGAAAGTTTCAAGACTGTGTCAATAGAGGGCGAACCGGATGTAGTACGAGCTTCTGCCGCTAGGGGGTGCGGCCTACATTCATAGTGAATCAGTGTGCCAGCCGGCATCATCGAATTAGCATTTGTTTCTTAGTTACAAGCGTTTTGGTAGTGCATTGCACCGACCCTCCTGC
>NW_019060604.1:13310-40831 GCF_000696155.1 Zootermopsis nevadensis | reverse complement strand
CAGTCTGGAAACCTTTCGATCGCACCTCGTATGTTGCACACTCAACCATAAGACAGCACAACAAAGTCCTCTGAAAGCCAACAGTTAAAATTCTGAGATGAAACATATACATACAATTCAATGTAACACATTTAATTACACCAAGGCTTCACAGCAGTTAAAGAACTTATTGTAATACAATTTTAAATGTCCTAAACATAAAATCTTTCTGCTAATTTGCTGTTATACATGGAGACTCTGAAAGGACTGTCTGGGCATAACACTATTCTATTGGACAACAGAGAAGGTTACATTGTTCAACGATCTCTTCATTTTCATTCTTGCTTTGTGTAGAAGTGTACATTTATTGTTTTGGAATTCCTTACTGCTCCATCTTCACACTGAGTATGCAATGGCCTGTGGTGATACTTTTGGAACAAATCCTCCGGTTGGTATAAAGTACTCTGTTTGTTGAGTAAGTGAGCAGGCGTAGCTCAGTCAGAACAGAGACTGGCTACGGACTGGGCATTGTCAATGAGACAAAGAACTGACATAAGTAGTCTCCAAAGAATAAGTTATACTTTGTACTGAATTTCTTTTAAGTCACACTCGGCACTGACCTAACCTGTTGTAGGTAGGATTTGAGGTTCTCACGGCAGCGAGTTATGACCCGAGGTTTTCCGTTTGTAATCTCATAGCCTTTATTAACACTTTATATCACACATTCCCATCCAGTATCTGCTAGGCATTTTCATATGAACCCATCTGCTAAATGAGGGGCCAAATACGTCATACACTTTCTGGAAAAAACCTGAAAACGTTTTCAATCAGCTGGAAGAGTTTGAAGTACTGAAAACTACGAAATCAAAGAATGGCATCCACAGGTTAAAATAAATGATCTGTTTTTTACCTGTAACATATAATTTGCATCCTAATCTGTTCTGCTGTCTTACATCATGCTTCACTGTTACAGTCCTGCCACCGCAGTTTTTGAAAGAACACTGAACCAAGTCCAGATTTCATGTACAAAAGCAAATTTAATTTTTTTAATCAAGAAACCTTAAAGTAGGGCAAAGAATGTATTATATTATACACAGCTATGGCTGGGATCATCAAGAATAAATACAAAATGCAGGAAAACCTTAGAATAAGGATCTTAAAATCAGAAATTCACTGTAAGCAGATAGCATGCATTTGAAAAATATCATGCCCAGTCAATCTTCAAACTTTCAAACAAATCATTTGGTGGACAAATCTCACATATAATTACATTTAAATTATCAGCACTTAATTTTAGAGTGTTTTAAGTCTGTTACGTTAATATCCAGAGGGAAAGAACTCATATAAATACATGAAGGCAGCTTACAATGGAAAGGACACTCAGACAGAGCACCCGATCCACACACATACATTAAGGAGAGCATTTAGGAGGTTGATCTTGCTTTGGGCAATCTATATATATATATATATATATAAAAAAACCAACAACAACTCACATCGTTGTACTTCTGGAGAGCTGTCTCAGTGAAAATGATGTTGAGGGGCCAGGCCATCCTGTATTGTAGCACTATGCAGTCCAGCAAGAGCGGCGAAGAATACGAGAAGTGCGGCGGAATATACTTCACACCGAAACTCAGCCTGTCCATGTTGGGGTCCGGACGTGTCAGAGCTTTGGACAGGATGGAGTTGAGCGCGACACAGTTCAACAGATCCGACGGGCACGCCACCTGGTACACGCGCTCAAACAACATACTTGTCATGTTCCGCCCAAACTCTCCATCCAACAGAAAGAAGTAATTTCGCAGGCTGTGCAGGTGTGAGAGGAGCCCCTGATCTTGCAAGAAGAACCTGAGCATGGCGCTGTTCACTAGACTCATCTGCATTACGAAGAAAAGGTACACGAACACTACATCATTACATTATATGACTCCCATAAAGTAAGCACAACGAGAAATATGATATTATCAACCAACGGGAACTATAGCATCGGAATAAAATAAATTTGTAATTATAAAAGATATCCATGAAACTGTCTAATGTGACAGATAAATGCAATGGATATAAGCTCTATGCATACAACTACAGCATCATAAAATTTTTATTAGAAATAATGATGAAAGAAAAATACAACAAAAATTAATACCAGTAGTATGATGTGAAAAGATGTACATATCTGTACGTCCTACACAAAAGATCATGTTGCAAGTACCTTGAATGCAGCGAAGTTTAAGTCAACATGTCAGAGAACTGAAAACTATAGGTTTTATCTAAAACAGTTAAAGATACCATAACATACCTCTGACATTCAATGAATTTCTCGTGAGACCAAGCACCTCTGAAACGTCGGTAAACTTCTACCAGACCACACAGCACAATACCCAGAAAACAGCCATCTTATTATATAAAAAAAAAAACTGCTAACTTCACAAAATTATGGAATACCATGTTTTAAATATTTACATATGTATTAAATTCAGTGGCTTAAAAAGAATTTACAATACAATTAGTAGCAGGTACCTTCTTTTCTAGAGTCCCAAGTTATGGTGTTTCGGCTTTCCTTATAAATCAAATGAATCTGATTCTGAGGCAGGAACACGGGAAAGAACGCTGCTTACACCGAAAGTTAAAGACGCTTTAATGCTAAAAATCATCATACAACAAGAGGAGAAGACAATCACCTGAATCTTTAGCGGAACGAGGATGGACTTCTGCAAGTTGATGTTAATGGAAGACATGTCGGCACCGCCCACATCCACTGCCGACAATGTTGTCGAATCCTTTACAGGGCGCATCAGACCGTCCGTAACGTTTACAAGTGGAGCATCATCCAGAGACTTATGCAGTCTGTAACTGAATGTCGTGTCAGTCCTCCCACCAGTCACAAGAAATTTGTTTTGTTTTAATTTGTCAGGCTCCGTACTCAAGACAAACTTGGTTTTCGTTGGCAGTGTAGTATAAGTTTTTGATTCTGAAATGGTTGTTTCAAAGGACATACTGTTGTTTGCATCCTCTGCATCATCAGTGGCAAAGCTTTCTGGCTTCAGGATCTGAAATAAGAAGGGAAGTAACTGCATCATACTCTGTGATCAAGAAAAGAGAAAGATGATCATCTTCTGAAATGTTACATTGTGAAGTCTGGTATACGTCAAACAAGATTTCAGAGGAGCTTACTGCCTCCACAGAGATCTTATGAAATGTCAGTCAATTTAAAATATCATTTTACGTTCCCTATCGAGTACTCGATTTACATGTGGAACATACACGACATGTTTCGGCTATATATAGCCATCATCAGGTGTTATGTATTTAAACTTTTCACTTAATTACTGATTTTTAATGATTTTTAGTCTTCATTTTTCTTATCAGTAATTCAGTGATAAGTTTAAATACATAACACCTGATGATGGCTATATATAGCCGAAACATGTCGTGTATGTTCCACATGTAAATCGAGTACTCGATAGGGAACGTAAAATGATATTTTAATCTTTTAATCATATTATATTGTGATTGACGGCTAATTTTAATATATATTTTTAATACTGAGTCTAATTATCTCTACCCATGAATACCACGTACCTAATATCCACTGAAGAGACTGTAGCTTCCTAATAATTTCAGATACACTAATGAAGAGACACATTAATGGCGGACCTACAGATAAGTAATCTATAGCCACAAACCCCTTTTTTATGGTAAAAAATAATGCCTGTTGTTATTACATCAGTAAAGCCTTACATATATTTCTTAAGAACTTAAAATGTCACTTATTACTTCAACTCTTATTCCAAATAGATTATAATTTGTAGGAAATATTTATGATGCTTACTTCAGCTGCTGCAATCTACGTGGTGATCCATTTCCATGCATGAGTTTTGCATGCTAATGATTCATTATTTACTGTCATCAAACAAAAAGCTAAGTACAGATTCTGTGAGACCACAATCTCATTGTTTTATACACCAATAAAAATGTATCTGAATAAAAGTTGTATATTTTTCGATAACCTATTATTTATCAACCATAATATCAAGAACCTGTGTAAATATGTTAGCAGTGGTTCTAGTGGTGTTCCCACCTCATAAGTTTGCAAGACATTCACACCAGGCACAAACATTATAAAATAAGGAATAGTAAGCTGAAATGAAAACTTGTTGGCTATTTTTAGAGATCCAATGAATGGACAGAGTTAAATGTTCATGTCTACACTAACATAAACTTACTGAATGAGTCAATGATACCCATGAACTTTGAACAGAAAATCTATTAGTCAAAACAGGATACTGTTATCATTATGATAAAACATTTTAAGAAATATATAGTAGACTCTTGATTATCCACGATGACATTGAAAAACTTACCATTTTTTTAACATTATTATACAGAATGTGCACAAAAATGTACAAAGATTTCTTGTTAGAGGCCATATTCATTCGATAGCTTTAAACTAGCTAACTTCATGCAGCAGTTCTTGAAAAGCTGATGAAAATTTAACAAAATATTCCTTTTCTTCTTGTAATCTGAGGTTCTCACAGCAACAAGTATGAACATGAAGATGGCTGTCTTCTGGGTTCATGTGCCATGTAGCCTGGGAGATACTAAATAACGTTTCAGGAGACAGCCATCTTCATTTCTTAGTGCGATCACTAAAGCTCACCACTCAATACTATCCCCAGCCAAGTAAATCCAGTCCATGCCCTTATGCATTATTTGTGTAAGATCCATCTTTACTTAACTTAAAAAAAAGAACTTAATACCACCTAGACATAAGACAATAACTGTAATGTATTACAAACGTCATGAACTGATGCACTCACACAACAATACAATGAGACACAACAATACAACATACCACACTCAAAATAAAACATCTGACACACAATAAAAAAACACACATCCACTAATTAATCACAATACTTAAGAGTGGAATATAAAGTCCGCTCTCAGTACATGAAAATTTTATCCCAAAGAACTACAGCCCTTCATCACTTGGAGACTAAGACACTTCACTTCACTTATCACCATTTATTCCCAACTTAATAACCCTTAGCTTGTAACTACTTTTCTGACCCTCTTTCTAAAGGTGCCTAATTTACAGGGGAAAGACTCTAGCACGCCTGGAGGTAATTGGTTCCAGCTTCTTATGGTCCTATTTACAAAGGAATATTTGCCTACATCCGTTCTTTGTTTCCTAGTCCTAATTTTCCGAGTATGATCGTCCCTGCCCAGGTAGCATGGCTTTAATAATCTATCCTCTATCATTTTCCAAGCCCGGCCCCCCGTGTATGCTTTGAAAAGGGCGCACATTCGGGCTATCAATCTACGCTGTGCCAATGTTTCCCAACCAGATTCGTTCGTGAAATTAGCAAATTTAGCCGCTCTCTTCTGCACCCGATTTAGTGCTCTTACCTGTCCTTCCCTGTAAGGGTCCCAACACACAGCTCCATATTCAAGTATCGGTCTCACTAGCGACGTATAAGCTAAACGTTTCGTATTGTTATTTCCCTTTTTTAGTATACGCATTACGAAATGGAGAGCCTTCCATGCTTTAATTAGTGTATAATTCACATGATCTGCCCAGCTCAGATCACTGCGAATAAGTATTCCTAAGTACTTAAAGCTATTTGCCTCTGGAATTAATTGATCCCCAAAAAAGTAACTCAGCTTATCCTTCACCCTAGCTCTATTGAAGCTGACTGCTTTACTTTTACCTGGATTTATCTTCATTTCATTTTCTACCGCCCATTCCCATAATCTATTCATATCTGTCTGTAACTTATCAATGTCACTACTATCCATTATTTTCCTGTATACTATACAATCATCAGCGAAAAGCCGTATATTTGAATCAATGTTTTTCCAAATATCATTAACATAAGCTAGGAATAGCAAGGGACCTAATACGCTCCCTTGCGGCACTCCTGACGTTACCCTGACTTCATGAGATAGCTGTCCTTCCACTCTTACTCTTTGCGAACGTCCTAAGAGAAATTCCTTTACCCATAACACTACCCTCAAGTCCACACCGGTTGCAGCAATTTTTGTAATCAGCCTATCGTGTGGGACTAAATCGAATGCCTTTGAGAAATCTATTATAACCGCATCAGTCCTGATTCCCTCGTCCAATGAATCAGCAACATCTTGACAAACCGTGACTACTTGACTTTCGCATGAGTACCCTGGTCTAAACCCATGTTGACCCTCATATAACCACTCACTCCTTTCCCAGACTTGCCTTAGATACCCTGCTATAACGTGCTCCATTTGCTTGCAAACCACCGAGGTTAAACTGACCGGTCTATAGTTCCCAACTACCGATCGATCTCCCCCTTTATAAATAGGGACCACTATAGCTTTCTTCCAGTCCCCTGGGATAGAATTGTTGTTCATCGTTACCTCCAGCAGACGCGCAAGGTATGGAATCATTGCTTCCCCACCTAACTTTAAAATTTCCCCGGGGATGCCATCTGGTCCGACGGATTTATTTTTCCCGATTGCTGCTATCCGTTTCCTTATGATATTGATACTAATGGTAAACGTTTTATCTGAATCTGTTGATTGGATTAGCTGGTTATTTATCCGTTCGCAACTGAATACCGACGCATAATAAGCGTTAAGGGAGTTGGCCTTTTCTGTTTGATCTGTGATGAGGTTTCCTTTAACGCCCTTGATTGCCGGAATAGTTTCTCTATTACCCTTACGTCTTTTAACATATTTGTAAAACTCTGTCCAGCTTCTCCCCTCTCTTTGCAAGACCGAAGTTAAGAATGTCTCCTGAGCCTTCTTTTTTACTATCAGCAACTCCTTGGATAACCGTTTCAGCTCCGCTTGGTACTGCCCTCCAGAATTTCTCTTATTATAAACCCTCCTCACCTTTACCTTCAGACGTTTCACTTCCTTGGTATAATATTCCGGATCCGGATTTTTACTCAGGATTCTTTGAGGTACAAAACGATCGATACCCTCGAAGACTATATCCTTATAGCTTTCCCATATCTCTTCCACGCTACTACCATTTCCAGCCCATAATTTAAACTTTTCCCGAAGAAAGCTTTGTAATCCTAAAACATTTGTTTTATGGAACATGGGGACTAATCTTTCTACCTGCGGTTCACGGATTTTTTCTTCCCATTCCACTTCTAATATTACCCCACTGTGGTCACTGATCCCCTGCACAATGCTGCAAGAGGTGAGCGAACTTTCAGGCCGGACCAGGTAAACATCCAGCAATGCATCCCCTCGGGTTGGCCTATCGACTACCTGCTTGTACCCATTTTCCCATACCAGTCTATTTATAAATGCCTGATTTCTGCTAGTACCTTCCACGTTTCCCTTCCAATCTGCGTAGGGCAAATTTAAATCACCCCCAATGATACTACGCTTCGTAGAATTTCCTAAATGACTAGTTCGTGCTGCCAATCTTTCAAAAACTTGCATGTCCTCGTTAGGAGCTCTGTATATTCCTATAATTTCCCACGAATATTTTGTATCTATTCCTTTCACTTCTACCGCAATCATCTCAAAATCCTCATCTACCCATAACTCCGTACAGGCAATGAAATGTTTAACACATATGAAAACCCCACCACCACGGGCAGACCTATCTCTCCTGAAAGTTGTAAAATCTGTCCTAAAAACTTCAGCATTGCTAATATCTTCTTTAAGCCAAGACTCCGTGCCTATAACAATATCGGGGTTATACGTGTCAACTAAATTCCAAAGCTCTAAGGCTTTATTATAGATACTCCTACAGTTAACCTGCAGCACCACTAACGACTTGCCTTCAACCCTATATGCTGCTACCGAAGTTAAAGTTTCTGCCCCTGCCCTAGCTTCTATTTCCCTACTCACCAATTTACTCGTCTCTGTTCCCCTTATTTCATGCAAAGCCTTCTGTTCTCCAGTTGATGAATGCCGCGTTTCCCTGGTTGTCCTCGTTCTGTGAGTGCCGTCCACCCAAACGTGTCACGTCTTCCTTCGTGCTGCTCCTCCACCATCAAGTCCACTAACTCTAGCGTACAGCTGTCCTAATCGTCTCCTTCCCCGTCCATTCAGATGCAGTCCATCCCCAGCAAAATCCCCTTCCTGTATCCAGCTGTTCGGATCAACAAATGTAATTCCAAGGACGTTTGCAACCCAGTCTAATCTCTCATTAAGAGCACCAATACGCCGCCATGACACTTCTCTACGCCTTAGCACTCCACTCAGGACAAGCTTGCAGTTCGGACATTTATTCTTTACTGTAGCCACCAGCGCACACACTTCTCCCATTACAAAGTCCAAATTCCTCGTTGATCTTAAGTCATTTGTACCCACGTGAATAATAACAGTTTCTGGACTGCCTAGATCCCTCAAATCAGACTTGGCATGGTTCACGAATGATCACTTGGTAACTTGGGTAACTTTTTGTTTTTATTGTTTGTGATCACGACGATCGAAAAATGCGACGATCGAAAATTTTGTGTGCATTTCTCACCTTCCCATGTTTGCTACGTCTTTCCAGACTCTTCCTCTTTGATTTGATAAACATAATATTTGGTGAATTGAGCCGGGATAGCTCAATCAGTATAGTGACTAGCTACGGGCTGGACGACCGGGATTCGATCCCCGACGGGGGCAGAGGATTTTTCCTCTAGCCTCTGCGTCCAGACCGGCTCTGGGGCCCACCCAGCCTCCTCTACAATGGGTACCGGGGGTCCTTTCCCGGGGGTAAAGCCGGCCGAGGCGTGATGCTGACCACTCACCCCCCATCTAGTGCCGAGGTCAAGGAAGAGAGGAGCTATACCTCCACTCACCCCAAACGCCTACATGGCGTGTAGTAGGATAAACTTTACTTAATATTTGGTGAAACGTATGAATTCTGAAGCTCTTAATTATGTATTTTTCTCCATTTTTGTTTTACTCCCAGTCCCTTGGAATATTTAGACATCTAAGACTTAAATATTCACCCCAGCACCCTGTTCCAAAACACCCACAATTCTTTTCTTCCCTTCAGAAAGAGACCAAGTTTCAATACTGACAGAAAGCAACAGGCAAATTAGCAAAACTTACCTCCACTGAAACGACACTTAGCACCTCAGCGTATTGCATGTCCACATCTCTCCTATTCAACTCAGAATCTGATACCCTGCTGCTCTTATTATCTGTGATATGTTCATCAATCTGAGGATCTTCATTCATAGAAGACTGACTCACTGATTCAATGACTGCTGATATGTCAACCTTGCTGTCGTAGCCCCGAGTCACACATGCACTAGAGTTCTTTGTATCAAGTCCAGAGTTGTTTATATTAAACTCTGTGTTGATTTCTTCCACGTTGTTCTGTACATCAGAGATCTTCCTGGCCGTGTTCGTTGCTTCAGGACTGTGCTGAGTGTTGACACAGGTGTTTGTTGTCTCTTCAAGGTGCATTATGTTAAACACAGGCAGGTTGCTGTTGATATCTTCAAGGTCATTGTTGTTATTTGGTCTCCATACGGTTGTCACGGGCTCTGTGTCATCAGACTTCACTTCCAGTCTCTTTTCTTGCAGTTTCATACGCGAAATACGCCACTCCGCATGCTGCAAGCGTTTCTCTGCCACATCAGTGAGAACTGAATAATAGCGCACCAAATCAGCTCTGTAAAGAGATAGGTAAAGGCATACGTAGAACGCTTGACAATGTTTATGAGGAAGAATGTGCTAATCAAATTATACAAATAGAAAGGAGCAAGTACCATTTCAAACTGATGACTCAAAACAGAACCACATATATTTTCCACATCGTGACCTTCAAAAAGATTGGAGCAGTAGAGTCTCAGACGCAGTTTTAACATTACGTCTTGCGTGGCTCTATACTACAAATGTAGCTGGGCCTCTATGCCTCTCCTTATGCCCCTCTTAGGTTAACACATTTTACTTAACATTTTGTTCTTAATTACCATTCATCTAGGGTGAGAGAACAAGATTCACGATATATAGCATGAAAAATTAAGCACTTTAATCTTTATACTTTTAAACAAAAGATGGGAAAACAGAAGGTATGTATGAATTTAATCTACTCTTAAGTCATGTAGGTAATTAAGATTTCTTACTGTCATTCACAAATATTAACAATTTTCTGCATTTTTAATGGAATTACGACAAACTATCATCCTAACAAACGGCAAAACAAATTTTTTTTCCAGATCCCACCAATTTACTATATATCTTTATGAAAGAAACTTTTCACTTTAATGAATATCAGTTTAATGCAATAAAAATCAATCCTGCCACGACAAATGTAATCAGTACAACAAAATTTGTAAAAAAAATAATTAAACAATATGATCCACATATTAGGATTTGAGGTTTTCATGGCAGTGAGTCTGAAGATTTCTGTCTTCTGGGTTGTTGTGCTGTGTAGTCTGGTAGAAGTTTAACATTGTTTCAGAGGTCCTTGCTGCCTCTATCATCAGGCTCTATTGATAGAGGCAACAAGGACATCTGGAGCATCAGTAAACTTCTACCAGACTACACAGCACAACAACCCAGAAGACAGCCATCGTCAATATGATTCACACTTTACAAAATCCGCTGCAGCATGTACGAGACAGAGACGGGGAAAAAGATAGGAGTTGCGAAGGACTGTAAAGGATGCTCACAACAAAGAACTACGGGAATGTACCCAATGGTCATGCATGGCCTCAGTTCTTTTGAGGCAGAAACCTCATGAATAAAACACAAAGGAAAAGAAAACCCATCCCCTATCAACCGCAAACCAAGAGCGCAAGTCAAGCAAAACATTCTGCCCTGCTACTGTGGAACAGCGTCAGTACCAATGAATCAATAAATGTCAATGTCAATATATGTGTTTTTTAACATATTCTGTTTGATTTAAAGCTTTCTCTAAATGTTGTGTGCATCTGCAAGAATATTTTATAAATAGCTGTTATACTGAGTGTCTGGGGCAATTTTTATTTCAGTGTGCTTATTATGCATGTACCATATCGTCCATCCTACTTATTTCATCTGTCAAACATTGTGCAGAGCATGACCTTATGACAATCTAGTAAATACCACATAGTGGACACCAGCCAAATAATTATTCTAATAATAAAATGACGAGTCACCCTCAGAAGGAACTTTTGCTTGTTCTACACTACACTGATTTCTAGTCTACTTCATAACCTTTTATCAACCAAACAGTAACTGTGTCAGACGGCTGAATGCTTATGAATGGCGACGAATTGTATTGGGCGTGGAAATGTCGGCGGCATAATACGGTGTAAGTCTAATCTCACTGGGGTATTTAGCAAAACCATGAAATACCACAGTAAAGCCAAATGTTCTCTGGGGCAATATTTGAATCTATAACCTAATGAACATGAAGAAGTAATACCCCACTAAAGACTAAACTCACTTCTCCAGTTCTGTTCTCCTAGCTGTCTCTTGTTCTAGTTGTGCTGCTTCTCGCGCAAACCGTTCATCTTCCTGTAAGCGCTGCTTTCTCTCATCTGCTTTACGTGCCTCTGCCATCTCCATCTGCTCTTTCAGTATAGCGAACTGCGCATTTTTCTCCTTGAGCACCTTAGAGGCCTTCATGTCATGCTCCACTGTAATGAAGTGCCAAGACAACAGCCACATTATAGGGACCACGTCTGATACGCAATGCACCAGGTTCTGTACTGTATAGATGTCTCAGTGAATGGCATGTTTACAGAATCCAAGTGATGATTGAAATGATTACTACAGTGGTGTACACATTTTCAAAATGTGCACTCTGAAATTATGCATACGCCCTCTATTGCAGAGACAAATTTAATGTTTCATAGCTAATCAAACTACAGATAAAACACTCCACACTGTCATAAATTACCTTTCCTTGCGTTTTGTGAAATATTCGTTATTCCAGTGCATTATGAAATGAGTAAAATAAAAGTTGTAAACATCAATGGCATCTATAAAACATGTACTTATTCTTGTATGCAGGTAGACTTTAATACTAGACTAGCATGCACTTTCATGAAGCAAAATTAAATGTGCCTGACAATTTCTAAAAGCATCATCAAAATCCATTTTGTAGTTTCATGTGCCTCATTTAAGATACAACAGTAATTCAGTAGTAGTTTCACTGTGTTATGTTTCTGTACCAGCCTGATGATGTGTGTTTTGTAGTTGAAGTGACAGTGTTTTAGACGTTCATCATTGTAATAACAGCTATATTGGTGGCATTTCATGTCAATATTGTTGTATGTTTATTTTTATTTATTTAGTTTTCTGTCTGAGGACAGGTCCATATGAGCAGGATCCTTCCATCCTTTTCTCGGATTGGGACCTGTTCATATACGTTCTTGGCGGATGATCCAGAAGTGGTTTGCCATTGCCTTCTTCTGTGTGTGAATGGAGTAATTGTTGGGATGCCACGGAGGAAAACTCCGTGTTGCCTAGACCACGGCCTTGCCCAACACAAGTTATAAATCCGGGCACCGCCGGGAATCGAACCCGAGACCCCAGGATTACAAGGCCAGCGTTCTAACCGCTAGACCACCGTGGCACACATGGACTGACATAATTTCCCCATTACGCACTAATTTCAAGCACTTCATGCAACAAAATATACAAGAAACTGACAAATGCACACTAACGTGAGCTCACCGAGTCGGTTTCAAACACTACAAACTACATCGTTACAATACTACATACCAGATTTAAACAACTCAATTCCCAGTCATTACGAGACCAATAAAATATCATGCACGCTTTTCACCATCCTCAAAACATGTACAAAATTTATACATATACACAACACAATAGTAGATTTATAATATAACTACATGGTAAATCATTCAAGAATGATTCCAAATGTATCTGGAAAGAAACAAATAAAGAGAAATAAACTTCACAATACATTTAGGTAAAGCAGAACTGCTTTGTGCCATGCAGGCGGTTGGGGGAGAGGAGGTATAGCTCCTACTCAATCTTAACCTGGGCTCTAGATAGGGTGAGCGGTCAACGTCATGTCCCAGCCGCACTTTACCCCTGGAAACGGACCCCGGTACCCCTTGGATAGGAGGCTAGGTGGGCCCCAGAGCCGGTCTGGATACAGAGGCTAGAGGAAAAATCCTCCGCCCCTGGTAGGGATCGAACCCCGGTCGCCCAGTCTGCAGTCAGACACTATACTGAATGAGCTACCCAGCTCATTTATATTACATTTAGGAGAATAAATTAAGGACATTTCAGTTCAAAAACTACTGTAATTCTAATTTACAAAGTTCTGAACATCAATTCTGAAATATTGAGTCTGACAATCATTTGTATGGATGCAAAAACATGAAGTATAAAAGTTTTTAACCTAAAGGATGAAGTAATCAACTTAATATGCTACATGATGAAAACCTTCATGACTTTTATATCACTTAATATTTTCTGGATAATAAAATCCTAAAGAATTCTTCTGATAGGTATGATGGGAAAATAAACAATACATAGAGACATTTGGCATGTGGAGCGGCAGCAAGACGCCTGCCAGCACGCTTCTGCTGTGCTAAATACACCATAATACAGGATGTTTAGTAACGGTCACCATGCCTCAAGTTATGTGCCAGTGTACTGTGACCTCATACACATGAAAATGAAATGCGATAATTTTCTGTATGGCTGGGAACACATACACATTTTCTTACTCATCCTTTCGCTTGTGCACTGAATGTACGATGCAGTTCTGTAGTGATACACGGGATTTAAACAATATTGAATGCGCAATGATGACTGCCTTCTTGAATTTTGCGACATATTGTCTGGTAAAAGTTTACCACCATTTCAGAGGTACTTGCTGCCTCTGTCATCAGCGTGATGAGTCTTCCTGATAATGGAGGCAGCAAGAACCTCTGAAATGGTGGTAAACTTTTACCAGACTATATGTCGCAAAATTCCAGAAGACAAGTCTTCTTCATACTGACCACTATGAAAAAATGAAATCTGACAATGGGAAGGCAAATCATATGACCTTTGAATAGTCTTGCCTCTGAAAAATTAAATGGCAACAGGTTTCTTTGGAGCTGAGCAACTGACGACACCACAATCACGTTTGTGGCTGTGTTCCCACAAACAGCCTGTCTTACCTTGAGACTTCAGAGTGGTCAGGCAAAATGACAATCGCAAAGGAGCATGATCCCTATCAATACAATATGAGTCTTGACTATGTATATTGTATCATAATTCATTAATACACAGTGCTCAAAGAATATATTCCCCAAAGCAAGTATGATAAAATCCAATCCACAACTTCAAACATGAACTATTACAGCTGGACACAGATGTTGCCTTTGTAACATGCACTGTACATAAAGGACGAACAAAACTGCAAGACGTCGTTCAGTGCATTGCGCTACTCACATTTGAGCCTCTGGAGCGAGGCCTGGTGGGCAGTCTGAACGGTTTGCTCAAACGCATGTTCTTCCTCCTTCATGGACTGGAAATAATGGTGCAATTCAAGTGGTTCTCCACATGCAGCCAGCGCTCCGCGTTCGTAACTCAGACATTCTGCTTCCAGCTGCTGAAGATCTTCAGTGTGCAGACAGCATCGTACAGCCGGGTAACCACTCTGTAGTACCACGCACAACGCGTCCTGAAACACGCATTGCGCACGCTGTAACATGTCTGGGCACAAAGAGAAGACATTAGTGCTGCAACTGTAAGAGTTATAAATGTCCATGATTGGAGAGTGGGCAACTGATTAAGGCTGGAAGACCCCGGCAACTGGTGGCAGTCGGGAAGGATATCGGCAGACACTATTAGAGTAGGACATGAGGAGTGGATTCAGTCCAAATGAAACCAATTGGGGATTTCCAGAAACAGTGCTATGAAGACTGACGAGTGGAAAGGAAGGTCGACGCGTTTAATGTAACCTGCGTCAAGACCACAATGGTGTACCAGGAGATGTTACATGGAGCTGTACAGCTTTATGAGGTTAAAGCCTGTCCAGCTTGTATGCTAAGCTCAGACTGCCATATCTGAAGAACACACACAATTTTATGTAGGATCTGAGGTTCTCACAACGGTGAGTATGAAGATGGCTGTCTTCTGCTGTGCCCTCACCATCACCCTTGATTATTATAGAAGTACCCTGTTCTGGGTCTGTATCTCAGGTTCATACCTCTACACGTGTAGGCCTAGTAATAAATCATGCTCTCTTTAATACAGTTCTCCTCCATGCCAGTACTAATTTAAAACAGGGTTACTCTGTTATCGCTGTTTATGGTAATAATGGATCACAATTTTTTGACGTAAATACGTCTATATTGAAGGGTCATTCGGCAAAAAAGAGGAACGAAAAAGGGAAAGGAAAAAGTGTAACCTGGTTGCCTAGGAAACGACAATTGTTTACTCAGCATTGATGTTACCTATAAAACATTTCATTACCTTACCTTACATTTCATTACATTACATTACTTTACATTACATTCAGCTACTACAGACCCATCTTAAGCGTAACTAATTCAAGTTAAATAAGCAAAGTCTTAATCAAACGTTACTTAAATGTAAAGCATGTATAAAGGAAATATTTAGAATAAAGCCAATATATAAACTTCCTTTCCGTATAGACGTATTTACGTCTAATTCTCCGGAACCGTGGTTCCACTGTCACTTTTATTTTAATACTTTCTTCTTAGAAGAAAGAATGCCTATCACTGGTAGCCTTCAAACTTCAGAATTCGTGATAGTACGTCTCTTAGCCATGATAAACGAAACCATTGGATTCACAAAACTGAACACTAGAAAAATATTAAAATGCTTCTCAAAAGAATAAAAAGCACATAACATTACATAACTACTTTCGATGGCAGTCTTACAATGTGAAAATGTAGTCGCTTCAACTAGTTACATAAACCAAATTACACTGTAGTCCCACTGCCAACATAACAGGGAAAAATATCATATTAAGTTTATTAGAAATTAACAGAAATAACACACTTTGCTTTTTTCTTTAATCATGACTGCTTGCAACAGATTCCATCATACAGGAGTTTCATCTTTGAAAGACAGTTTACAGTTAAATTATTTACAAACGTAAATGTCTCTGGTTCTGTGTGGAGGCTGGTATGCAGCTGTTAAACAGAAACACTAATAACTGGGAACACCGTATGGGAGACCTCATTGAATATACGTAAGTTCACTTATGTAAGGTTTCCTAAAACTACCACCATTACACAGCTGCTCTGCAAGAGGACACTTCCATAGAGAAAATGCTTCATACAAAATCGCCTACCAAGGACCTAATTCCACAGATAATTTCAGCATCTTACATCTACGCCTTCGGAAAAAAAAATTAACGACATTTAAATATTTCATGCAAATTAGACAGCGACTGGTTTTAACGTTTCATCATTCAGACATACCGAGTTCAACAACTACGAAGAATTACGATACAAACAGCGCTTCGGTCACTCCCATATTTCCAGTGTTTACATACAAATAAATTTAAAAGGTACTGTAAACTTTTCACCATCTTCTGCTGCTTTATACAGAGAAATCAAATAATTTTAATGGTAAATCTGATCACTGTGTACATCTTCGGTTGTTTAAGAGTAAAAATATCCATTACTTGGAATGGTCAAAAAAGAGGCAAACGGAACGCAATTAACCTCATAAGTGAGGGGAAGGAGCACATAAACAGTGGATGTTGCAAGACGTAAATCTGTTCACATAAAAAAACTCAAGCAGGTGATGTGCACCGCTGTGATTATATCTGGCATAAATACCTGAACTTCAGAGATCACTTGTCCATAGTTTAAATGCAATTTTTACCTGGGGGTTGCATAGTTTCAGAAGGTTTAGAGCCTTCCCACACTGGAAGATGGCAACGTCTAAGCCTTGCAAGAATCCTGGCACAGCTTCTTTGATCATGTAATAGCCACGGCTCCAGTACTCTCGCTCGCGAGAGGTCATGAGGTCGGGCTGCTCCTGTATGAAGAACTCAGTGTACGCATCCTGGCACAATCCTTCAAAGATCCACTTCTGCACGAAGCTGAAATTACAAAGCCCACTCGGCATCACATACATCAGAATCACGTGCGTCTAGTAAATACAGTAAACCCTCCCCCACGGAAGGTTTGTCCGACGCAGATTTGATTATACGAACGAAAATAAACTCAAACAATCTGTGCAACCAACTTAATATGTCTTATTGAGCATATTTGAGAGAGTAAGTATTCAGCTCGACTGTCATTCTGCGATTTCTTCCTCCTGTGTCTTCTGCCCCCTCTTCATCATAGAAAGTACACGAACCCACAGTCTCAGCCTTGCTTATGCTGTCACCACAGCATAACTTACGTAGTATTGTTTTCCCAAATTTTACTGATTATTATATTGCCCTATGATAGAACTGTGGATCAAATTATAAATGTAAAAGCGGCAATGAAGTAAAGAAAAGTTGTTAAGTTATGGAACTACAAGGGAAAATAAAGATTCAAGATTAGTTACACGGTAGTAAGAGAGCAGCAGCAGACATTCCATTGATATTTCATTTTGAAGTCCAATTATCCATTATAAATAAATATTATTACAGTTTATTTGCATTTCTTTGTTTGAAAGTGTTTAAAAATTTCAGTATCTCAGAAGAAAAACAAATTGAAATTAAAAGCTTGTTTTTATTCAGTTCAAAAACTGTTATCATCTTGTTTACAATCCAAAACACAAAAGATCGGGATAAATAAAACAATAATTTTGCCTGTTGTCTCGCCTTGAAGGAAGAATGTTGATTACAAGTGTTTGAAAAAGGTGCTCAGGAGGATGGAGGCAAGGGGTGCAGACATGATTTTGGTAGGGAAGCCTTCTAGAAAACGACCACTGGGCAGATCAAGGAGGAGGTTGTAGGATATCTTTGGGAGGTGGGCTGTGAGGATGGAGTTGGCTCAGGATCGTGGCCATTGGCGGGCTTTGGTGTTCGATCTGTGGGTTCTGCTACCAGGGAGCCTGGTTATATTTGTGTTTATGTACTTTAACTTTGCATGGCCATGTTCCCATATTACCATTAAACGTACACAACATTAAGTTCATGCAATACGGATTCACTCAACACACAACTTTCGAGGAATGTACTATCCCGTGATAAATGTGGGTTTGTTGTTTTCCATCCTGATAGGATAAACAGTGTATAATACCTTCATTACATGAAATAAAAGTGAAATATCATCTGTAATGCACAGTATATACCATCCTGCACTCCTACCTGAAATATACTTGACAGCATGAATGCATAGCAGAATACAGGATGCAGGCAACATCTTTCCTAGTCACTTTGCAGATTTCTTCGTACAAGTAAGACAGCAGCATTACTCCTTCAGGCAACGTGACATCATCTTGTCTTGTGCTAGGGTGCACTTTATACAAGTGTCCTAAATATGTCATTTGAATGTGAAGTCCATCAACCTGTTGTAGCAGACGTGTGAGCACTGGGTCCTCTGGTAACATCATCACAGCCGCGCGGTAGAAGTGCAGGTACGAACGTATATTTCCACACAGAGCCTAAAGAAATCAAATTGTATTCCGTGAAAGATTTGAGGTGATTAGTATATTTATTTATCTGTAGTTTATTTAATGACGCTTCTTCACTAGCTGAGACTATATAGCATCAAATGGGAGCATGACGATGGACTGGAAAGGATTTGGAAGGATGTGGTCATGGCCTACTTTAAGGTGCCTGGGACAGAGGAAAACCACAAAAAATCGGCCAGAATAGCCGGTCTCCGGGCCGAGATTTGAATGCAGGACCTTCTGAATATGAAGGAGTGCCAACCACTTAAATTAAAACTAGAATAATGGCTTGACAATGTTTTGCAAAGTTCTCCAACATGAAATTTAAAGAAAATTGATTTCTGTGCTGTGCAGTTGTTTTACACAAACTGACTGACAGAGAGACAGGCAGACTTTAACAGGTACTCAAAAGGGATGTGAACATGCCTAAAGAAGGCTCACAAAACTTTAAGATGGATAGAGCATAAACCTTCTGTTTTGTTTTGTAAGTACATTACCTTATTACAATCAATTATCAATAATTTTTACAGACTTTCAGATGCTAAGGAAACAGCAACATTTACAGAAGGCAGGCTGTGATTTTAGGTTCATATGTCAGATTACATTAAAAATGAACTCAAAAGAAGACCTACAGTATAAGATATGGCCCTAGATTAAGCATGGAGACATCACAAGTCTCTTTATTTTCCATAGAGAGTAAAAGTAAAACACAAATTCATGTTTTTAACATTCAAATTATGGTAATGAAAACTGCCAGAACAGACCTGGAACATCAGTCCTTCTTGTGCATGATTACCGGTTATCAATTTGCATTCCACAAGCTTTCTCAGGCGCAGGCAGCAAGTGCCAGTGACCAGAAACTTCTCACAGAACGAGCGCAATGTTTCTGGAGTCACACCCTGCACACACACGCCATTCTTCATCACAAATCCATTTTCTTCCTGTGGAAATGGTAACAGACATAAAAGGAACTGAAACCAAATCAACGTCTTTACTTTCTTATCTACGAACTGCGTCCACTCATCACTGACAAAGAATAATGCAGATTAAAAGGTTTCAGCGGGGGAGCCTGACTGGACTCACACGAATACTTTGATCGGTAATGCACCGCGAAAGACGAGTTTCATAATTCGTATTCTTCATTATTATGTTGAACCCCACTCTTATTTAACGTCAGTGATACCAACATTTTGTTAGATTTTAATTTATTACCTACTATAATACAAAAAGTACTAAGACCTTCGAGGAAGGTTAAATGCATTACACCATCTGCAGCCCATCCACTGTTGCACTCGTTATATCACATACAGAACAGAAATACGTGTTAAAAATATGACGAGATAGCAATAATGACAGATGAGAAGAATACAGTATTGTTTGAGTCTGAGAACTATATGAAAAGTAAGGTTATAGACCAGTGCACAAAACTGCTTGTGAAAAAAGAAATGCATTGAAGTGATAGGCAAATCTGTGAATTTATAAATAGTAATAGTAAACAGTATTTTATAGTTGGATGACATCAAAGAAAAGTTGCAGAATCTGATAACAACTGCAGGTACAGTACTGATATTAAGTATAAGAAGAGAAGCGATAAATTGTTGTAATATTACGATGGCTGCATTCTGGGTTCATGCACCGTGGAGTCCAGTAGATAGAAGACAGCAATCTTCAGACTCACTGCTGTGAAAACCTCAAATCTTATACAGTGCAGTAGACGTTAACATTTCAGACTGATGTTGGAGGCAGCAATTACCTCTGAAACGTCGGTAAACTTCTACCAGACTACACTGTACTGCAACCCAGAAGACAGCCATCTTCAGACTCACTGATGTCAGAACCTGAAATCTCACTTAGTTTCCCTGCATCGTACCTCGTCATACGGGAAGGTTTCCGACGGCACTCCAATTAGCAGGAATTTGAGATCCTGTATCAACTGCTTGCGACTTATATCTGTCAAGAGCACGTGTTCAGCCAAAGACTTATTCATATACATGACACTATGCCCCCTTATGACTTTCCAGACTTTTTGGACGCAATCCATTCCTGCGTCTGTGAGAAATGGTTTTTCTTTTTGCGGAGCTAAACTGCCAATTGTTGCCCATGACCGCGGCACTGGCCAGCCCATCGTGAGTACCGTCTCCCATGCATCACCTCCTAGGGGCTCCCCTCCAGTGCTCATACAACTCCCAGACATCGTGTTCTCCTGACTGGGAGACACGTAGCCTTCATCCTTGAAATATAAGAAATTCAGCTTTCACCGCACATGAAGAAAATGCTTTAAGGCTCTACACGAAAAGCACAGAAATTATGAGATGCTCTTATATTATTTTACAACTTTAAAACACTTGGAGTTCTTATACATGCGGAACTATGTATAAAATCTTATGACATAATGCGAGATAGAAATACCATATTTCCGTGTAACTAACAACCATTTCAACAAATCCTGATTTTTCAAAAATTAAGATGTCCTGAAAAGAAAACCTAACTTATACACACACACACAGTGAAATTTTGGGACCAACATAAATTTACTGCCCATCAGCTGTGGCATCTGTAACAAATTTTGCTCTCATTAAAACTTTTTTATAATTTTCCAGTTTTCTCTTTCACTGCAAAACTATCAAGAATCCTAACTGATATTATGAGATGATAATAAGGCAATCAGTACAGAATATAACAAATAGTTCAAGAATAAATCATGTTCTATTCTAACTGTCCCAAGAAATTTACCGAACAAAGAATACTGTTAAACCCATTTCTATTACCTGCTGCTCCGGAGCGGAGGCTTCCTTTGGTATTACCAGGTCACGTGGCTTTGTGAGATCGCAAAAGTTGAACTCTACTAGTGGGTGCTGCTTCCTGTAAAAATGTGGGTTTTTTGCTCTGAGAACTGTGGAAATCACGATGTAGTTACATGACACCCTACTTAGGTGCTATAACAACGTTACGGAACAATTAATAAGTTAGATGCTGCATTAAATGTATCAGTTATGTGAAGATATGAGCAGAGATATATATATATATATATATATAAGTTGAAGGAACTAAGGAAAACCATGAATAGGAATTAGCTATAAACATGGTGGACAGTCATCAGAAAAAATTACAGTAAAAGATGCAAGGAGTAGGGAATATCAATGAGTTAAATTTGAATTTGGTGATGTATTAAAATGCTGATAAGTACTGTAAGATATATTCATATGTTTTTAAAGACCATGAATTTACATGACACAGAAATATTTATTACAAAAGAGGGCAATAAATTTACAAACAGGATAGCAAGAGTTGCAGTTTATCGTCTGTGGATATCAGACGTCCGACACATCACAATACAACCTGATAATGAACATCAAAATGCATACTCCAAATCAAGATGAAGACTAAAAAATTAAAAATCTATAAACGCAATGCACAAATGTACAATAGTTTTTAAAAATATATGAATTGATAAGCCCGATGATGATGTGGTAAAACATCGAAACATGTCGTCGAAATCAAAAAGCGCTGAGATAAATGTAATATTATATGACACAGAAAAGCGCCTAAAATATAACATAATGCAATTTATATTGTAAATGTTATAAATATTTTAAAACAAGTTTTGTGTATAGACTGGATAAAATAAATATATGTATTGATATAACACAAACATGACGCAATTAAGATACAAAAAGTATATCTCAAGTTCACACAAAACGAACTGGATGTCTACATTGGTGAACTGCACGTCATAATGACATTCCCCATAAATTAGAAAAATAGTAATCTGTTGCAAAAAAGTTTAAAATATGGATAGAATTCTAATTTAAACATTAATGCAAATGTCATCAAGTACAGTTAAAGGAATTTTCTTTGCCTTTCCCTGCCAGTGATATGAAGTTTCCATTTCTGAGGTGAGAGTGCCCACTGGTCAAATTCTGCCGCTCTTATTGACAGGACAGCCCGACGTGGTTTCCGAGCCATACAAAGGCCTGTAATATTTAAATTTCCAATCTAAGTCACTGATATGCCAACAGTTTCAGCATGAATACAGAAAAACCTGCACTCATACCTAGCAAGGTCCCTGCATAGAAGTCAGTTACACAACTTTGAGCATGAATGTCACAAAAACTTACACTTTTGCTCGTGCCCCAAATTTTCCAAGCACTTCCAGCCCCATACCCGGCTCCTGGATGAACAGAAAGTCTGTAGTATTGTTCTGAATGTTCAGTGCAGTGGTCAGTTCAAACATATGGGGTGGAAACTCTTCGTACGGCTTCGGACGTATATGCGATGCGATTTTCAACGTCTGCCTATTCACAGGTTTGCAGATGAGTGGCACTCTCTGTAATAATATCACCACATGGATATGAAAGAATTTCTTTTGTTGAAATGACAATGAAAGTGAATACAGCATAACTAAGCCATTAACAGGGGTTATGTTCTTAAACACCCCCATGAGAAGTAACTCTCGTAGCTGGAATATACTCACCTTCAGATTGGTGTCACATGCAGAAACTTGCACTTCGTGTCCTGCCATATGGACTAGGAAAAGCAAAATGGTGTCCACCGTGGGGTTCTTATCCCAACCGGCATTTGACAGACCACTTATAAGATCATAGAGCCTCATAGCTTGCGTAGTCTGGCGACACTCATGTAATTTGTATGAATATGCCAAGATCTGAGACAATGCATCCCACTTTTCATTGTTCTCAGCACAGGAATCTGTAAGATGATGCGAGAATAACACTGAATTTGGAGAAAATGTTTAAATTAAAAATTAAAGGCTTTGGCTCTGAAAAATCAACATAAGAAAATGCTACTTACATGATGTACGAGACTTGTTTAACAGGATTCCATATGAAATGGTGCGCAGACGCCTTACAATTACACTGGGGCTGCAGTGTTCCAGAGGGTGTCTGGCGGTATGTTGTTTTGAGATCTTCTGAGAGAGCTGTGTAATTTGTTCATAAACACTGTCTTTATGTGCCACCATTGTTTGCTGAAAGTGGATAAAACTCACTGTACTAAATATAGAATTGAGAAAACAGATACAAATGCTGACATCGTCAAATGTACGGAAGCCACCCGATTCCTCACAAGTGGCACAAAACATGAGGATCAGTAAGAACACTGATAATAATATCCGTCATCATGTAACAATTCATTCTAACACAATACAAAGTCGTATGTTTTGGCTTCATCTACCACCTGAGACTCCCCGAGAGCGACAAATGAATGAAACTTCACTGAATGACAAAGAGAAATCATTGAATGGTGGCACTACTGTTTTAAATACTCTTTACTACAGGCATACCACACGTACGTAATTTGAAGTCATTTTTCTCTCTTCGATATAAAGCATACCAATGAACTTTCACCAAATATTAAAGTTATATTTTAGTAACAACAGTGGCTATTCACAATTGCTAACACACCAAATAATTAATAAATATGTAAAATATGGAAGAGTTGCACACATGAAACAAGAGGTAACCAAAGGCTAGAGAAAATTCCTGTCTATACAACACTTTTTAACTTTATAACTTTTAAACAAATCAAAATAACGAAGCCTAGTTGGACGGCGACGTGCTTAATACAGATATTAAAAAAAAATCGATGCCAATAGCACGTGTTGTTCCCAAGCGTCACCCATTCAAGTACTGGCCACGCCCGTTAGCTGCTAACTGCGTTGATCACACGAAAACCGGTGTTTTCAACATGGTACAGCCGTTGGCAAATGATTAAAGAATTTTACTTGTAAATCAAAAGCATTCAATTATTTCCTACACAAACATTATTTTTTGAATGACAAAAAGTATGAGAACGGATTGCGGATACACTTTGGAAAACGTTAACGCTTCCAGCCTGTACCACTAACAGCAACAGGGCTGAGCCGAGTGAGATTCATCTCCGACAACTTCCTCAAAATTACCAATATAAAAACCATGGTGATAAGTAGAAATATACGGCAGATAGATTTTACCTGCTGAAATCATGCTTTTCTAAATACCGTTGAAGGAGAAAATCTCGGTTGACCCTCTCGGTGGGTATAAATCAGAAGCTGCTCAGAGGCTGATGAATAATATAAACGTCGTGATACAATACAGTATTTCAGTCTATACCCGATATGTTCTTGGTGGAACACGTACGTACTCGTCAGCACTTGGTGCACTGCCCGACACAGTAGGATAATAAACCATCCACGCTGAAGGTCACCTGGTATTCCTCTGCGATATACAGTCAACTAATGATAGACGCCTTTGCAACTTACCTTCTGTGACTATCTTTAGGCACCCTGTTAAAGTAAAATATTTTTCAGCAATATGTTCACTCTTCCAAGTGTCGAACAAACGCTTTGTATCTTAACGCCGAGACGCACAATCACATGCCTTTCCTGAATGGTGTGTTATATTTAGGAGGGAAAATACCATCCAGCTATATTTTTCATGGAATAAAATTTATAAAAATCTTGAAGCAAATGATAGACGCCTGAACCCTTACCTTCTGTGTTTATTTGATAAACACCATGTAAAAAAAAATGGATTTTAGAAAATGTTCATCCATCCAAGTACTGGACGAGCGGTGTGTATCTTAACTCGAAGATATCTCGTCTCACGCTTTTCGTGAATGGCTTGTTGTGTTTGGAGGTAGGTTATTGCATCCAGTGGCAAGGCAGAATTCTATGCCGAGGGACTGCGATGAGGAATATTAGCTCATATGCTGGACAGGTATCTCCCAACACTCATTCTCGCGTTTCATTGTGTTTTCGATAATCGCGGAGCAAACTAGCTCGGCTCGAGTGCACTTACTGCGAAACGAACTGCCAGCAATAGGCGTATTTCATCCTGAATAATAGCGGGCAGGGGCGGTCGCCTGTGAACGCGGGCTCGAAGCTTGGGAGCGGACGCCTCTGTGGCCTCAAGGATGGCAAGCTTGTAGATACAAACACATTTTGATTTGGGGTAAAGAAACCAGAGATGAGATTAAGCCATTCAGAAAGAATAAGCAGGAAATACTGACCAGGAAGACAGCAATGTCCAGATTATGGGGAAACCTAGCAGAAGCAAAACAAGAGAAATGAAAGAATTGGAAAGATTTCCAATTGGAATAATTTTGCTAATGGTTAAACTTAATAATGGAGTAAAGATAGACAGGAAATGTACAATTATGGTATTTAACATACGTATATTTTCAAACGATACTATTACATGGAGCAGAGATAAACATGAAATAACAGACAGGAGTGTATAATACAATTGCTTGAAATGACATTTCTGGGGGTAATAGTAGGGAGAACCAGAAAAGATTCCCAGAGGAAATTCAAAACCAAATGATTGAGAATAGATGAGTACAGAATAACAAGATTATTGGAAACGAATATGAGTCAAAGAAGAAGACCTACAAGTAAACAACAATCAATCATTTCCAGCAATGCGTTTCGTGCGCAGGAGTGGTGTCACCTAGCAAGGGACAATGTTTGCGCAGCACCCCGCCCTTAGTTAGCTATTTTGGTTGGTTAAACAACAATCATGTTGGGACAACCAAGTTACGACAGAAATTTTAAAAGTGAGGTGCAAGAACGGGCAGATAGGTTGAGGTCTTACATGACAACTTGTACATGCTTGATTTGGGACTATGAAGGATCCATGGTAAATAAATTCTACTTCTGTTCAAAACCAGAAATTTAATAACAAATAAATAGGTGGTCCCAAATAAGGAAATAATGAAGATTAGAGTGAAGTTTACTAAATCAAAAAGCAAGCTCCGTTGTGCTCCTAATTCCTCCTAAAATATTCAAAATTGCCCTCAAAATTCGCAGCATTGAGTTGAGCCTTTACACGAGCTTCAAAATGGGCACTGCAGTGAATCGGTACGTGTTTTGGGTCATAGGATGCGTATTCCTAGTAGCTGACTGAAAATCAGCACCGATTTGAGAGAAAAATGTTGGCTGTAATAATGCCCACCATTCGGTAGCAAGTACTTAAATTAATAGAACGCTATGAAAGTGAATCAATGTTAATATTATAAAATCCCACTTGAGTAGTGTACGGAAGAACATTCAAGGTTGTGATGACGCGCATGCCCTTGGCGACTGGTGGTGGACGGAGATCGATAACTGCCGATTCGTCTTTACGTGTCTAACAAAATAGAAGAAATCTTACAACCTTGCATGCAGTGTAGTGTATAAGAAAATAAATAAGCACAACACTATAAAGAAGACACTATTGCCAGGCCCACTTCAAGTGTTAATAGTTGTTTGTGCTTGATTAAAATAATTGCAATGCTGATTAATGCGTCCAGGAAAAGTAACGGATACCACGAGACATTGGAATACGTAACCCAAAATTCACTCAAACTAAGAAAGCAAAATCAGAAGAGAAATGAATATCCAAAGATCACGGAAAACAACCATCGAACATCAAGCGTGGCCATAAAAAAGAATTTATCATGAGCACACGCTAAAATAACACTCCAAGCAAAAGTAAATTCGAAAAGACAAACAATACCACCAATGATCATATTGGGCCCTGAAAAGGGCCGAAATACATTGAAAGCTAGTCTATTCGGAACTGATATACTTAGCGACTGCCTACGACACGTCACTCACCGCAAGGATAGCCAGTTCACCACGTAGCAAGTCTTGTGTCTCAAGACTTTGTGATCGTAGATCTCTTAATAGAATGAGCCAACGTCAAAGCCTCAGCAGCAATTCGCTCGAAAATACCATTCACGAAACTATGATGCTCGATGCCTTAGAGCTGATACCGGTGTCTGGGTGCACCTGTTTCAACACTGTATAGATGTAGATAGCGTAACTTTCCTTCCTCTTGCGTTTCCTCTAACCAAGCTCCAGCATCCTGCCGCAAGGCCTTACCTCCGTCTCGTATGCCTTGCAGTCATACTCGGCTACGAAGAGAAAAACGGTTTTGAGGTCGGCACTTGCGTATCTTCTTTTTCAGTTTTCGACATATTCTTCTGGGCCTTCGAAACCAAGCATTCCCTTCTCGTACGCTGTGCAGCGGCCGCCTTTGCTTCCTTCCACTTACTGAAACCTCTGTAGT
>NW_019060603.1:222768-259192 GCF_000696155.1 Zootermopsis nevadensis | reverse complement strand
TTACTTCTTTTGAAACAGAATGCCAAGATTTATCAACCTCGTGAGTGGCCCGAGGACGAATAATCCTATATTACCGGGAATTTCTCAACCGTCTGCACTATTTTAATATTTGTTTACTCATCACTCATGTCGATAACGTACACTGGTGCTTTTCCTTGAGTACTGATGTCTCAGTCCTGACGCACAGAAAAGGAACATGCCCGAGTCTTGCTGCACGTGTCTGCAGCATGAAGCTGACGTCAGCATCATGACTCAGACCGGTGTGCGGCGTTCATAATCTCATTCGTTTCAACTATGCTCCTTTCTTTGCGTCATGTCGCAGACATCGTGTCTTGACTGTTACATGCCTTGACGCATGCCGGTGTGCGTCCAACCTTAGTCACCCCTGCCATATACATGTTGCAAGCGTCGCTGTGTGTCGTGCGGGTTGCCTGGCACTCCGTTTCCAGATGTCCCGTGTGCTGCATGTCCTGGTACTCTCCCTCGTGGCTTCGCGGTGCGCCGCGACGCTCGGCGTCCTGCTGGCCTTGCAGACGCACTTTCACGCGGGCTGCGTTTACCTCCTGCAATCTCAGAACACAACAGGTAAGGAAACTTATTACTATTCTTATTACCATAGCGTTGTCGGGAAAGATCTTTCTTGCGTGGAACTGTAATACAATTTACTGCAGAATTTTCTTTGCAAATCGCAAGGAAATTGCACTATTTACATAAAAATTTCAAAAAATATCTTCATGGCGACTTCAGTACCAACACGAAGCAGACCCCCCTGACTTCAGATTACTAATAGTCTCTCAGCTGATCGAAAAGTGTCCGTATTTTATGAAACCGAAGGTTCATTATTCTTCACACACATCTGGCCATCCCTAATATTCTTCTAACACCCCCCTTTACCATTACTTTTTCCGTATACGGGCACATTTTAAAAAAAAAATTCCTTCAAATGAAATTTTCTGACAAAAGAACTGTGTTAATGTTAATTTATCCTGTGAGCGCTACATGATCAAGTCCACCTTAAATTTCCTGATTTAATTACTCTAACAATTTTTAGTCCACCTTAAATTTCCTGATTTAATTAGTCTAACAATTTTTAGCGAAGAGTACGAATTATGAAGTTCTTCGTTACGTATTTTTTTTTCTACAGTCTGTTGCTGAGCCTACGCTAGTTTCTACAGGTTCGTATTTTATAAACACCCTGTCTTCATACGCCCTGAAATAACTCAATATGAATAACGATGTATTACTAATCACAGAAAATTATGTGTGGAAACAAAAAAACTGCATTTGTTCGACATTGAACGTAGCCAATGAACTACGAAACGCAGACAATCAATTTCCACGCCGGTTCAAATGTCCTACCACGTATTTAACAGCTTTCACTATCTTTCATCAAACACGGTTAAAAGCTGGGGCCATAAATTACGCATTCATAATATCGCTTATCATCCAGCGCAATAGGACAAGATTAATTGCAGTCACAAAACTGTTACGAAGCCAACTAAGAACTCAAAAGGCTTCCTTCACGCCCACTTCGACCAAATGGAATATTATATACATCGAGGCCTTCGGATTCTGAGTAATTTTTTTTTAAAAAAAGAAATTTCGATGGGATGAACATTTGGCGAAAGAACCACAAGATTATTTACGTGAAGTGACAACGTAAGAATATAGCAACACTCGTAAATATTATCCCACGTGTATCAAAATTCCTTAATAGCATTTCCATGGCAACCGTTATAACAACACACATATATACCGCGAGGTCCAAAGTCCCTTAAAGGAAAACGATGACCAATCAGCCAAGCAAACTACCAGCATTTGCTTGTTATATAGATAGATAAAGTTCTTAAAAACTTCTCAGCTTGTTCTTATTTCCAGTGTTTTTCTTCTGGGTCGGGACGCCACGTTGTCTTGCCACAAAATATCGGCACAAAGTTGGTAGAACAAAGACCCAAGGAACTATACTACGAGGCGCGTCCACAAAGTAAGTTTCCCACTCGTCCCACAGCTAGCAAACCTTATATTGCGCGAAGCGACTGTGCGTACGTGATAGAGCAATGACGTAGCATGGCGCATGCACTAACGGCACCTCCCGCGTTCTCACAGTAGCATCGTTGCAGCTGTTGAAGATGGAGGTTCTTATTCCAGCCCCCGCCGACTGTGAAGTAGTGATTTTCATCTTTTCCTACACCTCAAGAAATTCCTGTCCGGTCAGTGTCAGCGTTTTGAGAATGACAGAGAGGCGGAGATGGTTGTCACACAGTGGTTCCAATCCCAGGCGGCAGACTTCTACGACACAGGTATTCAAAAGTTGGTCCCACGGTATGACAAATGTCTCAATTCCGGTGGCGAATATGTTGAAAAATAGCTGGACACTTGCTGTATCTGTTGCAATAAATATTCCCATGAAATTGTGTTTTGTTTCTGTAAACGGCCCCAGGGAAACTTACTTTGTGGACGAGCCTCGTACATTTGCAGTTGATGGACATTAAAGCTGTACCAGATCACAAATACCTCTGTAAAATGAACGCAAACCTTCCTAATCCTCTCCCACGAGGCAATAAAAATGAGATACATTTATAAATATTTGTGTATGTATTGCGTGCGACATGCAAAGTTCCCTTGCTTTGGAATATTGTCCTGTAGCACGAGAAGGTGAAAGCAACAGAATTGGTAATTGCATTTAACACACGCGTCTGCGAGATGTGAACAGCCCATTCTGTAGCTGTGGTTTACAGGGTGGCTGCCTCAACAACCACCATAACCCACAATGCCACGTGACACTTCCATTTAAATTTGCCCTCGACCCCTGTTCGTTTATAATTCTAATACTTGAACATTTTAAAATCAGTCAATGAAATATGGATATTCCAGCAGTCAGAACATAATCCCCTTGAAGCCGAAACTCGTCTTGGCGTTATTTAGAAATTCTGTCCGTACCGCAAAGAAAACGCAACACTTCACCATTACAACGATCAGCTGGTTAATGCTGTATAAGGATATAATCGATGTTTACTCTGGGAATAATATGAAATCGATATATACACATCACGGCTAAAACTCAAGAATTATTTATTGCTAAAGCAGATGGTACATATAGTTACCACTACACTTTAAACTGTTAAACATAAGCTGACGTTTATTATACGCAAGACACTAAAACGCCTTCAACGTAATGATTAGGCTAAACGCAGCACAAGAGTGTCGGAGAAGTTGCCGCATCACCACGGCGAACTGTAAATTCCTATGAGTGTGAGCATGAACTACAACATACAAGTGGCGAAGGGGGGGCGTGGGAGGTAAAGTGCCACAGAAACTGTTTCATAAAAAGAGTTAAAGACCACAATGGGATCTTTTTCATATCATGTACTACGCTTTCATCAGAAATTTGATGGAGTGTAATTTCAGCTTCGTAAATTCAGATAAAAAATAAATCATGTCCCATTGCGAGAAAATTGCATGGGTAAATGTAACAAAAACCCGACAGCTGTTTCTTCAATTCAGAATCGAACCCGGTACCTAAAAATACGGACATGTTAACAATTACTTGCTACGTAAAATCTATTTTGATCAGCGTATTTTGTTACGCTGGGGTCTCGGGTTCGATTCCCGGCGGTGCCCGAATTTATAACTTGTGTTGGGCAAGGCCGTGGTCTAGGCAACACGGAATTTTCCTCCGTGGCATCCCAACAATTACTCCATTCACACACAGAAGAAGGCAATGGCAAACCACTTCTGGATCATCTGCCAAGAACGTATATGAACAGGTCCCAGTCCGAGAAAAGGATGGAAGGATCCTGTTCATATGGACCTGTCGTCAGACAGAACACTAAATAAATAAAATATTAACAGCTTTTCTTCCAGATGTAGAACAGATGCGGATTTTGCAAAAATTAATGTCAACAAATGGCCGTCAAATAGCAGCGTATACCTTCTACGATCCAAATCAACTGAAGCCTCGAACCTGTTCCTTCAACAAGCCACTTCACGTGCTGCTATCTAGCGACAAGAGTACCAAATTAGCCCTAGCAGAGGTCAGTAAGAAATACTTTATTCGTACTAATAACACACCCAATTTACTACGTGGTAATTAATCCTTGCTAAGAAGGGAATATAGACTTATATATTAGGTCCGTGTGTTAAGTACGCATTCGTAAACTTTCTAAACAATTGATGGATTTTCATGCAATTTTTATCATCAAGATTGTGTTACAGGGGCAGTTTACAATTTCTGTCATCAATAATACCGAAATATGGTCCATACGAACTTTTGGGGACAACAACATTAGTGCCAGAACAATAGCAATAGGGGGAGATGAGGGAGAAATGTGTATAAAATGTTTGTTTCAAAGACTGAAGGGAAGAGAGCACTCATAAGACCTAGGCATTTATGGGAGGACAATATTAAAAATGGACAGTGACAGTTTTCTGTGGCTTCTCAGGTTGGCCTCCAGTTGCCTGTTCTTTCTTCTGTCCCCCAGATTTCTTTCCTAAATTAATATATAAGGCTTTTAACTCCTTGGATAATTGTTGTCAAACTGATTACTAATCCCTCCGGTCCGGAGATAGGGATTAGCTCTATCTAGTGGGCCCATCTGTGTAGGAACCTGAAGACGGAGATAGAGAGTCCCATCTCCGAAACGTCGTTTTTTACGTTTTATATTTACTAGACGATGGATAATATCCAAAAAAATTCAATAGTTGTATAATGCTGAACCCCATTTCACGTAATATTTATTGAATAATTAACGTTAGTGACATGAAATTTCATAAACACGTATTCTCTATTATACATTAGCATTGGTAACATGGCGTCTTGTGTAGATTTGATGTTGTATATCTTGTAAATTTAAATATGTGAAATGAGATATTGGTTGATATTACACAAAGAAATGGATTATTATTTGTAGTTCTTGATAGTCTGAGCATCTGAATGAAAGTTATCGTCATAAACGTCTTTCAAACTCCATCTTCAGGGATAAGGAATAAGCAAGAACTCCACAAGAAGTGTAAGAAATCTATTATTGTAACTATTAATAAGAAAAATTGTAAAACTGACTGTAGTAAAAACAAAGAAAACCACCATTCCCAATCACATACAAAATTTGGTCAAACATTCTTCCATCTAGGAAAACTATATATGTAGGCATCATCAATGTGGATTTCAATATACTTCATAAACAACTGATCAGATATTCTGTAATTGTCAGATACTGTAGAAAAGATATGAGTAAAATGTGACAGTATATCAGCTATTAATAGACTTCCAGAAAGTCAATGATTCAATTAGGAGGAAAGCATTATGCTACATTCTCACTGAATACAACACATCATTGAAAATAGTCAGAATATGTAAAATGTGTCTGAATGAATCCTACAGTAAAACTTTATTTATAAACATTCGTATGATGTATTTTATACACAGAACAGGCTTAAGCAAGGAGATGCAATAGGGGGAGATGAGGGAGAAATGTGTATAAAATGTTTGTTTCAAAGACTGAAGGGAAGAGAGCACTCATAAGACCTAGGCATTTATGGGAGGACAATATTAAAAATGGACAGTGACAGTTTTCTGTGGCTTCTCAGGTTGGCCTCCAGTTGCCTGTTCTTTCTTCTGTCCCCCAGATTTCTTTCCTAAATTAATATATAAGGCTTTTAACTCCTTGGATAATTGTTGTCAAACTGATTACTAATCCCTCCGGTCCGGAGATAGGGATTAGCTCTATCTAGTGGGCCCAACTGTGTAGGAACCTGAAGACGGAGATAGAGAGTCCCATCTCCGAAACGTCGTTTTACGTTTTATATCTACTAGACGATGGATAATATCCAAGTAAATTTTAATTCAATTGACTCTTCACCATCGTCAAGAAGTTTAAGCTAATGGCATGCTTAGCTAGTCAATAAATTCCCAACCCATTATCAAACCTGTATGTTGATTACCTTGTTCACAACCAGATGAATCCAATCCATACCCTCCAACCATATTTTCCTAAGATCGACCTAAAGGAAACCATATGAGATACAGAAATAAATGGGAGGAAAACATTAAAATATATAAAAATAGATCTCGGAGAAACACAGTGTGGACTACAGTGGCCCAGGATATGGTCCAATGCAATAGAGAGTCTATGTGAAACAAAATGTAACAAATATTTGGGTTCCATAAAAGCAGGAATTTCTTGACCAGTTGTGAAAGAATAAACTTTTCAAAAATCACAGAAGTGAGAGGTGTTTTCATTTTGGACTAATGGCTTTTAACATTAGACATAAACGCCGATATAATTTCCATATAATGACCACGAAAAATAAACTTCACAGAAGTGTTAGAAATCCCGTCTTCTTGGCCAAATTCACTATGATACTGCCTTGCTCCCAGCATATGGAAGAAACAGAATTCCACAGCACAGCCTGGGCATTCTTACTGTAAAGATATTCAACTGTTCATTATAGTCTGTCAATGATCATATGTTTTTCATGTGCTAAGTTGTCCTCCCATCTATTTTATCCAAACACAAAAATTAATAGCATGTCATGGATCACCTCAAATGGCACTTCACATACCTTTTAGCACTACTGGTTGAGTCTTTCCTTGTGGTCCAGTTACCCCAGGTGGAGAGGTAACAACTGCCTCTGGTGATGGTGGTTCTCTTGCACCAGTCAAACCAGGCGATGGAGTTACTCCTGTTACACCAGCAACATCACATGGAGGTGCACCTGTAGGCCCTCTCCTTCCTGCCTGTGCTTCAGAAGTCTACAGGTGGTTGCACAGCTGCTTCAACCTGCTGTTTGGGTCTAACATTTGCAGCAACAGCAGCATAAGAAAGTTGCATATATGTCACATCTGGTGGTTGTCCTGATCTATGTTCTGCAATATAAATAAACAAATATACTTGTAAAACAAACCAATCCTAAGCAGGGATCCAGAAACATGTTCCACATGTAATAGCACTGACCAGTGATGAATACATTCTTAACCTTGGTCCAAATCTATTAAGAATGTAATAAATAATCATTACATGTGACAAGCAGAAAGCAAATTAAAGATTTAATTGCTTTTGTTCACTGGCTCTAACATTTAATGTTATAAAAATATCTGACTGAAGACTATGAGCAAATGTACTTTGTCAAGTGGCTGGAAGGTTTAAGCTATATTTCTGAAATCCTGGTCCTAAGCCAAGGCCACTCCATTTTCTTAAAAGTGGAGAAGAGTAAATTTACGACACACTAAATGTGGTCTGAAATATAAACAATTTGCATGTTATTTAATGAAGATAATGGTGCTTTACGATCTGTACTACTTCTTCTTGCTAAAAGTTTACACTTTATGTGGGGAAACTAATATCAAATTTTCAGTCAAACCATGGTTTGATGAAGAAAATTAAAAATTATTATACAAAAGGAAGCAGACTAAGCTGCAGTGGTTACAGAATCCAAACCCATGGAAATTATATGAACAATGTAATATATGAAAGTACAACTTTCAGGAGACAAAACTAATCAGCATACAACATTAAAAAAAAATTAAACACCTACAGATATGCATATATAAATTTAACAAGGTTTACCAGCTTAGAACTTCCTTGGTAAAATATAATGGTTATCTGCTTGAAGATTCTCACAGCATTCTCAGCAGGTGTAAAAATTATTTTTGCCAGTTATTAAATGTACATGGGGTTAATGATGTTAGATCAACTAAAATACATACAGCTGAGCCATCAGATCTTTTTACTGTGGTGAGAATTATTGTTGTTCTGGGTTTTCCTGCTGTGTAAATTCAAAGGCAGATGCCAATATTTTGGAGAAACATACTGTCTCCATCTTCAGGGATAAGGAATAAGCAAGAACTCCACAAGAAGTGTAAGAAATCTATTATTGTAACTATTAATAAGAAAAATTGTAAAACTGACTGTAGTAAAAACAAAGAAAACCACCATTCCCAATCACATACAAAATTTGGTCAAACATTCTTCCATCTAGGAAAACTATATATGTAGGCATCATCAATGTGGATTTCAATATACTTCATAAACAACTGATCAGATATTCTGTAATTGTCAGATACTGTAGAAAAGATATGAGTAAAATGTGACAGTATATCAGCTATTAATAGACTTCCAGAAAGTCAATGATTCAATTAGGAGGAAAGCATTATGCTACATTCTCACTGAATACAACACATCATTGAAAATAGTCAGAATATGTAAAATGTGTCTGAATGAATCCTACAGTAAAACTTTATTTATAAACATTCGTATGATGTATTTTATACACAGAACAGGCTTAAGCAAGGAGATGCAATAGGGGGAGATGAGGGAGAAATGTGTATAAAATGTTTGTTTCAAAGACTGAAGGGAAGAGAGCACTCATAAGACCTAGGCATTTATGGGAGGACAATATTAAAAATGGACAGTGACAGTTTTCTGTGGCTTCTCAGGTTGGCCTCCAGTTGCCTGTTCTTTCTTCTGTCCCCCAGATTTCTTTCCTAAATTAATATATAAGGCTTTTAACTCCTTGGATAATTGTTGTCAAACTGATTACTAATCCCTCCGGTCCGGAGATAGGGATTAGCTCTATCTAGTGGGCCCAACTGTGTAGGAACCTGAAGACGGAGATAGAGAGTCCCATCTCCGAAACGTCGTTTTACGTTTTATATCTACTAGACGATGGATAATATCCAAGTAAATTTTAATTCAATTGACTCTTCACCATCGTCAAGAAGTTTAAGCTAATGGCATGCTTAGCTAGTCAATAAATTCCCAACCCATTATCAAACCTGTATGTTGATTACCTTGTTCACAACCAGATGAATCCAATCCATACCCTCCAACCATATTTTCCTAAGATCGACCTAAAGGAAACCATATGAGATACAGAAATAAATGGGAGGAAAACATTAAAATATATAAAAATAGATCTCGGAGAAACACAGTGTGGACTACAGTGGCCCAGGATATGGTCCAATGCAATAGAGAGTCTATGTGAAACAAAATGTAACAAATATTTGGGTTCCATAAAAGCAGGAATTTCTTGACCAGTTGTGAAAGAATAAACTTTTCAAAAATCACAGAAGTGAGAGGTGTTTTCATTTTGGACTAATGGCTTTTAACATTAGACATAAACGCCGATATAATTTCCATATAATGACCACGAAAAATAAACTTCACAGAAGTGTTAGAAATCCCGTCTTCTTGGCCAAATTCACTATGATACTGCCTTGCTCCCAGCATATGGAAGAAACAGAATTCCACAGCACAGCCTGGGCATTCTTACTGTAAAGATATTCAACTGTTCATTATAGTCTGTCAATGATCATATGTTTTTCATGTGCTAAGTTGTCCTCCCATCTATTTTATCCAAACACAAAAATTAATAGCATGTCATGGATCACCTCAAATGGCACTTCACATACCTTTTAGCACTACTGGTTGAGTCTTTCCTTGTGGTCCAGTTACCCCAGGTGGAGAGGTAACAACTGCCTCTGGTGATGGTGGTTCTCTTGCACCAGTCAAACCAGGCGATGGAGTTACTCCTGTTACACCAGCAACATCACATGGAGGTGCACCTGTAGGCCCTCTCCTTCCTGCCTGTGCTTCAGAAGTCTACAGGTGGTTGCACAGCTGCTTCAACCTGCTGTTTGGGTCTAACATTTGCAGCAACAGCAGCATAAGAAAGTTGCATATATGTCACATCTGGTGGTTGTCCTGATCTATGTTCTGCAATATAAATAAACAAATATACTTGTAAAACAAACCAATCCTAAGCAGGGATCCAGAAACATGTTCCACATGTAATAGCACTGACCAGTGATGAATACATTCTTAACCTTGGTCCAAATCTATTAAGAATGTAATAAATAATCATTACATGTGACAAGCAGAAAGCAAATTAAAGATTTAATTGCTTTTGTTCACTGGCTCTAACATTTAATGTTATAAAAATATCTGACTGAAGACTATGAGCAAATGTACTTTGTCAAGTGGCTGGAAGGTTTAAGCTATATTTCTGAAATCCTGGTCCTAAGCCAAGGCCACTCCATTTTCTTAAAAGTGGAGAAGAGTAAATTTACGACACACTAAATGTGGTCTGAAATATAAACAATTTGCATGTTATTTAATGAAGATAATGGTGCTTTACGATCTGTACTACTTCTTCTTGCTAAAAGTTTACACTTTATGTGGGGAAACTAATATCAAATTTTCAGTCAAACCATGGTTTGATGAAGAAAATTAAAAATTATTATACAAAAGGAAGCAGACTAAGCTGCAGTGGTTACAGAATCCAAACCCATGGAAATTATATGAACAATGTAATATATGAAAGTACAACTTTCAGGAGACAAAACTAATCAGCATACAACATTAAAAAAAAATTAAACACCTACAGATATGCATATATAAATTTAACAAGGTTTACCAGCTTAGAACTTCCTTGGTAAAATATAATGGTTATCTGCTTGAAGATTCTCACAGCATTCTCAGCAGGTGTAAAAATTATTTTTGCCAGTTATTAAATGTACATGGGGTTAATGATGTTAGATCAACTAAAATACATACAGCTGAGCCATCAGATCTTTTTACTGTGGTGAGAATTATTGTTGTTCTGGGTTTTCCTGCTGTGTAAATTCAAAGGCAGATGCCAATATTTTGGAGAAACATACTGTCTCCATCTTCAGGGATAAGGAATAAGCAAGAACTCCACAAGAAGTGTAAGAAATCTATTATTGTAACTATTAATAAGAAAAATTGTAAAACTGACTGTAGTAAAAACAAAGAAAACCACCATTCCCAATCACATACAAAATTTGGTCAAACATTCTTCCATCTAGGAAAACTATATATGTAGGCATCATCAATGTGGATTTCAATATACTTCATAAACAACTGATCAGATATTCTGTAATTGTCAGATACTGTAGAAAAGATATGAGTAAAATGTGACAGTATATCAGCTATTAATAGACTTCCAGAAAGTCAATGATTCAATTAGGAGGAAAGCATTATGCTACATTCTCACTGAATACAACACATCATTGAAAATAGTCAGAATATGTAAAATGTGTCTGAATGAATCCTACAGTAAAACTTTATTTATAAACATTCGTATGATGTATTTTATACACAGAACAGGCTTAAGCAAGGAGATGCAATAGGGGGAGATGAGGGAGAAATGTGTATAAAATGTTTGTTTCAAAGACTGAAGGGAAGAGAGCACTCATAAGACCTAGGCATTTATGGGAGGACAATATTAAAAATGGACAGTGACAGTTTTCTGTGGCTTCTCAGGTTGGCCTCCAGTTGCCTGTTCTTTCTTCTGTCCCCCAGATTTCTTTCCTAAATTAATATATAAGGCTTTTAACTCCTTGGATAATTGTTGTCAAACTGATTACTAATCCCTCCGGTCCGGAGATAGGGATTAGCTCTATCTAGTGGGCCCAACTGTGTAGGAACCTGAAGACGGAGATAGAGAGTCCCATCTCCGAAACGTCGTTTTACGTTTTATATCTACTAGACGATGGATAATATCCAAGTAAATTTTAATTCAATTGACTCTTCACCATCGTCAAGAAGTTTAAGCTAATGGCATGCTTAGCTAGTCAATAAATTCCCAACCCATTATCAAACCTGTATGTTGATTACCTTGTTCACAACCAGATGAATCCAATCCATACCCTCCAACCATATTTTCCTAAGATCGACCTAAAGGAAACCATATGAGATACAGAAATAAATGGGAGGAAAACATTAAAATATATAAAAATAGATCTCGGAGAAACACAGTGTGGACTACAGTGGCCCAGGATATGGTCCAATGCAATAGAGAGTCTATGTGAAACAAAATGTAACAAATATTTGGGTTCCATAAAAGCAGGAATTTCTTGACCAGTTGTGAAAGAATAAACTTTTCAAAAATCACAGAAGTGAGAGGTGTTTTCATTTTGGACTAATGGCTTTTAACATTAGACATAAACGCCGATATAATTTCCATATAATGACCACGAAAAATAAACTTCACAGAAGTGTTAGAAATCCCGTCTTCTTGGCCAAATTCACTATGATACTGCCTTGCTCCCAGCATATGGAAGAAACAGAATTCCACAGCACAGCCTGGGCATTCTTACTGTAAAGATATTCAACTGTTCATTATAGTCTGTCAATGATCATATGTTTTTCATGTGCTAAGTTGTCCTCCCATCTATTTTATCCAAACACAAAAATTAATAGCATGTCATGGATCACCTCAAATGGCACTTCACATACCTTTTAGCACTACTGGTTGAGTCTTTCCTTGTGGTCCAGTTACCCCAGGTGGAGAGGTAACAACTGCCTCTGGTGATGGTGGTTCTCTTGCACCAGTCAAACCAGGCGATGGAGTTACTCCTGTTACACCAGCAACATCACATGGAGGTGCACCTGTAGGCCCTCTCCTTCCTGCCTGTGCTTCAGAAGTCTACAGGTGGTTGCACAGCTGCTTCAACCTGCTGTTTGGGTCTAACATTTGCAGCAACAGCAGCATAAGAAAGTTGCATATATGTCACATCTGGTGGTTGTCCTGATCTATGTTCTGCAATATAAATAAACAAATATACTTGTAAAACAAACCAATCCTAAGCAGGGATCCAGAAACATGTTCCACATGTAATAGCACTGACCAGTGATGAATACATTCTTAACCTTGGTCCAAATCTATTAAGAATGTAATAAATAATCATTACATGTGACAAGCAGAAAGCAAATTAAAGATTTAATTGCTTTTGTTCACTGGCTCTAACATTTAATGTTATAAAAATATCTGACTGAAGACTATGAGCAAATGTACTTTGTCAAGTGGCTGGAAGGTTTAAGCTATATTTCTGAAATCCTGGTCCTAAGCCAAGGCCACTCCATTTTCTTAAAAGTGGAGAAGAGTAAATTTACGACACACTAAATGTGGTCTGAAATATAAACAATTTGCATGTTATTTAATGAAGATAATGGTGCTTTACGATCTGTACTACTTCTTCTTGCTAAAAGTTTACACTTTATGTGGGGAAACTAATATCAAATTTTCAGTCAAACCATGGTTTGATGAAGAAAATTAAAAATTATTATACAAAAGGAAGCAGACTAAGCTGCAGTGGTTACAGAATCCAAACCCATGGAAATTATATGAACAATGTAATATATGAAAGTACAACTTTCAGGAGACAAAACTAATCAGCATACAACATTAAAAAAAAATTAAACACCTACAGATATGCATATATAAATTTAACAAGGTTTACCAGCTTAGAACTTCCTTGGTAAAATATAATGGTTATCTGCTTGAAGATTCTCACAGCATTCTCAGCAGGTGTAAAAATTATTTTTGCCAGTTATTAAATGTACATGGGGTTAATGATGTTAGATCAACTAAAATACATACAGCTGAGCCATCAGATCTTTTTACTGTGGTGAGAATTATTGTTGTTCTGGGTTTTCCTGCTGTGTAAATTCAAAGGCAGATGCCAATATTTTGGAGAAACATACTGTCTCCATCTTCAGGGATAAGGAATAAGCAAGAACTCCACAAGAAGTGTAAGAAATCTATTATTGTAACTATTAATAAGAAAAATTGTAAAACTGACTGTAGTAAAAACAAAGAAAACCACCATTCCCAATCACATACAAAATTTGGTCAAACATTCTTCCATCTAGGAAAACTATATATGTAGGCATCATCAATGTGGATTTCAATATACTTCATAAACAACTGATCAGATATTCTGTAATTGTCAGATACTGTAGAAAAGATATGAGTAAAATGTGACAGTATATCAGCTATTAATAGACTTCCAGAAAGTCAATGATTCAATTAGGAGGAAAGCATTATGCTACATTCTCACTGAATACAACACATCATTGAAAATAGTCAGAATATGTAAAATGTGTCTGAATGAATCCTACAGTAAAACTTTATTTATAAACATTCGTATGATGTATTTTATACACAGAACAGGCTTAAGCAAGGAGATGCAATAGGGGGAGATGAGGGAGAAATGTGTATAAAATGTTTGTTTCAAAGACTGAAGGGAAGAGAGCACTCATAAGACCTAGGCATTTATGGGAGGACAATATTAAAAATGGACAGTGACAGTTTTCTGTGGCTTCTCAGGTTGGCCTCCAGTTGCCTGTTCTTTCTTCTGTCCCCCAGATTTCTTTCCTAAATTAATATATAAGGCTTTTAACTCCTTGGATAATTGTTGTCAAACTGATTACTAATCCCTCCGGTCCGGAGATAGGGATTAGCTCTATCTAGTGGGCCCATCTGTGTAGGAACCTGAAGACGGAGATAGAGAGTCCCATCTCCGAAACGTCGTTTTTTACGTTTTATATTTACTAGACGATGGATAATATCCAAAAAAATTCAATAGTTGTATAATGCTGAACCCCATTTCACGTAATATTTATTGAATAATTAACGTTAGTGACATGAAATTTCATAAACACGTATTCTCTATTATACATTAGCATTGGTAACATGGCGTCGTGTGTAGATTTGATGTTGTATATCTTGTAAATTTAAATATGTGAAATGAGATATTGGTTGATATTACACAAAGAAATGGATTATTATTTGTAGTTCTTGATAGTCTGAGCATCTGAATGAAAGTTATCGTCATAAACGTCTTTCAAACTAATATTTTAATATTTTACGTCAAATCACAATTTTTAATAAGATGATAAAATATAAAATATTTATATATATATATATATATACTACCTTATGTCTTTCAAACTCTTAAAAGTCAACATGAAAAGTCATAGAAATTGTAACATAACTCAACGTAATAGTAATGATCATAATTTTTAGGTGCAATTATTTTTATTTTAAAGCTTAAATGTAAATAGCATGTCATTGCTACTGATTCTTTCATTGATGATTAAATACCTGGTAATTAATCGATTAAGTAATGGCTGGAATTCGACAATGATGACCATCTACAAACGACTGTTTATATTTTCAGCTGTCCTCAGAACGAGGCGTCATGGCGAAAGCTGTTTGGCTTTTGTTTCTTGATACGTTGCTCGAGCAATTCTTAGAAGACGTTTACATTCCCGTGGACTGTGAGTTTATAGTGGCTCAACGTAGCGGTGAAAATGCGGTAAGACTTACTGAAGTCTACAGAATGGCCAAGGAATTCCCCCTACATCGTCGCCATTTTGGAATTTGGAGCCAAGATCGATTGCACGTGATTACCGAAAGTTTGCTCCGCCGCAGATCCGATTTTCACGGCTTTACGATCACAGCTACATCTATGAACGTGAGTAACAACCAAACACACAAAATTAAAAGAGGTATTTCAAATTTTATTCTGATACGTAATTTGTAAGGTTAGGGAAACATACACACCTTGCAGTTAAAAAATTAGAAAATTGGGTTAGGTTAGGTTTAAGACTGTGATTTTGAAACAGGGTTGAAATTTCCACATTCACTTTCAAAATAATCATGTCACAGATTATCGTATTTAATCAAAATTGTTTAAGCATAATAATAATAATAATACGTGAAACAAAGATAGTTTTTATCCCAAGGATAAATACGAAGGGACATACACACATGAAGAAAATATATGCCAGATCATTGTGTAAACTAAGAATTTGCGTGTCATAATACATCAAATTTATCGCAGAGTCCGCCACTGGTGATCTTGGACGAGGAGAAAATGAAAATGAGAGGGGGGCTGTTCGGATCCGTCTGGTTCAGTCTCGAGGAGCGCCTAAACTTTACGTGAGTGTCCACCCCCCATTGGTTTTCCACCTTCAAAAGATGTTTACTGAACAGCTGCACCCCCGCTGGGACACAACTAAAAATTTCTTTAATATAGCGAGGTTTCACTTGCCAGGAAGTCACTCCAAGTACCCAACCCAGCAGGAACAAAACTGAGTAAAAACACGTCAACGAGGTGAGATTTCACATTCTCGTGGCGACGAGTATAAATATTGCTCTCTCCCGCATTATTTAAACAGCCGTTGAAATTTAACGGGTAATGACGTATTTCATCTTTATTCCTTCCTTCATCCTTAAAAAATAACCAGCCGGTACTGCGACTGAGCGTAAAAGTGTTACAAGGAACGTGTGTCAGCAGGACGCGGTACGTGGTCCCCAGTTTGAGGTCTTGGGGAACGGTGTACGCGAACAACACGACTACAGGAGTCGTAGGCGTTCTTGCGGACGGTCAGGCTGAGGTCGGCGTCTTCAGCATGCTAATTACGTCACGACGGATGGACGTCATGGATTTCACTACGCCGATACTGAGCCCCAAGTAAGTAATCCATTTAACGGCCTAGTATCAGGAGTTGCCAGCAAACTTAAATGGCTACCCCCTGAACTCTTACGTGATGTTCTGTTTGAGAAACTTCTACATGCCCAGCCCATCTAGGTAACCCGTGTGACACTCGGTACATGTATGGAATAATTTATTTGTACTCTGACTACAAGCCACGGTGGTCCAGCGGACAGAACACTAAAAAAAACCTCTGACAATCTCATTTCCTCTGTATAAAGCACTCGTGCTACACCCTGTATATTCGCGTAGGTTCCACGTGTTCGTCCGCCAGCCTGACGGCCTTCAGTTGGAGTGGGACACGTACCTGGCGCCTTTCAGCGTCAGACTGTGGCTCACCGTCGTCCTCCTGGTCCTGTTAATCGCCCTGCTCCTGCCAAATCTCTATAGCCTCGGACGACGTCACGGGATCGCTGAGGCGACCCAGGTGCCCTTCAAGTTCAAGGACTCTCTGTTCTACGTGTTCGGCGCGTTCTGCCAACAAGGTGAGTGCCTTTTGTGTGTGTGTGTGTGGGTTGGTTTCCTACACGGCAGTTTCGAGTATTATATTGATAAAGCTCGAGACCAGTGAAACCCAATTCCTGTGTCATTATGCTCTCTTCAGGTATGGAGCCAAGCTGTCCGCAGCTGAGCGCTTGTCGAGTGCTGTACCTGACCACGTACTTGACAGCAGTGATCCTCCTGGCCGCCTACTCGGCCACCCTGATCTCCTTCCTCTCTGTGAAAAATGCCGAACTTCCATTCAGTACCCTCGAGGAGCTCCTTAAAGCCGGAACTCACAAGCTCGGATGTCTGGAGCAGTCCACAGTACTCAGCCACTTCATGGTAAGCACCTTGACGGCAATAAACTGACTGAATGACTGACGTGAGAGTCAAACCAAGTACCATACTGACAAACCGTATGAAAAAGGAACCAATTATTTAAAATACTATGTTACGATGTAACTGAGTGGAAAGCAAGGACTAATTATGACGATATTCTAGACGTTGCACCGTGTAGTCTTACAAAACTTAACCGACGTTTCAGAGACGCTTAATGCCTCCGTCATAAACGAGATGATATTTTCACTTGTGAATTCGAGGCACTTAACAATATAATATTAAAACTGGTGTTTGGCGCAGGACGCGAAGCTGCCGTTGTACCAGCAGATATACCAACGGTTCCTGCACCGGATTCACGGTACGCTGGTGCCTGACATCGGGGTCGGCCTCTACCGGGTGTGCAGCTCCAACTACGCGTTCATCGCCTTGTACACGGACGTGATACAACACCCGCCGTCAGAGCGCGGGTGTCGGCTAGCGACCCTCCCCGCAAGCTACTTCCAGTCCAGTCTGTCTTTGGGACTGACCCTCAACTGCCCCTACAAGGCCTTCCTCAACTACCAGTAAGACAGCCTCCAGCTTTTGTAAACCGGGCATTGAAACATGAGTTTGGCTGAACTGGCACTAGACTAGGACAACATTCAGCCATTAACTTACGCTATTTAATAAATGGACTATACCCAGCCACTTAACTGGATCGTCAAATTTGGGCTAATAAGTCATTCAATCTGCTGGTCAGCCAGCACAATAGTCATGCAGTCAGCGAGTCATTCAATTTTTTCTCACACTTATTTCTGTCGATCTGTAGGTGTCTGAGTTACCATACTGATGCCAATTTTAGATCACGGATGGGTCAAGGCCATGTATTGGTCACGACAAAATTAGCCCCAAGTGTTTGCCGAATAGAGGTATTAAAATGTCTCAAGGTCATTTTAATATCATTCACACAATATGTAATTTCCTTAAATTTGCAGTCATTCAATTTGCTAGTCCGTTAGTCATGCAGTCAGCCATTAAGGCTGACATCCTATCAGCAGTTAAATTTGTCATTCCTTTGGTCATGAAGTCAATCATTCACTGAATCTGTGTTTGTCAGTCATTCAATCGGCCAGCCTGTTACTCGTTCCGTCAACTATATGTCATGTCATGCCCACAGCCTTCTGACGCTGTATGACGACGGAGTTCTACACAGACTCAAGGACGGCCTGTTCGCGTCCCTGAACCTGCAGGAGGCTGAGCACAGGGCGATGGTGGGAGGCTGGCTCAGCGTGGAGATGCAGCATCTGCTGCCTATCCTCATGGCGCTGGGGACCGGCATGGTGCTTGGCGCCACCTGCCTCCTGCTGGAGCTCGGGTCAGGGCGCCGGAGTGTCGGCAAGTGGACTGTCTGACAGCTGCGATCAGCGTCATACAAAGAGGACTGGAATAAACTATGATGACGAGATAAACAGACGCAGAAGAAGTGATGCTACCAGCCGGAAGGCAGAACAGGGTTTGGCCGATCACTTCACTGTCCCACGTGACTCGAGACTACATTGCTTCAATGTTTATTTACCGACAATGCATCAAACACGGAGAATGATACAGGGTAGTATGTAGCACGACTAGAAAAATTGCAAAATGCCTGCAGAATTTTGGTCGAGGAACCAATAAATGTTTTCTTACGCACGTTTTGCTTTCTATATTTGGGATGTTTCACTTTAATTTATTTTGCGTTCTCTTCGTCAATAATTATGTCGCTTATTCAGTTTCTTGTAAATTAATTCTTTCAACCACATCATGAATCCCACTGCCGTAAGACGTCATAAACGTCGATCTTAACAACGAGCATGTACGAGCCATTCTTCTGGGGTTTTACTACCGAGGGGGGGGCGTTGAGGTCAAGATCCATTCATTTTAGACTTTGGAACTGCGTGGAAGAAAGGACTTGAAGATATCCGCTGAGAGACAGCCATATCCGGTCTTGATTGGAGGGGGGATAAAGTACCCGCCCTTCCGGGGGTTTCGAACTCCGATCGTCCAGCCCCATGGCCAGAGCGATTCAGATGGGTAGAACATGCAGACAGGTAAAGAAGTATCACACCCATTCCTATTTATAATTCAGAATTATCTCGCCGTGTAACAAATGCATATAAAGAAGTGTTATTAAAAAGTAAAGCCATAAACAAATAGTGAGGTTGATGAAAACAAGACAGCATCCCAGAGCCATTTATATTTACAGGACTCATCTTTACAAATACTTTATATTAATATTAATTTTATATTTAGTAATGACAAATATTATTTATAAAATTCTCCCTTCCTAAATGCAATAATAAAACACTTTCCTATTAGATTTTACAGCAATATTATTGCACAGTACACGATAAGTCATTTGTTAATAAACCCAAACCCTGAGAAACTCGCACTGTTCAGGATTAAAACTCCAGTGCCTCCTGCAACTGGCAATAAAAGAGGAGAATGATAACCCACGATCGTAACGACACATGAAAACAATCTGAACAAACGTTACGCTGTAATCATCAGTGTTACAGCGACTAAAGACAGGCAGACGTGAAAAATGCACAGAATTTTACTTGTTAAAACAGTCGCAGATAATTCGTTTAGAAAATATCTTAATTTTAAACTGAACTAAAGAAGAACACTAAGCTCTCTAACATTTAACAAGGAATATCATTCCAACTTTATTTTGTCTCGACATTGCGCGTGTCCGAACGATCGCCGTCTTATGATTCTCCTGTAGGTTCATTGGCACAAAATGAGTATTGCCTAAAACATTCTGATAAATAATCAGATGTTTTTCATACCAAAAACTTTATGCCTATAACTGTAAGTACAAATATTACAATAGAATAAAATATAAAAATAACAAATATACATTAATATCCTCTAACGTACAAATTGATGATACAGATCACCAAACTTTCATCGAAACCAATGGAAATGTATAGCAGTTTCTTTTTCGGGAATGAACTTAAATGTGTCAAAATAAACGAACCTTTTCTTGGCAAATACCTCAGAGTGTCCATCCTGCGAGACGAAGAAATTAATTTTCATACGACATCCACCCGTCCGTTCCCGCCATGCCCAGTAATGGATTAATGATGAAAGTGACGGTGCCACACACGGACAGACGGATAAAGTACAAGCTGCGTCACATGGACAATAAATGTTAATTGCAATAAATACTATGTAATAAGGGCTGCCAACAGTTAAAATGCCTATAAACACATATCCTTCATAAATTATAAGAGACGTATTTCTCCAATTTCTAAAAATACAATAATTTCAAGTCTAGTGTAATAAGGGAATGCAATTCAATATACAAATTTCCAAAATAAGAGAACACAAGGGGGGCATCGTAACTTATACCAGTGACCGAACATTTTTGAGATTATGCACGGAATCTTGTAAACAAGATGAACAGCTACCAATTGCCTGGTAACAAAAAACGTATACTGTAATCAATCAACGGTTGGCAACTCCGTACACAACACACAATTTAAGAATCCTGTTGATTTCTGGTGCACTCAAACACCCGAACGTGGCGACGTGGAAGACGGAAGGCGCCGCACTCTCATTCCACTCACGCTGACACTCGCATGTTCTTTAAAACTTAAGTGATAGTCCGTTGTCCTAGCTAACAGTTTGAGCAACATTCTGGAGCAAGACAGCCCCAGGGGTGAACACAATGGGTCGGTAACCCTTGTTATTTCGGGCGAATGGCTGAAGAGTTGAGAGGCTGGGTCGGCTCAGTGGCAACGCCTGCAACAATTACCACATGACGCCAAATGATGATCACGGTTGCACATTTCTCGTGGTTATGTTTTGTTTATAGGTAATTTAGAAGTATCTCGACAATTATATCAGAAGTACTTTATATTCATTTCAGTAACTACAAGAAGCTTAAGTCCTTCTTGAGAAGCAAATAATAACTCAGTCGAGAAATTCCATGCCATTATCGGAACGCAAATGTTCACTGCCACATCTACAAGAGCCCGCTATGGGTCTCTACCCTGAGCATCATGAATCCAGTTCACATCCTCCCAACCTGTTACTCTAAATTCATTTTAATAATATCTTCCAAACTATGCCCTGGTCTTCTTGTTTTTATAGCTACCCCAGAATATGTACACAGACACAAGCATGCACGCCCTTCTTTCAAGAAAAAAGTCAAATACTTTAATGCGGTAAGGACCATATTGTGAATTTCAGCTCCAAATATTTTTCTACCTGTACTGGCTGAGGTTGAGCCGTTCTGCCATCTTCGCATGATATTTCATCAGTTCCAGCAATCTCTTCCAGACTCGAATGAGTGCTCTGGCCACCGGAAACAGGACTAGCCAATCTGTGGGGAAACATCACTCTTCAAGAAAGGAGTTCAAACCGGTAGGTTCCGATCATCAAGTAAAATCATCATAATCAAAGAAGTTACATTAATTTATTTAATTCACTAACAGTCGACCCTTGTACTGAGGGGAAAACCCACAATAAGAAAAGTCACATTCTTTCTCACTTCTCACTTACACGGGTCTTTTCAAGGGAGTTAAACAAAGTGTTAAAAGTCTTGGAAACGTCCCGTTCATTTACATGCCCCTCGAAAGGTGTCAAAGCAATCAATACATTTCAAAGTGAAAGAATTTTAATTTTAGCTCTCGCAGAAAATGTCTTCACCACTCACATATCTTTGAATTTCTTTCATGCACACAAATAGAACAGCCATCTATACCACAACTTGCAGCGGAACGCTCGCCAAAACTGGTTCTGTGGAAGCAAGAGACGTTTTTGAGCCCAGTGAAAAGGCTTGTGTACACAGACACTTACGAAGACGACTCTTTTGGGATTTGCACAGCGCAACATCCCAAAAGACGGTCATCTTCATACTCACTGCCATTAGAACCTGCAATCTCACCTCAGAACTTGTAAATGTTCATAACATTTGCAAAAAGAGTGCAGATATATTTTACAAATGCTTCTCTGTTATTCTGCAAATCACAGCAGACCTGATGTTATTTATTGGAAATAAAAATCTACTGTTGCAAAAGTTATTCACATTACAGATTTCACACTGCCATGACCTCCCTTAATGCATTCCTTTAATGAAATTTGTACAAAGACGCATACAGATTAATATATAAGCCTCGCCACTTATGACCGAGATGGGTTGCATTACTCATGCACAGAAAACAATATTTCACATCATTGAACAAACCTGTGTATGTCGCAAGCCCATGTGTTGATGTTAATATTGTGATGACTAGATTAGGTTAGGCAGCTTCTGACACCACTGTTATACCCTGTGACAATACAAGGTTAGGTTATTTGGCCTGCGTATGTACAAATGAGGTTATGTTCACACCAACAAATTGTAAAACAAAAACAAAAAAGAACATATGCTGTTACGTAATGAACCACTGATAAAACCATGCAGTATTTAACGGAAAATATTAATGCTCTAACAAGACGGTTCTACGAAAACAGAGCATCCGCATTTAACATTTACGTCAGCAAATCATTTTCACATAAACAATATCAATGCCTATTAAACATTCTAATGTATAAACGTTGCGCCATCATTTTTATGAATGTCAAGGGAAAAAGTAAAACTGAATAATTCGTGTCACTAAAAACTCCATCATGCAGGATAATTCTTAAAAGTTTATACCCACTCACTTTGAAATTCTCCACTTTTAAGAAACCTAAAGGTTCATCACAATGTTCACAAAACCTGACAATTATCAGCCCTAACTGATGCTAGCAGAGATTCCATGCACAGTGTTTTTTTTAAAGGCAGGGGGCCAGTTCTTAATTATTATTTTAAAAGACTTCATCTTATATTCTCAAACACGATAGGCATACAGAGCTCAACTTTACCATTTTGTATTTATAAAATATAAATTCCTCTATAATGTGGCTGGTCAATTCTCAGTCCTCTTGGGCAACAAATGTAATATAAAGAATGTAAATGGATGTGTCGATGTTAACCAACGTTTCAGAGGTCATACTGCCTCCGTCATCAGGGCGATGACGGAGGCAGTATGGCCTCTGAAACGTTGGTTAACATCGATCAGACTACACAGCGCAAAACCCAGAAGACAGAAATCTTCATACTCACCGCTGTGAAAACCAAAAATTTTACATATATACATTATGGCTTACATTACTTCATATACAGTACAAGTACATGTGAAAAACAGGATCTTATCTTTCAAACATAAAATGCAAAAATTCGTTAAGTGAACACATGTGAAATGAAGCATTAGTGCGTGAATGAAGAATGTTCAACACACCTCAGGCACCTCTTACTTCATACCTGCTAAGATGCTGGTGTCGAGACGCTGGCCTCGCGGCAGGCTGGGAGAGCTCCGAGTCGGAACTAGCCAGGGAACGTCCCGGTCGAGCGCCGTGGGCAAAGTCCCTGCGGTAGTTGTCAGATGAGGAGGAGCAAGGAGTAGACACCTCTGTGTCGCCATGGTGATGAGGTGCCACGTACACCTGCGTGCTCTTTGGCATGTCATACACCACCTCTGGGTGATGCACAGTGTTGCGCTTTGAGTCTACATGTGGCATGAACAACTCAGACCCCGAGTCAACATACCTGACAGTCAAAAATGTCAGTTTTACCACACCAAACTATACATATTTCAAGTGGCATGACGATAAACATTTAACCAGCAGAATAATATGCTTCATAGTTTAGAGCAGTTACTTCCATAAGCTTTAAATGGCTTTTCTCAGTCTCTGCAGAAATATAATGGGGAAGAACTTTAAAGAACATCAATAACTTCCTTCCTACACCCATTAAAAATTTATCAATCATTATAATCCTTTTATTCAACACATAACTGCCATCAAACAAAGAAGTAATGATTCAGAACACAACCATTTTATGAAGACGCTGCTCCAAACCCACCTGCACTGCCGATAATCCCTGTATTCTCTGCTAGGCTGATGGAACTCTGAGAGCACCTGCGTGGAAGCAGCCTGTCTTGATGCCTTGCCTGCTCTTGAAGGTCCAGATGATGCCCCAGATGCTGGTGACGGCGTTGATGAAGGAGCTCCATCCGGATCGACTCTCATATCCCCCCAACCCGCTGGCAGTGAAGAGTACATGTTCTCATCCAGGCTAAAGAGGCGGAGTTGCTGGCGGATACTGGCTTTTTCACGTGCTCTCTTCCTCTGGAATTCTTCTTCCACTCTGCGCATTGCCTCTAACTCTCCCAAACGTTGTCTCTCCTTAAGTTCAGCCTCCCTGGAAAGCTTCTCGGCCAGTCTACGGCGCTCGATTTGTCTCACTGTGCTCTGGAAAGTGAAACGCTTGCCCTTGCTTTTCTTGTCGGGCAGAGGCGCTGTTGGCGGTACCTCCACTTCGTTATTTCGGTCAGGAGAAGGAGTCCGACCAAGCTGTCGCATCTCTGAAGCTGCAGATATATTGTCACATGACTTTGACAGTGGAACTGTCATCCTGAGGTTCCTAGCAGTCACACCCGCACTGTACGACCTCCCTCTGCCAAATGACATCAGCTCTTCAGGAGCAGTCTGGCACTGGCTTTCATACTCAGGAAGGTACATGACATGGCCTCCTGATGCAAGGTATGAGAAAGAGGGCCGAACGTCCTGGTCAGGAGATGAAGGGCTGCTAGTACGACCCCCCCAAGTGGTTTCTAGATGCAGAGAGTTGGGGACACTGCGGCTTAGAAGCCAGTTTTCATCAAGAGGCTCTCCCCTTGTGGGGCTCTCTGCAGTGATGCCACCCAGTGCTGACCCAAGGACTCCAGATACTGAGTGACGCAGCTTCTGAAGGCTGTTGAAGGAGGGTTGGACATCCCGCTGATCTCGCAGCTGAAAATTTAGCAACAGAACAGGAACAATACACTTAATCCAAAATAAGAGGTGCATTATATGTCTGTGAAAAATGTATGAAGAAATCCACCAATCATTATGAAATTCATTATGATGTCATATCACTGAAGGTTTCGAAGATACAGTATCCCAGAAACACCACAGCTTCCTTTAATTTCAAAACTGCCTGACTCCATCTTACATCGTACTGGAATGTCAGACAGAAGGAAGGTCCCTGTACATAAACACGCAAGAAACCGAGAGGGAACACTCAAGTTTAATTTATAATGTGATCAGTGAATGTCAACAAGTCAGGTATTGAACTGGAAACAATTTCCATGACTGTCAGGATGATGTCGGTGCTGGTCTTCAGCCATGTGGACTTTTGGATTGACACACTGCCTTCATCTTCAGAGCTTCAGCATGTTCCTCTAAAATGGTGGTATCTACCTACAAGTTCACACATTGCTACAACGCAGAATACCAACGCTGACATCATCACTGCTTTGAGAACCTCAAATTTTAATAATGGATTGAGTTCGAGGGAGGACATAAAATGGCGAAATAAAGATTAAATAAACACTAACACACCCCCTGATTACCTTGGGAGAAATAACATCAACACCATCAGCATACAGTGACAAACAGAGCCTGTCATCTCGGGGCAGAGACAGGGAGAAAACATGAGACCGTGGGGAGAACTTGGGTTGCACAACACCAGAGCTAGTGGCAGGGGGCACCTCCACCCCCCCATCGGAACTGGATTCATCTTCTTCCTCCAGGTCCTGCTGTGGAGTCCAAGCCATCACGAGGGGCCGTGCGGGCCCGGCCTGGGGCACTGGCTTCCTGCCTAATGGTACAGGTGCTTCAGAGGAGTCCTCATGGATGCCACCCGGACTTGCATCCCCAGAAATACCGGAGTCTCCGGACTTGTCGTGGCTACTTCGTGGAGCCTGCTGCTGCAAAACCTTAAATGTTAAAAGCAAACTTCACCCCTGTGTACAAACACACAGATATGAAGGCACACACATGCTTGGAGGGAAGAGTCAATGACTGCTCCATCCACACTGCCCTTTATATCAAAATGATTTGGTTGCCAACTCATAATACGTGCTTTTGTTCATATGTGGATGCTTTTTACTAACTTTTATTAGTGTATTACTGAATTAAACGCTTTATGCAATACTTACTTCGTCATTTCTTCACCCATGCATTGTTCATTTCTCCTCTTACTCTTACCTGCTGTGGGGGCAATGGAGCTACTGGGCGGGACAGCCTCTGAATACGCTCCTCCAACAAGATGGATCCTTCCTCTGTGTGGGCTGGCGATGCAGTGCCAAGCTGGTTGGCATCCAGTGCAGACAGCAGACGCCAAGCAGCCGTCGGGGAGAATCTGGGTATCTCGAGCTGTTTCTTTGGCAGTGTCGGCCTCAGCTGTAGCGCAATACCGCTGCTGGGCTCCTCTTCGGGCTCTTCGCTGGATAAACTGCAGGGCACAGGCGGCACCCGCAAGCTCGCCGCAAACCGGTCCACTGCCTCGTGCTCACCCTGCTCCATGCCGAAGTAAAATGTCTTAACGGGCACACCATGGCACCTTTCTTGCTGTGAGGTGGCCACTGGCGGAATGCTGAAAAATGGGTGCAATGAGAAATCTGTTCATCACTCACATGGAAAACAACTGACTGGTCATGAAACATTTTCTAGCAGAAAACAATTTAAGTTCGAGATTGGGGTTTGTTCCCTTGTAGGTTATCCAGCAATAATTTTAATTACTGCACATGTTATTTGTAGAAACATCCTGGGATTCGTCGGTTATTTTATGACATATCAATCGATTACAAAGGTTGTTCGCAAAATGCTAGACTATCAAGTGGATGCCTATTTAACAAAGAACTTTATCAAATACACAGGCCATTTGCAGAAAGAACCACTTGTCTTCTTGGGCAAATGGTTATTTAATGAAACTCGTCAATTTCGGAGCTTATTTGGCGCTGAATGAAATGAAAAGATGACAAATTTAATGAAACTCGTCAATTTCGGAGCCTATTTGGCACTGAATGAAATGAAAAGATGACAGTGAATGACAAATGTGTTGGAGTCGCAGCAATAACGCACTGTTTCAATATACTTACCGCAGCAGTTACATGTAGTGACTGAAGAAACTCATGAAGAATAGTAGTCAGGATACCCAGTGTACTGCCTCAGAGTCCACAAATGGCATGAAGAATAGTAGTCAGGATACCCAGCGTACTGCCTCAGAGTCCACAAATCAGTATGGGAGGTAAAACATGCAAATACGCAGATAACAGCCTCTCAATATGCACACAGAGGGCACATTAACACACACAGCTAAGATATATATTTATTCCTTTGCTTCGCAAACTGTTTACAGGGAAAATGTTGTCCATTCCTAAGTACTCACATTTCCCAGTGTGCTCTATGGTTCTTCCTAGGTTCCTGTTTTTTGCGGGGTGGCAACCGAGGGGCAGCGTCCGCATTCCGACGCGGCAGGGGTGGCTCTGGCCGTATGAGGGACTCTCTGCTTGAGCATTCTCCTCTCACAGCAGCCTCTCCAACAGGTGCTTCCCGTAACGCTACCGCAGGTGGCCCTGAACGCAGCCTCCGTGTAGCTTGAAGCAATTCTGCCTGAATTTCACAGATGGTAAAAATATATGCGACGAAACTTGTCAGAATATTCCCTCAAGGTAGCAGTAAAGGAACCTGGAAAGATCAGGCACTTACCTGAAACTCAGGGGATGACAGGCTCCGCTGGATAGATGGAGGCAGCGATAGTGGCGAGGCAGCGGTGCTACCAACATGCTCTTGTTCAAGCATACGTCTATTAGCAGCATTGGCAGTCTTCTTTGTCTCAGCACGAGTCTTGAATAGTCTGGCACGCCTGGCAGGTGGATCAAGCGTGTCCCAATGGCATGAATCTGGTGAGGAGCTGTCTGGACCATGTGACTCTGGAGGTGGTGCCGGAGCCTTGTACTTCTTCCGGGACCTATCGCCAAGGGATGGCTTGTTAGTAAGAGACTGCAGAAGTAATAACGATTACCTTGAAACAGGTCATAAACGATTGCGTCCAAAACTTCAAAATCACTGATGACTCATGAAAAATACGGCCTCAGCTTATTCCATATGAAATAACCCCAACTAATAACACAGGATAATTCGTGTGCTTCAGTTGACATTACATAACCTCAACAGTTCACAGAGTATCGTTATCACAAACTCATTAGTGTGCCACATCAATCTATCTCACATCTTCAGAAACCAAAATCCACTCATTGCCCTGATCATGGAGGCAGCAAGGACCTCTAAATCGAAGGTATATTTCTACCGGTCTACACAACGCTACAGCCCAGAAGACACCCATCTTAGAAGCCATTACAGAATTTACTTTCAGATGAGATATCTCTAAAAACTCCCTACAACGTGCTGCCATCTATGAACGGTACCTGGAGATACGCTGCTTGGCGGGACTGTCGATATGGTTCGAGTGCGGGAACCTCAAGTCTGGTTCGCTCCCAAATCGTTTTCCCAGTATATCGCCGTTCCCGTTGGGATGTGACTGGCGAGGGTGCTGATGCGTAGACGTGCTACGCGTCCGGTACACACGTCCCGCGCCATCTTGTGTACTCTGTAACAACAACATGGCCGCGTTCACAAATCTGAATCCCCGAACAACCCTCGAGACAATATGCTGATCTGTAGAGACAACAAAATCGAGTGACAGTGCCGACTTCGCCTCGGTTAAACTTGAATTTCCCCACCAAATCTTCCCTCTGGCTTTCATTGCTGTTTATGTGAACCAAATACGAGTGCCAAAACTGCACCAAAGGCTACAGACCTCTTTCGCGGATATAAAACCTGTCAAATGCCATGCCAAGTGTCTCACTCCCGTGCACACGACTAAAAGAAATGGGAAGACGTCTTACATATATTACTTTCACGTTTATCTGAAACACGTTCGGCTCCAAAGGTGCAGTTTATATTTGAATGTCAATTGCACTTGGACTATTACGGAGTGACGAGATGACCTACATTGAACACTAATAGTAAACAGAAAGACACAGATCTTGAATGTCTCTGGCACAAATAAGTAAATACATGCCAAGACATTTATTTCGTAATTAAACAATCCACATCGTCTACCCTTCAACTGACGTTCAATGAGTGTCATATTCGAGATCCATTGGGCCTCAGCAAAAGCATTTCCATTGATAAGTTGCTCAGCAGTCCAACAATTTCACCTCACCCAGTGACTTGACCCTCCCCTGAACCATATGAGTTTTGTTTACACAAAAACACGCTGTTTCCTAAGATCCATTTTAATATTATCCTCACAGTTATACCTTTTTGTGAGTGGTGAATATCTCTACGGAGCCGTTAATATTCCTGTTTCTTACAAGAGATGTATCAGGAGTTGTGCTTGAAAGATCATATGTTACAGGACAATATTATGTGGGTGCCCGAATTTATAACTTGTGTTGGGCAAGGCCGTGGTCTAGGCAACACGGAGTTTTCCTCCGTGGCATCCCAACAATTACTCCATTCACACACAGAAGAAGGCAATGGCAAACCACTTCTGGACCATCTGCCAAGAACGTATATGAACAGGTCCCAGTCCGAGAAAAGGATGGAAGGATCCTGTTCATATGGACCTGTCGTCACACAGAACACTAAAATAAATAAAACAAAATGGCACGTGGCAGCCACACTCGCCTTCGGATAGCACAGAACCAGTGCGTACCTGACCATGTTTGCTGAAGGTTTCTCCGAGAGAAATGGTTTGACGCCGACCGCTGATTGTGCCACCGTTCTGGAGGATGGCTCCATTGTCAGTGACCCGGAGCCGTTGGCCCGGAATACGCTCCGGGAGGACCTTATTCTGGGGCGCCTTCACGCTCCGGACGGCCCGAGAGTCTCGCGGGTAAGAGTTGGTCCAGGACTGTTGGTTCTCAGCGCGCCTGTGAAGAGCCTGCGAGGTGGAATTGCCCATTCTACTGTCAGCCGGTCCAAGCCCCTCATACCTACGGAAACAAGGCACACAGATGTGTAATCTGCCCGATAACCGATGATTAAGGCAGCAAGCACCTCTGAAACGATAGTAAACTTCTACCAGAAAATGCGTCACAATTGATCCTTTCCGAGGTCAGTGGTACGAAAAATATTAATAACCACATCTGATACTTGGCGATTCAATCTTACGAATGCAATTCACGGCCGGACGAGCACAGCAGAGCTCAATACGGATTCTAGGATCTCATTCGAGTTGTCACAGAAAAGAATTGAAGCCACGATAAATCTCAGAAACAAAACAAGTGCCAAGCGAGAAGCGACGATTCAACTCAACGCTCTCGAAACCTACATAAAAACAGTGCAATGAGGGCAATTTTCAGATTTTGCTTAGCAATAAACTGCCCTACTCGAGCTGCAGAATAAGGATCTCGTGACGAGGGTTAGACAACACAAAATCTGTTTTTATTGTGATCGACTGTGTAAAATTAAGGTGGGTGAAATAGACGGGGGCATTCAGAAAATTCGAGATTTCACGTTTTACTCCAAAGACATGGGGAACTTTGGACAACAAAATGGAAAACTGCTTCTGTGTGCAGACACGTAAGAAACTAACTCTGGGATTTGTAAGCAAGGCCTGTCATACTTCCCACATTTGTTAGTTATCCAGCTTGTAAAATTCCTGCAGGGATAACTGAATGCATTCCATTGTTTACCGGCTTTGTGCTCCTTCAAAAAAGAAAGCTCTCGCTTAATTATTCTGAGTGGTTTCGCTACGTGCGTAAAAACAGCTTACCTAAACCTGTATATCCCCTGCAGGCATCGGTTTTAGTTAGGACTCACGTATCGGATAAACTTCTGATCAAAACAAGTTCGTTTTATGACACACAACAATACCCAATTCAAGATTACACAATCGTTTCCATCATAATTTTTTCACCAAAAATTCCGTCATGACTTTACGCGTATTCACTGTGTCTTACAAACAACTTCCATTTTTAAAACGTCTTAAAAACTCAGCGAGACATAGGAAGACAATTAACATTTTCATCGACGTTATTAAACAGTAGGTTTAGATATCTTTTTAGCAACATATTTCCAATATGTTGGCTCATAAGTGCTCACCGCATTCCTAATACCAGAATGCGGATTAAGGAAACAAGAAACACTAGCGGTATTCCTCGCCACATGTGAAAGAGTTCAATTTCACTCGTTTCCTCACACGGGCCCGCCATTGTACTGAGAACAATGCGTGTAGAAAGTACACAGATAAGAGATGCAAACAAATGAACGCCGTCTCGCCGATCGCGTGACCTACTTCACATATCGGTCTCTTTCATTAACAACGACCAAAGATCATAGCCTTACGTCTGCGCGTGCGTTTGAAAAAGAGGCTTCATTTAAGAACAACTGCTTCACGCTTGTAAATAAACTACGATGTTTGGAGAGAACACTCTTCGAAGCTGACGTACACAGTGACACAAATGCTTTCAGATCGAAAAGAAAGGAATTACAAGCCTGAATAGGTCTTTAGGTAATATGAATATCAGAAAATTGTGTAATAACTATTTAGTATACCTGTGTTTAATTTATAACCTACGAGAGGTGATAACAAAAAATGGCGGATGAGGAAAGTCGTGAAGTGGACGCTGGGGTTTCTGCTATCTGGTGGCGAAAGTGGGAACTATCGAACAAGGCGCAAAGAACGTATGGGGCATATTACGTGTATTCCGGTACGGAACAAACTTTCCGAGCTAGTTTTATTTATTCAGGAGTCAACCATATTGTATTAGCAACTAAACAAACTGTTACGTCATTAAACATAATTAAATAAAATAACACATACGATAATGAACGGAGTTTACATAATTTCCGAGCTCTGTGAAAACTACTTCCGCATTTTATGAATATTATTTCCTCCTTCGTGTCTGAGAATCTCTTTAAACATAATTGTAAAAGAAAGTGAAGTGCGTACATTTGGGGAGAGCGTTTTATAAGGGAGCACGTAACTACTTTAGTCTAAGGTACATCGCAGTGCTGGGAACAATACAGCCTTCATGAAGAATCTTCAGCAAGAACTGCGTGTCTCGACCAAGATTACGTATACAGGAAAGAGAACATTGAACTGTAGAATGCACCACGCCCCACGCGGAAAAAATTGTAACCTATGGCATTAAACATGGTGTCCGTAAGGTATTCTTGTATATACCAGTGGCTCGATTAAAACGTGAAAAAAAATGTTCTCGAATGTCAATCAAATTAATAAAGACAGAAAATATTCATTTTTAATCCTTTACTTGGTAAAATGTTCAGCAAATATTTTGTTGTTTATTATCATAGCAACCTATAAATATGTTTCACGCTTAAAATGATTACCTTGAAGTGTCAAAAGGTGGCAGGACAGATCTATTTTCCCTCATATTGTCACAGACGAAGACTCACAGAGGAAAGAATATACAGTTTCAACTACATAGCATGGAAAGTCTAAAAGTAATTTCTTTCTAAATGTCTATCGTACCATTAGTTAATAAATTATATATTCGATAGATCGATAAATCGGTCATTGGTCAGATGGAGCCACGTGCTGCCATCTACTTCTATTAAGACTTCCGCCGAGCCGACGGCGAAACTACCCCCCCCCCTTTTACCCCGAGAAAATTTTTAATCAAATATGAGGCTTATAATTGATACCAAAAATAACAATAAAATACTCTTCCCGTCATCATCAACATCTTGTTCTTAACCTATTTTCTTATTTTGACTTTCGTCTGCTTTATTTTGTTGAAACACTCGTAACATCATTAAAAACCATCATAAATGTCAAGACAGATGAGACTTGTTACATCGTCTTGGAAACCTGGCAACTGTAAATGAGGGCAGAACAAAACAAGCTTCAACAATCTTTCGTTTACGCAACTGTGACGTATGTAACCCCCTCTCTCTCTCTCTCTTTGCATTCCTGACAGAGAATGGCACTCCTTTTGGCAAAGGAGATAAAACAATGGCCTTCGGATGCCCTTCGAAAACCTCCTTTCGTCACGGCCCCTTAAATCATTGCAACTGGCGCTGCGAGCACTATCGATTACATTTAGTCGATTCCCTGAATACGTAGCGATTGTTTCCTTAAACATTAACGGACTGATTCTGGTAACCGAGATATGAATCTGAAACATGGAGGGAAAAATATTGCGTTCATGACCAGATGATGTGACGTAAAGCCTATGAGGACGCTGAATGTCTCTGGATAATAATGTTTCGGTAGCAAGGAAAATGGCCACGGTGGTCTAGCGGTTAGAACGCTGGCCTTGTAATCCTGGGGTCTCGGGTTCGATTCCCGGCGGTGCCCGAATTTATAACTTGTGTTGGGCAAGGCCGTGGTCTAGGCAACACGGAGTTTTCCTCCGTGGCATCCCAACAATTACTCCATTCACACACAGAAGAAGGCAATGGCAAACCACTTCTGGATCATCTGCCAAGAACGTATATGAACAGGTCCCAGTCCGAGAAGAGAAAAGGATGGAAGGGTCCTGTTCATATGGACCTGTCGTCAGACAGAACACTAAATAAATAAATAAATAGCAAGGAAAACCTCCAAAATGTATCCATTTTGATACAACATTCAACATACCTGAAAAGTGAGAAAATCTGCCTTCTTCAGTGCGTTCCAATATCAATAATCAGGACGCGGGCTCAGAGTCCAAACTTGGCATCGCTCTGACCTGAAACAGAAGACAATCGGTAAGGTTCCATAATGCAACAGTACACAGAATAGCTCTGAAATGTCACCGCCAAGCTTGGAAAACTGCAGAATTTTCCATTTTCCTCTAACTGCAAACATTAATTTACTCACAACGTATTTACCTGTGTATTTCTTTAATCAGGTATTTATAAAACCACATCTCCGTGGAGCAGTGTGTTCTAGAAGCTGACAGTTGTTCAGTCACCAATCGCTTTTTTTTAAAACGTTCATTACCGTGTTAACAACAGCCAGCCACCACTCCCGATGAAATCACTTTCCACACTCAAACACTCGTTCTTAATTTATTTATTTTTTACTAAGTTTCGTCTTCACACGCGTCCGCCTTTCATTCGTTCTTAATCAAGACCAGGTCACTTCCTTTCAAATCCTTTCCCGTTCATCATCCATCCTCCTTACCGACGCTACAAGCTGGCTTAACCAATACAGACGGAAAAACGATGTTAAATAAACACTTTTCAGAACTCAACTTTCTTGTAACTTCCTGATGTGCCAAATCTCTGAGCTAGGGGTTTCAACCTGAGGCCCGCGGATATATAATTCGTGCTGTTTACGTTTCTCGTGCGTGAACAAATCCCTCGTTCTTCCTTCGGGAACAGGGTCCAGTGTTTTAGCACCGCGAGGAATCAAACACTAACACACTAATGAGCAGAAGATGAGGCAGACGGAAGTTAAAACAATGCTTTTACCAATATGGCCGTGTTGCGTCACTTCTCATTACGTATAATTGTTTTGTGTTTCCTCTCTGTTATCATTCTGGCCACATATCATCAGAATATTATTACCAGCCACCCTGTTGAGCGGATAACAGTCCTAAGTCACATCAAAACTGCGACGTATTAACCCTTTGAAAAGACAATCAAAACAATATTAACAATTCAGTTCCTACCTCAAAGAAAACGCTACACGTGTCCGTGAAAACGATAAGTTGGTAAATTCTATTCAGGAAGATAATCGCTGTTTATTCTGAGAATAATACGAAATAAAATGCAGTTACCGAACGTTAAACAGACGGAACACAGTCTTTAAAAGGTCACGAAAGTGCACTCAGAAAGATTAAGTAAATCACAGAGTCAGACAGCAGACATTGTCTGACGACATGTCCATATGAACAGGATCCTTCCATCTTTTTCTCGGACTGGGACCTGTTCATATACTTTCTTGGCAGATGATCCAGAAGTGGTTTGCCATTGCCTTCTTCTGTGTGTGTGAATGGAGTAATTGTTGGGATGCCACGGAGGAAAACTCCGTGTTGCCTAGACCACGGCCTTGCCCAACACAAGTTATAAATTCGGGCACCGCCGGGAATCGACCCCGAGACCCCCAGGATTACAAGGCCAGCGTTCTAACCGCTAGTCCACCGTGGCTTATATCCATCTGTTATCGAATACTAATGCTGATCCCCCATCCAAGGATCGAATCCTCGTCTGGCTAAGACTCAGGCCTACAGAGGAAAAACACGTGCTTAGACTCACACAAGGTCAATTGCAGAAAGCGGCAGCTTTGATTAAAATGCCCTAATTGTCGTGGCCTACTGTTACGTCACTTGATTCGATTCAGGTCGTAGAAGTGATTGCCAAAATGGCCGCACGTCCATTTGGCAGCAGGGTCCACAACAGTGGCTTATAACACTAGTGAAAGTGTTCCATGCTGCCGTGTTGTAATGTCTGATTATTATTCTGGGCGTAATATTACACGGCAAAGACGGGTATCAATTGTTTCCATGGAGATTTCACCTACTGTCGGCATCCTTCGTGTTGACCGCAACAGCGGCGTAAGTCCTGAAGTTGCGGTGTCCATGGGAAGACACATACTTTGACCCAAAGTCTCGTGGGGAGACAGCTGAGTCGAGCTGTAGTAACTGCTTATAATATAGACGGATGGAATGACATTTACCATTACTTTTCATTCTTGACATCATCGTCAGTTTCTGGCTTAGTTCCCAGGTACTAAAAATTCTGTGCGTGGCCCCCTCTGAAGGCAACATTTCACGAGTTTCAGTGGCGGATCTGGCATGTCCTGAGCTGAGTAACTGTCCTGTTAAAGATCTCTTTTCCATTCCCACTTAGAAATAGCAACTGTTAGCTTATCAACAAGAATTCTATGTCACAGTAGAGTGGTTGGCACTCGTGTTTCATACTCGAGAGGTCCTGCATTCAAATCTCGACCCAGATACCGGTTTCCCTCAGTTCGTCCCAAACAGAGGTGTTAAAAATTTTGCGATTCGCCATTCAGTTACTTTGGTTAGGATTACAGATCGATTCCTAGGCCGTGACCGATGGGTTATTGGTGTGGTAAAGGTATTGTAGATGTAATGTTATTCTGGTTTGGGTACAATATTACACTTGTATTAAGACTACAGTGGTAATAAGAAAGAATATCCAATGCAAATAATCTTTCGAAGTCCCCTACGATCAACCCACAAAACTCTCAAAATTTATATTCTGTTACTGAATCCGAGTAACTTCACTGCGCATTCAAATGACGCCGGCCACGTCAGAATAACATGACTGTATCTAAGCACGTTAAAATGAATTATGGATGAACTGAGTTAACAATGCTGATATAATTTGGTTGCAGACCAATCACTCGTCCAAAACTATGGCAGGTTAGTCATTATAACACGTGTAAGTGGAACGAGCCGCGCGGCGTAACACAAGATCTGACATAAATAAGGT
>NW_019060603.1:207521-218679 GCF_000696155.1 Zootermopsis nevadensis | reverse complement strand
GCCAAAAATTTTCGAACATCTCTTGTCTTATCCACCTAAGGTACACGTGCCCCCAAGATTTATTTTAATATTGTCCTTTTATCTATGCCTTGATATTCTAAACGGTCTCTTCATTTCAGGCTTCCCAATCAAAATTCTGTACACATTTCTCATCTCCTCCATGCGCGCTACGTGCCCTACAATCTCACTATCCTCCCTCTGATCACCCTAACTCCTAATTATGTAGTCTTCTCTACTGTCCTACCACTTCATCCCACTTGTGCCCAAATATTCCCCTCAGCATCCAATTTTCAAACACCCTAAATCTGTATTCGTCCATTACCGTCAGACAAAGTTCCACAAAACAACAGGTACTGTTGTATATATCACACCAATCGAAACGAAAATCGAATATTTACCGTGTTGAAACGCACTTATATTATTATATTTAAAATAATTCTATGACAGACTTCATGTTTTGAAAATCTTTAAATTCTTTCTCTCCATATTTTTTTGGGCATAAAAAAGTCACTGGATAACGACTTAAACTTTGCTGGAAACAGGCTAATTGTGTCCCGCTGGCGACAAGGTGATTTCGAGGAATCGAGACTTTCGATGTTTCGACCTACATCGCTCGATCAACTTTCTTTCTGACCTACGCAGGCAGGCAGCAAACGATCCAATCAGCCTTCCGCCTGGGTCACTACACGACTCTCTCTCCAAACGATTCCAATCGACACCGCAACGCAGAGCCACCGTCGTCGCTTCAAATAAACTATTCTTTCTAGTTGGGTAATATTCAGTGTCCGTTTGCTCAAAAAGCTCTTGGATCTGCGCAAAGGGCAGTGAATTTGGCCACACCACATTACAACCAACGTCCTTGTAGCGGAATCCAAAGGTTCTACACCGCTATTACAGAAGCTTACGAAACAGATTAGAGCACTCGATATATATCGATCGAGATTCTCGTTACCATGTATTCTTGGTTCCCATCTTTCTCTGTACGAATAGCGGATTCAAACACGTCTCATTCTCGACAGTGTACTGCAAGTCTACGTAGGAGTATGTACAGAACATCCCAATTCCGTATTATTATGTGTATACATTTTTGGGACATCTGGTATTATATATTTTTGGGATATTTACTAACTATCCAATAAAACTACAAATTTCTGAACAGCATTGCCATGGCAACGGCTACAACATTCACATTTATAAATATTATCCGATAAGGTCCTTTTGAAAGATCGAAGCTCGTCTAAATGATATTTAAGAATTCAGTCCGTACCGCAAAGAAAACATCACACTTCACCATTACAAAGACCAACGGGTATAAGGTGGCGGTCGCGACAAATTTCAAGGTCATATCCCAACATTTGTCTTTCTTCTATTTATTAATTATTCGTTTATTTAACGATGCTTTCAACAGCTAAAACTGTGTCGAATGAAGGCATTATTAATGGGTACTGAACGAGAAATAATGTAAAATGAAGCGGTCTTGGACGAATTTAAGGTGAAATCCTCGTATATGCATGAAAGGACTTAGAGAAACCACGAAGATTACCAGAATATCCGGTCAATTGAACAAAATTCGAACTCGGGATCTTCCGAATACAAAGAAGTGCTGACCACTCCTGAGTCGACGTTTTGTCAATCTCTCTGATGACACTACGAACAAGCACGAAAACCTTCAGTAGCTTGGCCGAGATTTGAACCCGGCACCGTCTGAATACAAATCCAGAATGTGAGGCTGCACCTTTATGCTCGGTGTATGTCCGTCTGTTTATTGCAAGATAAAATCCCGCACGCATCTCGATTCAGGTTTGCATCACGAGAACTGGCTTGGTGGAATTTTTTTTTGAAGGCCGTGTCCTAATGTTTTCACTGAAGCAAAAAGTTCACATTCCTGTACTCCACACCGGAGCTGCCTTTCAACGTGGCAAGGCTTATTAAACAGTGTTTTGAGATAAGAATGTGGACAGCGTAGTTTGAGACGAAAACAAAGTTTAGTTTTTGTCATCGTTAGTACGGGAGGGGAAGGGGATTGTGTTGTAAAATACAAGTCGTCTATTCTCGTAACCTCACCGTTCTTTATACCTTGTATTTCTAAAAGCTTAGAACCTAACCTAACTTAACTTAACCTAACCTTACTTAACCTAACTTAACCTAACCTAACCTAACTTAACCTAACTTAATCTAACTTAACCTAACCTAACTTAACCTAACCCAACCTAACCTAACCGAACCTAACCTAACTTAACCTAACTTAATCTAACTTAACCTAACCTAACTTAACCTAACCCAACCTAACCTAACCGAACCTAACCTAACTTAACCTAACTTAATCTAACTTAACCTAACCTAACTTAACCTAACCCAACCTAACCTAACCGAACCTAACCTAACTTAACCTAACTTAATCTAACTTAACCTAACCTAACTTAACCTACCCTAACCTAACCTAACCGCGATCAAAAGTTTTTGGTATGTGAAAAGATTATCTCCTTCGTCATAACGGTTGCAAAGAGGTGTTAAGGAAATGGCGGTACAACAATGAGCCAAACACCATTCATCAATAAACAACAGAAAACGTCATGATTACACAACCTGTTGGTGCGTTATTGTAATAACAATGCAAGAAAACGCCAACAGATGGCAGAACGAGGAAGGGTGGGTTTATAACCGGCGGCATTCCCAATCCGAACCGCCCGGTTTTCAATTTCAGTCAGCTCATAAAATCTCAGAATTCTTTAGGCAAGTTTTGTCATTCTCTCCGTAACACTGGCTACAAAACAGTTGTATTACATGCCGAATCTAAAAATGGCTGAGAGAATTTCCAGAATGCGGAAACAAGTCTGTCGTCTCCCTCTCAACAAGTACGTCTCGGCCAGACTGCAGTTTTTGCTACAGACTGAACAGGCAGAGAGATCTAGGAGACCTACATCGCAACAGACTGTTGAGAATTACAATTCTCATTCTTAGTCTAGACCCTTCATTACAAAATGGCGCCTAAATCGGTTCTGTACACGTCCCGATTACGCGAATAATAACTCTCACAGAAATCCAATATGGAGTCCAAAAAACTTCCAAATGCGTCTCCAAATTTGCATACGTCCTTTGATTCATATTTTCAAACCTTGCTACAAAAGCAACTGTATTCCGTCAACATGACAAATGACACTTTGCGTTAATGGAATGCTCACAGCTTGTACAATAAGAAATGACAACCGTTGCCTCGGACACAGCAAAACTTAATTTACAACCAACGGTTCTGTTACATCATCGATTAAGTTTTATGAAAAAGAGAGAGAGAGAGACACTTCGATTTCAGGGGGGGGGGGAAGAGCATCTTATAGTTAGAAGGTCCCCAGGCAATGCCCGCTCGTCCTTCTGTTAAGGATAAAGTAAACATGTATCAGGCATGTGCTTAACAACGGGTCACGTGGTATTTTCAACAGTCCACATATATGAAAGAGAAGTTTTATGAAGCCCGTCTATATAATATTTAAGAATTCGGTCCGTACCGCGAAGAAAACACAAAACTTCACCATAAAAGAGACCGACTGGTTAACGCTGTTTAGGGAAATAATCATTGTTTGCATTGAGACCGAAACAAAACACATAAACACACAAAGTGGACAAAATGGAGAGTCACTGGATGTTAAAGCAGGCGGTACATATAGTTACCATTGACTTTTTAGAGACAAATCTGTAGTTAGACTGAGAAGGTAATTCACGAACTTGGAGTAAGCTAACACATCAACAATTTCTTTATGCCAAAAAAGAAATTGAGTCGGCCATAAAAATCGAATACTTTCACAACGTACAAAGTCCTTTCTGTTAAGTTTATATGCAACAAAGACATATAAATGAAGTGTCATTTGTTTCCACGTTACGAAATCATTACGTAAATTTTACGTCAATCGTAAAATGAAAACTAATTCTTCAAAACGGTTTGCAATAGTTCTGATTCACTGGTAAGCACAAATCGGTTCCACTTTTAATAAAAATTTGGTTGCAGAACGGTGGTGGGTCCAACTTGGTTACGAATGGGATGATACGTTTTTGAAACGCCATGTATTTCCGATTAAAATAGTGACTTCTATATCAATTTTGAAAAATTTCCGAAACAGACGAGAAGTTTCTAACCAATCCTGTCTTATCTATGTGAACTCACACCCAGCGTTTCAGAGAGGACCGCCCAGAAAACTTTTTCATCCACTGTCTGACCACTTAGTAAACTTTTACATCTTCGATAACTTCAGTCACATAATCGAATTCTGAGTCAACACAGAAAATTTGAAGTAGTTTAAGTTGCTCCCGTAGGAGCTTTCAAAAATTGCCTAAATCGACGATATTTCACGTCGATTTGGCGGGGTATTGGTATAAGTTTTCAACTAGCAATAATCGCACCTCGGAAAAACCTCATTGGTTACAATATTGCCACTGCGCAAAGCTAACTAACCACTCACAAAACGATCCCATAAGCACGCAACTACGCACATTTCCATCAGTCGATAGAAGTATTTTCCGATCAGAACAAATTTTACTGTGAGAAATACTGAAAAAGCTAATTTGTTTCCAATAAATCATTAAAACTACGATTGAATCAAGTGCATATTTAAATTTTTGTTACATTCCACAGTGAAATAATTATAAAAATATTCGTTCACTTTATATTTTAACCTTTACTGCCATCTGGTGGTGAAGAGATGAACAGTAGGTGAAAGATAGAATGGCGTGTCGGGACTTCAGGTAGACTCATCGTCACAGAAGCTTTGTAAATGAGTCGGAGTCTCTGAAGAACGGAACGTCTTTCAGAAGGGCGTGTGTACAAGGACCATCATCGTTAAATATGGCATCGCCCGAGCAAATGAAGGCGACGATGCTTTGTACAAACTAACTTCACGGAAATGAAACCTTTTATGGAAGCTGGAGGTTCATTATCGTGTTCACAAGAGGCCGCAACTAGTCCCTATCATAAGCAAGACGGAGCAATTTTAATATTATCCTCTAATATACAATTGGGTCTTCGAAGATTTTCTTCCAGGATGTCCAACCAAAATTATGCAGATTTTCCCACCCTCCAGTCATGTGATCCCTTTTTGGTACAAGGTGCATATTTTAAACCTTTAAAGTCAAGTGGTAATTATATGTACCACCCTCTTCAACAAACATGACTCTGCATTTTACCCGCGTTGTGTGCCGAACCGAATGTGTCGGCTTCTAAGTGTTAATCTGTATGTGTGAAATTATTAATATGACATGGGAGTTCTTTTGGACGCTGAGCCGTGCAGACAGAGTCACGGCCTGCTCGCCCTGAATCGCTTCACTGCCCCTTCCTCCTGCGGACTGGAACACGAGGAAACACTTCCCACACTTCTCAGAGTGAGCCGCCAAGGTCAACAGGTCACACAAGAATACGTCTTCAGAAGGACCATCCACATCTCACTCGCCTCTTTGTTCCACGCTCACCTGGACCGCAGAGGACTTTGCGTTCATCTCCTTGTGTCAAACGTTTGCGACCCGCGAAATATTTCTGTCGATCGGAATTGTAACTGGTAAAACTTCGGAACACTAAAAATGCACCCCTCGCCTACCTGGATGTTTGTTCTTGAGATCTTGACTGTAGCTTACAATTCTGAAGCACGAAGCTTATCTGGATTTTTTTTTTTAGTGTTCTGTCTGACGACAGGTCCATATGAACAGGATCCTTCCATCCTTTTCTCGGACTGGGACCTGTTCATATACGTTCTTGGCAGATGATCCAGAAGTGGTTTGCCATTGCCTTCTTCTGTGTGTGAATGGAGTAATTGTTGGGATGCCACGGAGGAAAACTCCGTGTTGCCTAGACCACGGCCTTGCCCAACACGAGTTATAAATTCGGGCACCGCCGGGAATCGAACCCGAGACCCCAGGATTACAAGACCAGCGTTCTAACCGCTAGACCACCGTGGCGGTTTATCTGGATAATAATTTACAAATTTCGTCCTTACCCGAAAGAAAACACGTCTACATGACAACGCAAATAATCACTGTTTATTCAGAGAACCATGGGAAACACATATTTACACTCAGTGGATAAAATTTGAAGTTATTTAACGTTAAAGAAATGTATCTGTGACTTGGTTAATACTGCAATGGCGTCATTTTTGTATGAAGGACCACAAAACATTTCTTTCAACACGTCGGGTGTCTCCAAACGTAGCTCGTTTTATTCTAACTGCAGCTTTACTTTTCATGGTTATTCACTTCACGGCCTCCTTAATCGTCTCCGCAGACCCGACAGGTGAAAACCTAACCTAAAACTTTCCAATGGTATAAAGAAACAAATTCATTTCATCAGTGGAGAGAAACATTTGAAAATTAAGAAATGAAGCGAACATTAACCAATAAAAAGTAGATTGTAACTGCATTGTTGCGTGATGTTGTAAGACGTATAAAACATTCTTTTGTTCTTTTTCTCCTCACGGCCTGTTGGATGGACGACTGCTTGTTTAACATATCAGAGAACTGAAAGTGTTTTTAAAATTAGCTCCTGGTGGGAAAGTGAGGCGCGCAGTGGGATGGCGTCAGGCGTCAGTCGTGTCGACCATGACAGAATTTCTTCGTTTCGGGGCCAATGAGTTTATGGTCGGAAGCTTTCTAGAGCTTCCACTTTTCACATATAACAACCTTCGTTCGTCAGAACTGTTAACAACGGAAGTACCTATATTGTTTCACATCAATGCAGGGGTACCAAAAAAGTAACTTCAACGATCATTCTAAACCTCTAAAATCAAATCGAAATGTTCAGTACCGTTAACACAAAATCCAGTCATTACACACAATCCTCAGTTCAATCCACCTCCAATTAAAAATTTTTTGGTGATGTTTCATTACGTTTGTTTTTTCCATTTTTGGGCGAAGGTGTTGTTTTTCTTAAATGTTATTAGATGTACATATCGGCCAAAGATGTAGGAGTGAGTGTCCCGATATGTCATATTGACCCACACCTATTCACAATATGACGCAAATTACACTATCTTAAAAATTATCTTAATGTTATCATGCCATCTCCCTCTTGGTCTTCCAAAAGGCATCCTTCCAAGAGATATTCCAACCAAAATTCCGTTTCTCTTAATATGTTCTCATCACTTCTTTTACAAATTTATAAAAATTTACTGAGAATTTCGAAGCCATATCCATCAATCACGTATATGACACGTTTTGGAGTGTTTGTATTTAACGTACAAGTTTTGTTGTTTTGTAAACACGGCCCCTTACAAGTATTCTAACAAGACAAACCTACAACAATGACACGTTCATAGAGGCTACATAGGAGGTCATGGAATTCGGCCATTACCATCAGCCCACGCAGCCAGAGTGTCGTGTATATTGTTAAAATACGACAAGACACAATCTGACAGCGGAAAAATAAAGTTTGTTACAAACAGGCAAATACGCAAACAGAGGCAATTATTTAAAAAACGCGGCATAATATGAGAACTTTAATAACTCCACTTTTTACAGCCTATATTATATATCTGTGTAAATATCGTTATGTCAAGAGGTAACAAGAGTTTACACACGTGTTCAGTTTCAGAATAGAAGTTGTTTGTATTCTGACGAGGTTCGCGGAAATCCAACTCTTCAAAAGCTGAATTATTACGACTACGAATAACTCCTGCTTTTATCACCAAACATTAAACTCACATACAACTATTCAATGTTCCTTGATTTTATTCACGTTGGCGAGAAGTAAAAATTATATACTGAATGAACAAACAAGCATTACTAAGTCTTCCCTGTTGACTGTCATTAAACACACCGACAGAAAATTAAATGTACTCAACTTATAAAACTCTTTAAAACCGAGGCTCATATTACAATATTTAAGAATCCAGCCCGTACCGCCAAGAAAACACGACACTTCACCATTAAAAAGATCGACTGGTTAACCTCTGAAGCCGGAGCTCGTCTAAATATTATTTAAGAATTCAGTCCGTACCGCCAAGAAAACACGACAATTCACCATTAAAAAGATCGACTGGTTACCCTCTGAAGCCGGAGCTCATCTAAATATTATTTAAGAATTCAGTCCGTACCGCAAAGAAAACACCACACTTCACGATCACAAAGGCCAACTGGTTAACTCGTGGATGGGAAGATAATATTTACATCGGTGCCGGATGAATAAGAATGAATGGTGTGGATTGGATTCATCTGGCTCAGTATAAAGACTGGTGGTGGGCTCTTATGTGGGTTCCATAAAAGTCAGCAAATCTGACTATCTGAACGCACTGTTAGCTTCTGAAAGAAAAACTACGGTCCATGGAGTCAATAATTATCGTTCTGCATTTCGACGTCGACACCACAAGAGGCTTCTATGGTGCTATGGGTTTCTTTTTTCAGAGAAAAATAAAGAAAGTGGTGTAAGAGTGACCTGGAGGTCATAAGATCGAGTGACAACTTTCACTGCTACGCGTTCCCACAGCCATTAAGATAGAGCCACCTACCTGTACAACATCTCGTAAATTCTCAGAGAGGACTGGATGGGAAGGGAAACAAACCAGCGGATGAGACCTGAGGTTTTCACTGCGGTCTTCTGGGTTTAAACACTCTGTGGGCGTTTCGGATGAAAACACTGCCTCCATCTTCAGGACCCATTTCCCACTTTTCTTCACGATGCTTTCAGTACCTTCCATATCCTTTAATTCATTATTCATTAATTATACTGTCACTGTACGGTTCTATATATTTTTTTTTCCTGAACTAATGATAAGTTAAGTAAACATAAATCTTCTTGGCTTGGGTCACGCGTCACAGTCCGTTAGGGGGAGGCCAACCTTCTCTTGGCTAGCAGGTGTTTGACCCTTCCGTAACATGAAAGCCCCCCAGAAATGTTCAGGCAACTTTCCCATTCTACGAGGTGAGCGAGCCTGCTGCCTTGCTCCATGTGTTTGAACGTTCAATCAATCTTAACCGGTTCTTTTAAAACACGTCTCAGACCGCCGTTTTCAGATTCGGCGTTTCTGAAACCCAGGCCAGAGGTCAGGGGTCAGGGGCTGAAGGCACAGCGTGCATTAGCACTTCGAGGCTTCGTGATCCTTCGGAATCTCAGAAACAAGATCGTACAGCTTTCTGAACACGAATATGGTGTTCAGTTAGCGCCTGTGTGATTCAGTAATTTCAGGTACGAACAGTCATAGACGTCTCTTAAACTGTTAACAAAACAATTTAGAACTATCTATAACTGTTTATCATCTGAAAGTTCAAAGTTTTTATGGACAATTAGCTCTTCACTTAAGTGTTCTTCATTAGCACATCTACCGAATTAATGGAAAAATGATCGTGATTAATTTCACAGTCTGAAGACCTTTAGCCATAGTTTTAAGTGAGTTTGGGGTCTGTAGAACAAGCTGGGGGTTGGAGGGTTGTTCTGTTGAGTGTTTGGAAGTTTGAGTGGCTTCCTGTGGTCCAGTTTCATTAAGCTCGAAGTAATTCGCCATGTTATACATAGGCTTATTCTAAATTACATGTTCCATGCTCAAATTCTATGTCTAACAATTATTTCCTTGCAGTAGAAAATTCGTAACTAACTTAATGTTGATCTGAGGCTCTTACATGATATTAGCACACGACTAAAACCAGATTGAAATTTACATTTTGTTTATGTTCTACATTTCTAAACTGTTATTCTATTCAAAGACGATAATAATTTACATTCATAATTAACAATTTCATAATTTGTTATCGAATTACCTCACTCATGAAAATAACATTAAGATAAAAGTGGCCAACAGAATAGAAGAAAAACATGAGAATTGAGTTGTGCGTAGTTCTATGAATTTACATGGGCCACTACTATATACATACATTTAATATCTCGATATTAAAGCAAACCAGATCATAGAAAATGTTCTTTTAGTCAAATAAAGACAGTGCACTTTGTGGAATACGAGGCGCGTCCACAAAATAAGTTTCCCACTCGTCTCACAGCTAGCAAACCTTATATTGCGCGAAGCGGCTGTGCGTACGTGATAGAGCAATGACGTAGCATGGCGCATGCACTAACGGTACTTCCCGCGTTCTCACAGTAGCATCGTTGCAGCTGTTGAAGATGGAGGTTCTTATTCCAGCTCCCGCCGACTGTGAAGTGCGGTCAGTGATAACGCTAGGCCGCACACGGCTCGACGGACAGCGAGTCTCCTGCAGGAGTTCAGCTGGGAGGTGTTTGATCATTCACCCTACAGCCCGGACCTCGTTCCCAGTGATTTCCATCTTTTCCTACACCTCAAGAAATTCCTGTCCGGTCAGCGTCAGCGTTTTGAGAATGACAGAGAGGCGGAGATGGTTGTCACACAGTGGTTCCAATCCCAGGCGGGCGACTTCTACGACACAGGTATTCAAAAGTTGGTCCCCCGGTATGACCAATGTCTCAATTCCGGTGGCGAATATGTTGAAAAATAGCTGGACACTTGCTGTATCTGTTGCAATAAATATTTCCATGAAATTGTGTTTTGTTTCTGTAAACGGCCCCAGGGAAACTTACTTTGAGGACGCGCCTCGTATATAAAATAGCATTCAAACCAATGCGAGCAAAAACTTGACGTTACATCGCGAGTAAATTAACATTTATATCACTTTTAAGCTGTTTTTGCAGCCAAAAGTCTCGTCAAATCTTGTTCTGGAAACAAATTATCCTGACTGAGGTCTCTCGTGATTGTACTCAGTCGAGCCATGCAACCGCCAGTATGTACCTTAAATTAAGACACGACGTCTTCCGTCCATATATTTTCCAATTCATCTTTCATTAGTCATCCTACTATCCGACGTTAATATAATAGAATTACTGATAGCGTCGTTAAAATATCCTCAAATAGAATAAAAGCCTGGCAACGCATCGGAACATTCTGTAGACTTCCTCCTTCACAGCATCGGAATTAATTACAACTTTAAAAACAAGAAAGATTCACGTTTGGTCACGCTTTGAAAATCTTCGTTACCTTTCGACACATTTGGTGATCCCTTGTCACGACGTGAACGTATGTCACGCTTGGGCAGGCGTGGTCACTAAGTCACGTTTCAACACGCTTACGTTATGTTACGTACGGCTCGGTTAATATTTGCTACTTTGCAATACGTTAGATGAAGTTACGACAGGTTAGGTTAGGATAGGTTCGGTTGGGTTAGGTTA
>NW_019060603.1:171468-207330 GCF_000696155.1 Zootermopsis nevadensis | reverse complement strand
GTTAGGTTGGGTTAGGTTAGGTTGGGTTAGGTTAGGTTGGGTTAGGTTAGGTTAGGTTTGGTTGGGTTTGGTTAGGTTGAGTTAGGTTGAGTTAGGTTAGGTTAGGTTGGGTTAGGTTGGGTTAGGTTAGGTTAGGTTTGTTTGGGTTAGGTAGGTAACGTTTTGAAAATATTCATCACGTTTGGCTAAATCTCGTCACGCCGTTACTGTACGTCACGCGTAGTCACTCTTTGTCACTAATATATTTATCATATATAATTAAAGATTATGGATTGGACAGCAGCAATGATGGTGATGAATCGAGTGATATCAGAAGGAGATTGTCTGTGAGGAGTAGAAGAGGACTAAAGAGTTTTGAAGAAGATAACATTTTCTAATACTCTCTGCAGTGTTAATTTTGTAGTGATGTGTAGTGTACTGAAATCGATTTTCCTGTGTGATATTTTATTTGGAGTGTACTGTACGCGGCCTGCTGCCATCCCTTCCGTCAAACTTCTGGTAAGTGACTCGCTCCGAGGTTCCAATTCACAAAGTTCAGCGGCCTAAAACGCTGGAACGCAGTATTACTTGCACACAGATGCGTGGCCTACCGTTACCATGCCAACACGAGTCTGATGCAATAATGGTACAAGAGACCACTACAGGCAACGTCATTTACCGGTTCCACTTCCGTCCACGGTTTGTCATAAAACGTTCTAGAATGTTTGCAGGTTGAGTTAGAAACAAAAGAGTGTTGGAAAATAACACCACTTATAAAAAAAATATCCACATATCATATAGCTTGAAGCCCGAAGCACGCTTAAGTAACTGACTATACAATTTTTCTATTATTATTAAAAACAAGGAATTTTCCACAGACTGGATGTGTGAGCTTATTGAGACAAAACAAGCAAAGCATACAGAATTTTGGTGGGATTATTTTTTAAGGCTATTTGCAAAACAAGACAGATCGGGCGGTAAGATTAAACTTGGAAAGATTTTGTGAACGAAATGGATGGAACTGACTCAGCATCATCGAGGAATTCTCACATCCATACAAAACAAAATCAAAACTATAATATTTTATACTCAAATCTTAACGATTTTTTTGACAGAAGACTGGATGATAAAATATTCTGAAATCTTCCCGAATTTAATATCCTGAAGCGTCTTCAATAAAACATTCAATTACGTTTTTACATGAACAACTAAATCTAATAACAATTTCTGTCAACTTAACGACATTAAATTAAATTAAAACATTCTGCAAATTTCGCATCACAAATTTACATTTCTATACCCAGGCTAAGAAGCATACTCAAAATCCTGAAAACCTTCTTAAAACTACTAAGCAGTTTCAGCCACCATCTTTAGAATTCTTACATTGTTTAGTATACTCTATGGCGGATGTAGTGAGAAAGCTGGTGTCCCCTAAGCCAATTTTACTCTGAAATGTTAACGCATCTGTGGTATAAAAGCGTTACAGAGTTTTCTCGCTATTAAAATAATTATCTCGAAAAACATCTGCCATTCAGGATAAGACAATGGAGTTACTTGCACTCAGCAGTTTCACCTCGTAATGTGCGGACAGAGATCGGCTGCATTCAAAGTCAAAAAAAAAAAAAAAAAAAAATACAGCTATCCTCAAGAGGTATGGATTCTGCAGATCATCAATGAACAGACTGTTCCACCTCTGATATCAAATAATTATGAGGAGTTGTGGATTTCAAAAGTCCTGAAATCATCTCTCTATATCAGTGGTATTCAACCTTTTTTGTTCGCGTACCCCCAGATATAATTTCTTTTCGACTTTGTACCCCCAAAGTTGTTGGTGTATAATTCAAGTTATACGTAGTATATAATCTACATCTAAAATAAATTAAATAAATTACTTTACTGATTATTCAGTGTTTATCATAAAATAACATATATTTTTTTAAATTTCACGTATCCCCTAAGATGTCTTCGCGTACCCCAGGTTGAATACCACTGTTCTAGATCAGGGGTGCGTAAACCACGGTCCAAAAGTCACAAACACAATAATATTGTTGCATTTTAAATTGTCCAAGGAAACATCGAAGTTTCAGAACAAAATTTCATCCGTGTTAAACCATAAACACATCCACTTAGACATCGATCTGATCTATCTCCGTGATCTAACGCGGTCTGCTTCTCTGGACCACTGAATTACGTAATTATTAACCATTTGAAGCACGAAGCTCATATAAATAACACTTAAAAATGTATTTCTACTCCAAAACACAACCCGTCTCCATGACAACGCTCAGTTGGTTAACAACGTTTATTCTGAGAAGCACACGAAAACACATAAGTGCACTCTATGGGCAAATTGCAGTGTTACTGACTATTAAAGCAGATAGTTACCACTGGGTAATAAATGTTTTAATTTATAGCCATTCCAGGTCTCACAACATAAGGGTTTATGTGTCATAAGTTCTTACCAGAACTGCCTGTTAAATCGTAGGAATAGTCACATGGAAATCCAAGTAGGGAGAAATTCCTGTTGCCGCTGTCATTAACAGGTTGAAACACGTCTCAGCAGTGAACAGGGTGCACTAGTATCGTGCTGGAAAACTAACAGCCCGTTCCATAGATTTTGTTAACGATTCAATCAAATCTCTCGAAGAAGATAATTCACAGTTGTACATCGGAGTTCATCAACAGTGGAGCTGTGACGACTGAGTAAGCTCCTGGGTAATTTCGTGACAGGCCCAAAACGGGGTACGGGGCCTCCATGATAAGTAAGCGTGTTAGGCAGCCAACGACTGTGATAAGTTATTTTTTATTTTTAGTGTTCTGTCTGACGACAGGTCCATCCTTTTCTCGGACTGGGACCTGTTCATATACGTTCTTGGCAGATGATCCAGAAGTGGTTTGCCATTGCCTTCTTCTGTGTGTGAATGGAGTAATTGTTGGGATGCCACGGAGGAAAACTCCGTGTTGCCTAGACCACCTCATCTTATTATTATTTAGTGTTCTGTCTGACGACAGGTCCATATGAACAGGATCCTTCCATCCTTTTCTCGGACTGGGACCTGTTCATATACGTTCTTGGCAGATGATCCAGAAGGGGTTTGCCATTGCCAGTTTTTTTTATTATTTAGTGTTCTGTCTGACGCTAGGTCCATATGAACAGGATCCTTCCCTCTTTTTCTCGGACTGGGCCCTGTTCATATACGTTCTTGGCAGATGATCCATAAGTGGTTTGCCATTGCCTTCTTCTGTGTTTGAATGGAGTAATTGTTGGGATGCCACGGAGGAAACCTCTGTGTTGGCTAGACCACGGCCTTGCCCAACACAAGTTATAAATTCGGGCACCGCCGGGAATCGAACCCGAGACCCCAGGATTACAAGGCCAGCGTTCTAACCGCTAGACCACCGTAGCGGTTGTGATCAGTAAGGAAGGTAAATTTCATTTGAAGAAGCGGAGATACTTTCTTGTGTGGCTTTGGACAGCCGAAAAGGGGCTTAGAACCTCCAAAATGTGCCGCATTCGACGTTCATAAGAGTACACGGAACAGCCAGCGGTCTGACCCGTCAATATGACGTCCCTAAGCCAGGTCAAAGACAACATATTTACTAACGGACACGATAAGATAATCTCGGGAAGATTTACAAATTTGTAAATGATGACTAGGCATTCGAAGACCGGACTGGATACGAATGGGGCCTGGAATTTTCAACTCAGACAATCGACGGAGGTTTCCACAGCAACAGCCAGTCCGTCCAGCTTTCTCTGACACGGTTTCGGCGTTCCCCGCTCCCTTTTCGAGGCGCGTTCTCGATTTGGAAAACGATCAGTCGACAAGATTCAAAGTCGACAGTAGACTATGTCATTCAGGGCACTGACACGTATAAGACTGAGTTGAAACATCAATGACAACGAGACGAGCAGGGCACACAGCAGGAGACACCAGAAATGCATATAAAATTTTAACCGGAAAAGCTGTAAAGAAGGGAACACTTGCGAAATCTATGACGTAGATACACGAAAACGGATATTGGACAAGTAGTGTCTGAGAATGTGAACTGGATTTTTTACTGGTACGATTTAAGATCAAACTGCGTGGTTTTATGAAGACAGTAATCAATATTCTGGTTCATAAAAGACGGGGACTTTCTTAACCAGTTGAATGATTGTCAGATATTCATAGTAGGAATAAAAATATGAGAAAATCCAGTATCAACTTTTATTAGTTTTTTTCACTGATCTTAATTATACAAATCTAGGCCACAAAGGTCAGTGACTCTACGTCAGATAACTCGTGTGTAACACTGAAAGCGATAAAAGCTGGTGTCAGAAAGAAAGGGGTACGTTGCCACACAATTCAACAAAACCAAGTTCAAAATTTGAAATACTCCTACTGGAGACTTACTTAATTAACGCGGTACAAGTGGGGTTTGAGGTATTCTAGGGGTTGAGTACATAGATGACTGTTTTCGGAGCTTCCGTCTTCGAACTCGATATAAATTACCACAACGGATTCATTAACATCACAGTGTGCACATACGAACACACGTGGTATCGAAAATACTCGAACAACTAAAGTCGAGACCTGACAGAGTCGAAGTCATAAAACAAACACTCCGATGATTGTCTGGTCTGCACCTCCAGAAACATCCAGCCCCGGGATACTCGAGGACAAAATTAAACTTCTCCACATCACTACATTTTAATAATATTAAAATGAAAATTAATAACCCCCAACACTAAGTTCAATAACAATTCTCTGTGTAATTTTAAAGATGAAACATGTAGACAAATGAGCAGATGGGAGTGACGTTCCCATTATGTGTGCAAGGAACATGTAACAAATGTAAGAGACCTGCAGATTACAACCAACATATGGCAGGTGGCCTTGGAATCTGCTGTATCATGAACACTGGTCTTTCTCTATCTGCTGTAGATTCCTGAACTTTTTAATGAGCTTCGCAACATGCCTGTATTACTAAAGCACAGTTAAGTCACTTAAATAACCGTGTGTTAATCTAAAAATGTATTTACTGTTTTCATTTGAATTAAAATCGGAATGCTGAGGAAGAGTTGACAAATATTTACAATTTTCTCGCGGGCCAGAACTCCGCGCAGCGCGAAACTCGTTTGTTTCCAGTCACGACAATGCTCGATTCTTTTCCTGTCCAATTCCTGGCTTCAGGAAACAGTACACTGAAGTCCATAAGCTTTCTAAATAATTAAGATGTCGGAAAGAGACTTCCCTTTATTCTAAACCATATAATTTGGTGAGAATTTCAAGTGAATGGAGTAATGTTAACTTGCGTGAATTTTGCAAACTGTCAGCGCAAGATATAATCGTATGTAGACTAATCACCAGCGCACACAGACATCATAAATTGCGAAATGTTTACTTTCTGGGATTGAACTCGTGTGTAATACGAAGACAAATAATAAATAAACATATTAATGAATAAATAAATAAATAAATCAGCCAACTCGATAGCGAAATTAATATCAATGGCGTGTACATATTTAATAATTCTTTCTCAACTACATGGTCTATAAAATGTGGGTTAAAATGATGGGATCTCTAAAAGACAGAGAATCGAACTGATAACCTCCTGAATACTAAGCAGTGGTATGATAGTAATTGTGCGAAATAATTAGGTTGCTCTGAAACCATTTCTTCTGTCATTCTGCCAGCACCGAACCAGTCCTTGTACTGTTCTCCAAAATGCAAATTCCGTCGATATTAACCTTCTCGTCCGTTGAGCCAGTTAAAATTCATGATAAAATGTCAGAGAAATTGTGATGGACACGCTCAACTTTCGCTGGCAAACTCCACACAGGAACACAAGACGGTTTCGTGTATACTTCCCTCAACCTTCCATCTGAATACTAACTAATCAGCCAAATAGCCCTCTGGCAATAACGAGAAGTTCCATCACCGTTAACAGCAGAACTTAATTAAAATTGTAGCCAAGAGCGGAACAGAGCATTCCAGTTATGGAGTAGCAAATTAAAGAAACTTTAAAAAAAAAACAGCATCGTAGAGATGAGTAAAATTGGGTTTACTCCTTTAAAGCAGGATTGTAATTATTGTGGCCAACCTGCTTAAGAAAATAAACTCTTCAGTTTGTATTTATGTATTTTGTATGATTCTCACTGTAAAAATCGATTACTTCATTAAACAGGGTTAACCTGTTGATCTTTTGAATGGCAGAGTTTTGTGTTTACTTTGCGGTACGGACTGGATTCTTAAATATCACTTAACTTTCAAAGTCTATTACTCGGTACTAATTATTCGAAACTGATAATGCATTAAGCGAAAGCAAAACTCAAACTTAAATTTCTTCAAGCCATGACTCGGTCTTCAGAGCCTTGTTTAAATTAAGAATCAAATAAAGACGCATACAACATTGATAAGGAATTAATATTCCCTCATTCACTTACAAAAGACGTCTAAGAAGCTAATAACTAGGCAAGATAATTATTTACAAGATCAAAATTCAAGACCCCACAACATGAATAGACCATGATCATCAGAGGATGGCAGATTAAGAAAGATAACTCGTAAGACACCCGCACTGTAATTTAACACGGCTCATTGTGACCGGTTTACTGTTATTTTTCTATACCAGCGTTGAAATCTCCGCACGAGTAATGCTTTGTGTCTACCCACTGCAGAACTCATTCACTAAGGACGGCGGAATTTTGAAATAACTTAGATGGAAGGATAAGATGGCTGTGTTCAGGGTTGTAGCGCCGTGTACTCTGGTAGAAGTTTCAGAGGTCCTTGCTGTCTCAGACCTCTCAGACGCTGGCAAATCTGCGGATTCACCTCCGTGAAAACCTCAAATCCCTCTTTGTTAGGAGGATAATTTCAAGATTAACCCCAGAGAAGCATCTGGAGGGTGTGTATTAAATTAATCTGGTTCAGAATCGGAACCAGTTGCGGCAATGAACCTTCGGCCTCCATAAAAGACGGTGAATATCTTAACGAGCTGAGCATACTTTAAGCTTCTCAAGAACGACTAAAACACAGCTCTTATCTGCCCCGTTATTTTGTTTCTGTCCAAATTTCAGATTAGGAAGAAAAAGAACAATCTTAAATATTATATTTCAAGCTCCTGCACTAATATACTACATTTTAATATTATCCTCTGTTATAGGTCGATTCCCGGCGGTGCCCGAATTTATAACTTGTGTTGGGCAAGGCCGTGGTCTAGGCAACACGGAGTTTTCCTCCGTGGCATCCCAACAATTACTCCATTCACACACAGAAGAAGGCAATGGCAAACCACTTCTGGATCATCTGCCAAGAACGTATATGAACAGGTCCCAGTCCGAGAAAAGGATGGAAGGATCCTGTTCATATGGACCTGTCGTCAGACAGAACACTAATAATAATAATAATAGGTCTCATATGGCTATGAGAAGGCAAAGTAGACCGCATGCAACAGGTACAACTCCTCGGGTGGCCTTCGGTGCGAATGAAAAAAGAATGTATCGCGGAAGGATACATGGCAAACACTCGTCAAGACGATGTGAAAAAGAAACTGGATATTTAGAGAGATCGGACCATGTTCTTACACGACACGTTGAATAACACCCGATCAACTGATACAAGTCATTATGAGCAAGGTTTTAGTGGGTCAGCTGATGAGAACAGGTTGAACAGTGTGTTTCAAAAGTATGTCGTACAAGGAAGAAAGTATCATTCGAACAATTCCTTGCATTGTTTTCACAAGGAGAAAACTGTTTCGTTGCTGTAGACAGACTCGTTTTAACAGACCCGACTAATTCCTTTCATTTTGCTACAACACAAGATGTTCTGCTATTACCAGAGAGGAAGGTGCTTTCAAAAAAGGTGTTCACCTACATTTCGATTAAGTGTACATCATCAGAAATGAGAATTTTTACCACAAATTATTCGTTTCCCGTTACCATTCCCAAGCGAAAATTCAAACTGTCAAGCCAGTAGTCACAACAGACATTTGACTCCTTTAAAGACCAGTGGTAACTATATGTACCACGTAATTCAACAGTAAATAACTCTTAATTTTGTACTTACACCCTTGACATCATTACTATTATTACAATTAATTCCTTAAACAGCGTTAACCAGTTGATCTTTGTAATGGTGAAGTGTGGTGTTTTCTTCGCGGTACGGACCGAATTCTTATATGTTATTTAGACGAGGTTCGGCTTCAGGGGTTAACCAGTTGATCTTTGTAATGGTGAAGAGTTGTGTTTTCTTCGCGGTACGGACCGCATTCTTAAATATTTGGACAATATTCGTCGTTAATGGGTTGAACTATGTGTAAGTTATCCTACTTCTTGGATTCTATAGGGTTCCTATTCAAACAATCGGTTGGCATCTTTAGATGGGAGATCAGCATCTCGGGTTGTTTGCAAGTAAGAACACTCACGACTCAATAATAAGAACATGTTTCGAATTCTCTACGTCCTAGGTTCATCGCTTCTCGCAGACCCCTTATTCAGATGTTCATGGCCAACTCCAGGCACATGCCGAGACATAACCTTAAAATAAGCCACACCCCGACCTACACCTTCTCCACGTTTACGTATAACTTGTATAGCTAACTCAGCATCGTTAAATTTACTACGAAACTAGCAAACAGTTTACTAGATATATAGACCCAGTGCACTTACTGCCTAATTTCTTTCACAAATCAAATAACTGTTTTGTATTTCGATAATTCTCTTACGGTCTTAAGGAGGAGACGTGTATATTGATAAGTAAACGCAGAGAAATGGTACTAATTGATTCTGAATGAGAAAACAAACATGCCCAGTTGTATGTACTTAAATGTAACGGTGCAACGTACACTGATATGAGCTTATTCCAGGCTTCCACCAGTAATTTCATTTGCCATTTTTTGGGGCACACCTCTGGTTCTGACGCAAAGAAAATTCGTATAAAAATTTTAATGTCTGTCGGAGGAAATAAGCGAAAAGAATACTTTCGAGAAATTTATGTTAAAAACGATTAGATTCGCATTATTCTTACAGAGTTTCATCGCGGTTTGGTTTGCTGAATAAAGCGGTAAGCATATTTACATTTTAGTGAAGTAATTTATAATATAAATTAAAGAATTACAATGCATACTTCGACCCCATGTAATTAACATTCACCTCTGGCGGGATCAGAATAATGTAATGCATCGTAATTTATTAGGAAGTCCTGAACAGAAGAGAACATTTTGACTAACTGGACTTGGATGGGAGGATAATTTTAAAATGTATCTTAAAAACGACAGATTAAGTCGGTGTAGATTGGATTTATCTGGCTAAGGATAAGGGCAGATGTCGGGCTTATATTAACACGGTAATAAATAATCTGGTTCCATAAAAGGCGGGGAATTTCTTTACTGTATGAGCCACTATTAGCTTCTGAAGAAGGACTTCTTTAAGCAGTTAGCTGGAAGACGTCTGTCATCAGGCGACGAGTAGGTGATCGTGTTTATCGCCCTGATAACAGCCATCTTCTGGAGGCAGCAAGGACCTCTGAACGTCGGTAAACATCTACCAGAGTTCTACAACCCAGAAGACAGAAATCTTCGTAGTCACCGCCGTGAAAACCTCACATCGTAATGAGTTAGTTAAGAAATCTACAGGATATTGAACGCAGGTCCTTATCCAAGCAATAAAGTCAATATGGTAATTTCCTTCTCGCTGACAAATGGAATATATTATTCAACTTTAAAATTAATCTGAAGGTAGCAAGTAACAGATAAACTTGATGGCTTTCAAAAAAAAAATCAAATTCTAGTGACGAGAAGCCGAAGTGTTCAAGCAACCTTCTACGGAAGAAGATCCAACTCCCTCCGTGACGCTTCGCTGTGGCCATAACAGCGTGACCACGCGGCCAGCAATGCAAACAACCACGGATATTAACCCCGCAAAAGTGGAACAACGAACTCTCCTTAGCATGTGCTAATTGTTTCGTTAAGACTTTATACCAAGACTCCTCAAGGCCCTTATTATTATTCTCTAAACCACAAACAATACGCAAAGCTTACGAGAGCGGGCGCAAATCGTGTGGGGGGGAGGGAAATATTTTTAAATAAAAATAATAAACATCCCTCGACCTCCCGCATGTGTACCAAGTAACGTTGGAGATCGAGGTATTGACGGAAGGATGATATTAAAATGGATTTAAATAAAATATTTTTAAAGTCTGAAATGGATTCTACAGGCTCAGGCTACAGGGAGATTGTGTCGCCTTGTGAGAACGGTACATAGCATTCTGGTCCCACGAAAGAATGGAATTTGTTGACCAACCATGTGACTTATCAAGTTTTCTAGAAAGACCTTCAACCGTGTGGGGTTAGATAAATCGTGGAGATAAGTAGTAAACACTACTCAAAACAAGGGTTTATCAGGTTTTGGTAACACGACGTTTTTAAATCGGGGGAAAAAAAACAATTCGTGTGACCTGTAAAATGCATTAGCTGATTGTTACATATGGACACGCAAGCTTGTCAAGGCACGAAACTTGGTAGCACTGCACATCATTTTAAAATCACAAACAATAAATCAAAAAAAAAAATTTAAACATGGGGGTTGCGAAATGTAAATTTGCAAATGCACATTGGCTTTCCTTGAAAGCAGCTGTTACTTTAATCATCGTTTCGTGTAAGCAAACTTAGCTATTAGATTCGCCATTTTCGTTCGCATGCTGACAGATTCGTTCCATACCGTTAAACGAGGTACATATGACTTTCTTTTAAATTGTTCTAACAATTTTACAGCATTTGTAGCAAGAATCGATTTCTCTACTGTGTCCAAAAGTGGAGGTACACACACACACAGATGATTTTCAGGACTGACGATGGAGGCAGTATGCTCACACAGACAAAATACTACACGGCCCAACAACTCAGAATGTTTTCACTCTGCTACGAAAACCTCAAATTCTGTATATTTCTTCGGTAATAAAATTTATTTACTTCATCCTGTAAAGACCTCCTGAAGAATCTTGTCCACGTTATAAACCTGTTATGCTTCTAACAGAGCTCAACGCGAGCGAATTTGTTAAATTTTCGGGTACAACTTTGACGGAAAAGAAGTTCACATTACATTCAGCCAAATGCAGTAATGTATTTTAATACGAGAAATAACATTAACATAAATTTCAGACGTACATTCTGTGTGGATGTAAAGTCTCTCAGGATCGTGTCCAAGCGTGTTTTCATGAATCAGAACAATTAATAAACGCTGTCAGCTCTTCGTGTCCAAGCGTGTTTTCATGAATCAAAACAATTAATAAACGCTGTCAGCTCTGGAAAAAAAAAGGTTGCCGAAATCAGATTATAACAAACAATGAAGAATAGCTAACTTTTTCAGATACAACGTCGTCAAATCAATAAATAAATAAATAATCAGAATTTTAGGTTATCACTGCGATGTAGATTACACGGCGCTACAATCCTAGAAGACAGCCATCTTAAACCAAAAAATACACAAACATAAACAATGGACCTGAATAAATCAGTTTCGACCCTCGATAGAGCCAGAAATTGTTATATTTGCCACTAAGTCCAGACCATCTCCATTAATTTGTCTTCTGTTCTGTATTTATGCAAAAAAAAGGGGCACCAATATGGCATACCATCGCGTACCAACAGAAGAAAAACATATTGGTTGCGCCTTGAACAGTATTTTGATGTTTGAATTAAGCCTCGTGCGGAAACAAAGGTCGCTGACATACCATTGTTTTTAAATGATCTGACTGTAGAGTCTTCTTACTAAGATTTCTTCAGCTTGATAAAAATTAGCCGGAGAGAAGACGTGAAACTCGTTCATATACGTGATAGGTACTAAGAGTCAAGTCTGTAGGCATAATTTGAAATGTACTCGGTTTCTGAACGTTAATAACATAAACACATTTAAAATAACAGCCTTGCGTTACAAATACGGGATTTCCTTTTCATGATTTCAACATATGAAAAACCGATATCTGACAGACTAGAGGTTGGAATAAATAAGACCCCGATAAGACATTTTCTGGCATATTAAAAATGTAAAAATTGTACATTCAACTTTAATCATTTGGTACGTCACTTTACTGGAAGTAACGGAAACCAGCATTAAGTTGTCACAAGTAACAGAAAGGATACGTGTAACAAACATTCCTGAGAGAAGAGACACAAGATTATCACTTCACTCCCCTATCGCGATATTAGGCCTGAGTTCAACAGACTATATAGAATTTAAAGTAATTAAGACATTAGATTCACTAACTAATTACCGACGTAAATAAATGCTTATTAACTCGTACTAAACACTGCTTGGTGATATTTCATAACCCTAATGACTTAGGCGGCAAGCATCTCTTAAAGGTCGGTAAATTTAACCAGATAAGGCGCAACATACAATCCAACCTTAAACCATGTTTTAATACGTCGCTTAGGAAATGTTTCTTTGCGTCATTCCATAACCCCATTAAAGTCAATCTGTGTACACGATCCTATCCAAGTTAAAATAGTTACAAAGAATGTTAAAAATATTCGGAACACCTGTTGCTTTTCACCCATGGCGGGTCTGGTTACAAACTGCTTTCTCGTACAAAATGATCATAATGCGACACTGTCAACAAAAATATTGTTACGTTTACATGTTTATTCACCTTTCATAAACCGTGATACCGAGTTGCTGAACTCTCGCAATACACCTGCCTAAACTGCATGCAGCGTCAGATGGTGTACGAAAATTCTTCCTTGCTAACTGTTCTTATACACAGACACACACACACATAGTATACTACTTGAATTGGACTCACCTACTGCAGATACCACGGATATTTGAAGGTTAATCCCATATAAAACATGTTACAGAATACACAAACTAATTTATCATTTGCTAATTGTACTATTTTTATTTAAAGCAGCTCACTTGACAGGCGTTCTTACACTGAACACAAACGCAACACACATAACCACAACGCTTGACAGCAGGATTCTGAATGACAAGGCCTCTGGCCCGTAGCTCCATAGAGAAAAGAACGGTAAACAGGTGAACTTCATGGCCACGGCGGAAATTTCAACATGGCTTACTGCAAGCAGGTCGGACATAGAGAATGCAGAAGATGAACGCCATTTTAATGCACGAACAACAATCTTTAACAGTCCTACTTAACCTATTATTTTATTAAGCTCCAGCATATTGTGAAAGAGTATTTTCTTTCTTAACACAATCTCCAATGAAAAAATCCCTGTGATTAAAAACGGTAACTTGTACAACAGCAGCAATCTTCCACTTGCCATTATTAAAATTGTTAAAATCTTCCAGGCAAAGAACAAGTAAAAAAACAAAGTATCCAAATTCTCATTTTAAAAAATTATCACTAATGTACATATCCCATCTGCAAAAAATGAGTTGACTGTATCCTTAAATTTTCAATACTGTAGTATAACATGTCACAGTATCCTTGCATAATCCGACTCGCCAATATGCAAGGTTTCAAAGAATTATCTGAGCTTCAGTCTTACAACCACCTAACTCAATGGAGCAGCATGCTTCCTGAAAAACCTTCACCATTAGGGCAATGATCAAGGCAGTAAGCCCCTCTGAAATGTCAGTACCAAACCTTCTATAGATTGCAATATCCCAGAAGGCAGCCACCTTCATATTCAACACTTGAGAACTTCAAATCTCAACCAATGTTTTTTTAAATTCCTCCACGGAAAAGACAAGGGCAAGACCTTAAAATTGGCAAAAAAAATTCCATATCCCTCATAAACCACCATTAGGTTTCTGCAACATTAAGGCTAGGAACAAAAGCTGAATTAAGTGCATTTTTAAGCAATTGGATCAGGAGGGCAAAAGCACGAACTGCATATGTGCACCAAGCGGAATATTTCAACTTGAGAGACAGGAAGGAGAGAGAATTACATTAAAAGGAGATTTGTAACTTTACTCATTAAATTTTATTAGGGTAATCAAATCAAGAAGTGAGATGGCTTGATATGTAGCATCCATCAGAAAAATGAGAAATGCATACAAAATTTTAAGACAATAAGATTTGGGCAGTGTTTGCTAAACTAAGTCAACTCAACCCAATTCATTTCTTATTATTATTATTTTTTTTTATTTTTACCTATCAAAACGCACAGAACAGAATCTTTATTTAGAAGCTGATAACTGTTCAGCTAGTTAATAAATTACCTGCTTCCTACGAAACCAAAAGGTTCATTATCATGTTCACAACAGGCGACAACTGGACACTATTGATCACCACAACCATCCAATCCACATATTTACAGCCTATTGCTTTAAGATTCATTGTAATACTATTCCCCATCTTGGCACTGAATAACCATAGCCGTTGAATGTCCAACAAAATACTGAAACACAAATACCGTAAAACAGAACATTGTAATACCAACACTGCAACAACATACTGTAATACTGATATGTCATTACCAAACATACCAAATTTCATTTGTACGCATTCTGGTCCGTCAAAGTAAAGAGTTCCGTCACTGAAAGTGCAAAACAAAAGCTGGAAAAAAGAGGGAAATCGTGTTGTTGATAATATCGGTATCAATTCCCTCACTTCACTTCATCAACCAACTGGTCCACATTTTTATTATTTTAAATGTAATAATAATAATAATAATAAATCACCACTTTGAACAGTTCAAAACATTGTCTTATTCATACTTCCATCATCCACTCTTATTTTTTTTAAATAAAATGAACAATATTGTGCAAGATACATGCCAACAACATAGCCAAGCCATTTCTGATACAATCAATTCATCAGTCAACCAAATGTCATTTTATGCTGCTAATATAAACACTGACCAACAAGTAATAACATGTTTCTCACTGGGGTGACAGTCGTTAAACAAGGCCGAATACATTTGCAAATGGCAGTTTCAGAGTTCACAGTTCCAGGGGTGCAAAAATCGTATATTCATTTACTTTAAACATACAGACACACCCTAATAAAAGCTGCAAGGTTCGCCATTTGCTTCACACAGCATTATTTACAGACCCTCCACATATGACCTTTTAACATGACATGCAGTCCAGCCACAAAAAAGGGGAAAATTAAGGCAAATATACCCTACATAGACGGCTGTCTTCTGGGTTGTAGAAGTTTGCCATTTCTGAGGTCCTTCCTGCTTCCACCATCGAGGCGACGAACAAATACGTGGGCAGCAAAAAAACTCCAAAACAATGGTAGACTTCTACCAGACTATATGGACCCTCAACCAAGAAGACAGCCATCTTTGTACTCACTATCATGAAAACTTCAAATCCTACACCCTTCATAATACAGGATATGAACAGATATTTCTTTTCTGTAGAGCTATACCTCCGCTCCTCCACTCGTCCGCATGGCATGGTTAAACACGAGGACTTTACTCTTACCATTTCACCTTGATTTTGGCGACTGTAAACCAGAACTAATTTTCACATATTTTTAGCAGGTTTCAAGCTTCTGGATTTCATCTGCTTTTATCACTGTGCCAGACTTGATAGCATGCAGATAATTTATTTCTTGATAAATGTCACAGATTAGTGGCTGACATGTTAGGTACCACCACAAAAAAAACCCATCATTTCAACAGAAAATTGAGAAAGGAAATTTAATGAAAGAAAGTTTCATAATTTTTGAGTGCTATGGGGAGCTGGTTTGTCTACACACGCGAGAACATTTCACAATATCATGATGATAAGTTTCTCAATTTATTAAACTCCACTAGGCCCGTTGTAACAAAAAGTACGATATTTTGCTCTAAGCACCATCCGCTTTAATGTTCAACACCCTGACAATTCACACAGTGTATCGTGCAATTGCCGATATTCCCCCGACAAAATTTTGAAGAAGTTAGTGGAGCTTAAATAAGAAATTAAACTGTTAAGTAAAACAGATGATGCCATGCAGTTAATACAAAAGCAGGAAACTTGGTTTCTGGCTGAAAGACCAGTGTTCAATTCATGGCAGGGGCCAGAAAATTTTCCTTGTCCACACCAGTTCTGGGACCCTCCTACCACCTGGCACTAGGGGCTTTTTTCCCCCAAGGAGCAGAGCAGCCAGAACATGAAGCTGACCACTCAGCTCTATCTATGACAAGGCTAAGAATGTATGGAGTTATATATCCACTCCCCCATACATCTTCAAGGTTTGGTGCTTAGTTAAGCACAAACCTTAAGAATTTCTTGTCAAATGCGGTTATAAAAAGGTCATTTTGTAACCTACGAATACAAAGTCATAGGGGTAGGCGAGTTATTTGTTGTTTACACAAAACAATTTTTTGTACATAAATAGCTTCATTATTATTCCAAGTAATCTTGGGCTCTACTTACATGATCTTTATTGTTTGGTACACCCAAAAATTTTTACTTCACTGTCAACAGAACTGCGTGGATCCCAGCCTATAACATCTACTTCTGACATAAAAGGATCACTTTTGGACTCGTGAACAAAAATGTCTTATACTTCACTATCATAAATATTACAGCTGCTTTTGTATTCCATAATAAAACGATAGTAAGCGTGGAACACCTGCAAAAAACCATGAAGTTAGGTATAATATGGAACACCACGATAAAGACAAAAAGTAAAATAGAAATCCACACTTGTAGTACCTGTCAGTGAACTAGTGACCACTGATTCCATCTGCCAAGAAGCAGCGTAATTTTAAATCAGAGTTAATTTGGAGTAACAAGAGATGTGGTTATATACAGCGACTTTTTTTTCGATTACATGAGCATCGCATAAAATATTTACAGAATTATTATAAAATACCGAAATTTTAAAATAGTTATTAACTTTGGTAAATAATTTAATGTTATATATGAAAAATTTAAAGCATAGCAGTTCAAAAAAAAAACTGTCCTGTTCTTCCAAATACTGGTATCTTCAGACAGGAAACGAAAATCACAATTGCTGGCCACCAGTGGCAACCATATAAATTTCAGCTGGTACCCAGGGGGTCGGCTTTTGGAGATGCGGACGCAGTTTCATTAACTGAGATTCGCTCACTACCACATGCTACTTATCAGATCAGTGGTGTCAGAATTTTATTTCAGCTCATCAAAGTGGCCACCATTTTGAACTTTCTGAATGCAGGAATATCTTACAATTTTTTTTTGGGGGGGGGGGGGGATAATAATATTTATCTGGCTACCAGACTTTCAAGACACGCTGTCAGGTAATGTGTCAGCGAGATTCACAACTTCTCAGTTGCTTTTGCATTATTACATCATCATCGCACAAATCGTGGGCACATACCACTGTTTTCACTCCGGTATTTAACTGAACATAAATCATGTTAAATGTGACTACACGATAAAAGTAAAGAATATCTACATTTTAACGCACAGTGAATCAACAACAGTCCAACAGTGTTAAAATATATAATTACTGCAAGAAATACTAAACATTCACAAGAAGACATGAGGCTTTCAGCAGCAGCAGCAGCAAAAGTTGGCTTCCACCTACATAACTATGCAATAAGATCAACTCAAGATTTCTACATGTTAAGGAACTACTCCCACCTGCTTCAAATTGTAGCGTGCCATTTAAGATCATATTTTATTTGAATGAATACTGTGCATTTGCCCAACATAATTTCATCTCAAAATGTAAACAGGAGTCAATTCCTTTAGTGCCCAATTAGTTTGCAACCGACTACCGCAAAGTACAACATATTCAGCCACTTCTTAACCAGAACTGGCCATAGATTCATCATTAATTTCATACGCAGTTTCCAAAGTTTGTTACAATTTTTGCACCCCTGTTCTCTGATATCTTATTTCAATAAAGCAGATCACATTATATTAAACATTACAACGAAATGGAGAGAGGAATGATAAAATGTTTAAATATAAATATTCTCAAAAGGGTGTGTGACGGTTTCAAAGTGTGTGTGAGATCCTCTAATTAAAATTAATAATACGGAGTCATGTACACACATTCCGAAACAACTAGGTTAGTCTGTGTTTCAATCTGCACTACAATATTAACATACTGGGTAACAAAAACAAAGGCTGGCCACAGCTGAAATTAACAAACACATCACATAAAAAAAATATTGTTAAGGTTGAACAAAACAAATTATACCAATTACTTATGTGGGTCAAGGATATGAGGTTAGTCAGCTAACAGTTTTTGCCTACAAACAGAAAGTAAGTCTGAGATTTTATTGCAAGCATTTGTACGCATAAGACCAAAAATTAAACAAAAAAAAAAAAAAGGGGGGGGGGGAAGAAAAGCATCGTTAAATTACACTACAACAGCCGCGTTAACTTCTTATTCCATGAGCACAATATGTACTGCTCACTGTCTATGGAATCTACCTGCCACGTGGTGGAAATCAAAAGAAAATTAACTACCCTTCTTGCCTATACTTACGAAAATCTTTGTTCACAATTTTCACTGTATATTCAATTTTCAAATCTTTTGATTCTTGTTTGGCTCTTTCACAATTCCCTTCTATAACTTTATTACTACAAATCTGTACGAACTTTAAAAATAATTTTACAACAGACATAACAGAGCGGTGAGCATCGCTGTCCACCGGGAAATACGGAGGTCCCAACATATTCCCAATCCCATAAGGAATTTGTAATCCTGTTGGGTCCAACCACACTGTCACTTCACTTCACAGGCTTGCCACCAGACTGCATTGCATCACAACATACGCGTCTCTTGCAATTTCATGTGTATCGCGGGTGGCAAGCCACTGCTGGAAGGTTCATAACTTGTGATTGGACGTGAGCCAGGTCAGTCCCTCATATAGGCCATCGCCCGTTGTTGCACACGAAGGCTGGACATGCCAATTGCGGTCACGTATCCGTGTGAGCCCCAACTTCTCCTGGATCTCATGAGGCTTCATTGCTACCAACAGAACAATAAATCTGAGTCACAGATCCTGTATATGTCTTCAAGACTGCTACAAGTATTTATACAACCAACATGGGAGAGAAGCGGTGATGTCATCAACTGCAAAATTACATCTCGTATGACAACAGCGAAAATCATCTTTGATCTTAATAAAAAAAGTATACACATACTTACACTGAAAAGCTTCTGCTTTACAAAGCTACAAACAGTGAACATCTTGACATCCATGGAGTTGATCAAAACATCGGGAAAAAAATCACGTGGAATTTCAGATTCTCGCAATAGCAAGTAAGAAGTTGAAATTGTAGTCTCGTAGAAGTTGACCAACGTTTCAGAGGTGCTTACTGCCTCCATCATCGTCACCCTGATTGAGGCAGAAAGCGCCTCAGAAACATAAGTCAACTTCTACGGGACCATACAGCGCAACAACCCGCAAGACAGTCATCTTCATATTTTGCAGGCCCGAGAGTTTGAAATCTCGCCTAAAACATACGAACTCTCTCAAAGTTCATGGTCAAGTTCACACACTTCACTCACCATCAGGCAAGTCCTGCTTGTTGGCAAAAATGAGTATGATGGCGTCCCTCATCTCCCGGTCGTTGATTATCCTGTGAAGTTCTTGCCTTGCCTCATCAATACGATCCCTGTCTGCACAGTCCACAACAAAGATGAGGCCCTGCGTACCTGTATAATAGTGTCGCCACAGAGGCCGGATCTTGTCTTGTCCTCCTACATCCTGCAATAAAATCACATCATTAATTTTGTCACGTTAAAGTAAATTTTTTCTAAACAACTATAAACCTTATATTTATAGAATTTGGTACACATTTAGTTAAGGGCTTTCTGTATCTACTGAATCTTTCTCACAGCAATATACATGCAAACCAATTTTTTTATAATTATTTTCTAGAAGACTAATTCAACAAACTTGACAGAAAAATATTTAATAAATTCATGGCTACATCAGAGATGTAAAACAAGTCAGTTACTTCACAAACAGTATATTTATTGGTACAAATTTCAGAGTTCTGAGAAAAATGTCAACTGTAAACTTCTCAAGAAGGACTCTCCCTCATTGAGTTTGAGTTACGCTACAGACAATAACCCGTACCACAACATAATTCTCTAGCTACAAGGGACTTGCGACTTCTAAATGACATACCGTAGTAAAATAATAAAAATGTGTCATACTTACCCAAACATTAAATTTAACATTCTTATATGTAACTGTTTCTACATTAAACCCTACGGTTGGTATCGTTGTTACAGATTGACCTAATTTCAGTTTGTACAAAATTGCTGAGTAGTCTGTTAAGGGAAACAATACTCCAATGATAAAACATGTTTATTACTTTTTGTACTTTACTGGACTTGAAGCCATTTTATTTACATGTCAATGCATCGTCAAGCTGCAGATGGAGGAAAATGCCCTCAGATATAGGCAGTACTTGTAAACACATTGTGATTTTATTAAAGAAGCAATTAGGATATACTTGCCATTTTGATGTTCTTAAGAGCATTTGTTACAATAAAACACTAACCCCTACCTTCTTTGTTCGTAACTCTTACCTAATAGGTTTTCAACTGCAAGAATCATCCTTTTATGCGTGAGAAGCGCAAAAGTGTACGTGTCATAGTTCAGTTTTATCACATGTGGGAAATTCTGAGCAGAGTAAAATCTCCATCTCAGCTCTATGGAGCACAGCCCTTGACGAACTAATGGTGCGCTCAACTAGTCATGAAATTAACCACCTTCTATGAAACCTGAAGGCTCATTACCACATACACAAGAGTAGCCCCACTCTGAAGGACAATCCACTTTAATGTCAAAAAATTTCTCAAGCAGCAGGGTTTGATGTCAACAATTCAGATGTAGGATTCTGTACTATTTTCTACATCAATCTATATAATTTCCTTATTATCTTTGTTTGTTACTTATCTATTTATTAATGATTCATCAACTTCACAGCATTAAAAGTCACAATCATTATGAATAATGATCAGGCAAGTGTGTGACGAGAAATTCATGCGGACTTCTTTAAAACGTATTATCAGAACATCTGCGTTGGGAAACTGAAGAAAACAATGAAAATCATAATCAAAAACCTCCAAATTTGAAAAGAGGTCGGCAGAAGGAGGAAACAATAAAGAAAAACACCACCACCTCAAAGAAGGATATTCATTCACTGTACACAATCCTCTGCTATTAACTCTCGGCAGAGCAACAGAAGAAACTACCGTCTCTGTGACTGCAAGTAACATCATCAAACTGACAAAATTGTAAAGGATACTTGTTTTCCCTGCGGCATCCAGCCCCAACATGAGTATCCTCATCTCCTTATTACCGAAAATCTTCGACAGCAGCTTGCCCATCTCGACCCGGTCAACTGTGCAGGCCCTGCAACAAAGAAATCAAAACATTACCAATCAACTGCAAAGGTTAACAACACCAAGTGAAACAGACGTGTCGTGAACCGGAAATGCCCGAAACAGAACTGGTTACTCACAACACAAGTACGAACAGGCGCCATAACACCAACTCACTGTCACCACGGTTACAGACCAAAATACAGCTACAGTGTTATGCCATTATTCACATTTTGTTAACCATAACCGTGTACACAGTTTTCATTCTCACGCATAAAATAATGATTCTTACAGTTGAAGGTAATGAATCTTTGGGTTCCCAAAAAGGTGCAGAATTTCTAGACTAGGGAGCAACTATTAGCTTGTCAAGAAGGACTCTGATCCATGGAGTTAATTAACATTTGGCAAGAAGTAAAAATTATGAAGCTACTCATTATTTTCTCCATCCCCCCATCAATTCATCCCTCTTACATCTAAATCTTCTCCTCAACACCCTGTTCTCAAACACACTCAATTAAGTTCTTCCCTTATGGCAAGAGACCAACACAACCTTCCTTAGCATACTGAAACCATCACCAGCTTAATCTAATCCATGCAGGGTAAAATCCAACTGATGGATGTTATTACGTTATTCGCCGTGAGGCAGAAACAGTTAATGGCCATGATCAAGTAATGGGAGAAAAGGGGAACTGCTAATGAGTCACAAATCTACGTGCCACTCTAATTACATTAAACACTGTGGTCTTGTCTCGCTGATTCCAGATTCGCTTTGGGCGGTAAATGACAGGGCTGAAAAGGTGGTATACATGTACGCCAATCAGAACTCAAATTAACATCCAAATGACAACCAAAAATGCCACGAATACTGTGTACCAATTCCCTTTGCAATGTTCAGATAATCTTCTTGACACATTTCATTTATATCGCCTAATTGTAGCGTGACTAAAAATGGAAAATCAAGCTTCATAAATTAAAGGCATGGAGACATTTGGAGATAAAGGAGGTATAGCTCTTACTCATTCTTAGATCTCAGCATTAGTCAGTAATTTTCTTTAACAAAATCAGTCATTAGCAAAATACCCAACACTGTTTTAACTTAATTACAATCTTTCAATACCAGGTTTAATGTCTGTCACCGTGATTCACACAATCCCTTCGAATGCCCGTCAGTAAGAGTGGTCATATTTCTTCATTAAGCTGAACAGCTGTTTGCCACGATACTTACTGTAAAGTACTGATGCCACTAAGAAGACATGTTTTCTTACATCGGATATGTATTTTATATTACACAGGGCAAAATATTTTTACAAAAAATATGATGGACCAAACAAAACACATTGGCATGCCGTGTAACATCTCCATCTAGAGTGTTACCGCTACACTACTCTGCTTGGCAGTGAGTCTAACGCAACTGAAGGAAATGGTGGGCCTACATCGGAGCAGACAGTAGACAATTTAGAAACAAATTCCCTAACATATACTCTACATACGTAACGACTAAAACTGAGACTCTTGGCAATTAGTCCAAATGCTACACAATTAGTCATTACAGTTGCAAAATACAGTCACATTCAAAACTGATGTCACATACAGTCTGCAACACAACGAACCTCCTCACTGGTAATGATCGTCGCACGGCTGAGCAGGCAGAAGGTGAGAGGCTTATCTCCCATTAATGAGTATCACAAATACAGTCATCCCCATAAAGTATAACACCCAAACCACCAGAAGCCGTGTTTCAAAATTTAAAAACAGGGGCTTAAACGTAAGTAAGATATCAACAAGGCTATTTAAATAATTCAAAAAAACAGCAGACACATGGAGACTTGCATTCTGGAGATAACCATTTCAATCTTGGACAAGTTATCAGCTGTTTTGGTGGCTTCAATATCTCACAGCGTTTAGATTAAATTGTATATCAGAACGACGAATTTCATTTCAAGCTTCCTGTATAGATATTTGGCAGATGCTTCCTGCATCGTTATGTGAAGATAATTGTGTTCTTGCAATGCAAAGATCCCACATCAAAAGCTTGCATCGAACAATTAAATACAATTCGGAAAACCTGTGCAATACAAGGGGCCATGGATTGAATTCAGAAGCGTCAATGGAGAGAGAGAGAAGTCCAAACTTACTGAATGACTGTACGTTTAATCTGAAAAAAAAAAGCGATTACACGATTTATCTTATCTGTCACATATTCGATCTTCCAGCAAAACTACCAAGACTCAAATTCAAACCAATGACTGATGTTGAGATTTCTAACTTGAATTTTTATCTTAAAAATAATGAGATGAAAGTACTTCTTAGCCGTAACATTTCTACTGAGTTGTGTTCGGAAGTCAAATAAATGATTTACACGTTTCAAAATGTCCACGGTAAACGCCCCCATTATCGCAAAAAATGTCCTTATTGACAGTAAATTTTCAGGTGCACACGGCAAATCAGATAGCGTGGTTCCTTATCTGGATGGGGGGGGGGGTTTATATCATGGATTTAACTAATTAAAAATCGTTAATTTAAAAGATCCGAGGTTTGCACAAGCAGAAAAGATTAATGTTGAGTATAAATATACATGTGCAGTAGAGTTAGTGAAAATTATTCATCTACCTTAAAAAATGTGTGAAAATAAAAATGTTTGATTTTGTTTATGAATGCTTGCAATTTACAATATTCCTTCGGGGTAGATCAAACAAAAAAGTGGAACATACAAATATTTAACAGTAAATTTTCTTTTAAATAAATGACAAGTATTTTCTAAATTTATTACTCACTCACTTTAAACAAGAACCAAACTTTTTATTAATCAGAAAAATAATGTCAGCAACAAATAACTATCAATGCCAATGTGGTATATAATACAGCAAAGATTTCATTCAGAAAATGTCTGTACTCTAAAGCAGTGGTATTCATCCTGGGGTACGCGAAGACATCTTAGGGGGCACGTGAAATTTAAAATAATATATATTATTTTATGAGAAACACTGAATAATCAGTAATGTAATTAATTTAATTTATTTTAGATGTAGATTATATACTATGTATAACTTGACTTATACACCAACAACTTTGGGGGGTACAAAGTTGAAGAGAAATTATATGTGGGGGTACGCGAAGACATCTTAGGGGGCACGTGAAATTTAAAATAATATATATTATTTTATGAGAAACACTGAATAATCAGTAATGTAATTAATTTAATTTATTTTAGATGTAGATTATATACTATGTATAACTTGACTTATACACCAACAACTTTGGGGGGTACAAAGTTGAAGAGAAATTATATCTGGGGGTACGCGAACAAAAAAAGGTTGAATACCACTGCTCCAAAGCCTTCTGTTGGACACACCAAACACCCTACAATAACAGACTATGTTAACCGATGAAGTAAACAACTCAACCCATTTCGTAACACTCAACTTACACGAAAATTTCACAGCAACTCAACTGATTGATAAGTTCCTAACCTTCATAGGATCCAAACCTTAAGCCGCCATGTTCAAAAGAGCTCATCAGAAAGCAGTTCAATCAACACCTTCACATCCTGTTTCTCAAAGACCCAATTTATTACGCCATCATTAGATCTCTAGAGTCGTCTTATACATCTCTTTGCACCGAAATAGAATCTGCATCTTTATTCGATCACGCGTGAAACACATCTCATCCATTTCATACTCTTCGACTCAATAACCTCCCTAATATCTGGTACACGGTACAAATTATGAAGCTTCCAATTAAATAAATCTCTCATTCCTCCTGCTATCTATCCGATGATCAAATATCTTCCAAGAAAACTTTGTTCTCTCTTGTGAAGTTCAAATGTCCCTAGAAGACCCTCCTCTGACTGAAACTTAAGACACGGCTTCTGGCTGTAAGAGGGCGGGGTAAAAGCTTCTGCGAAAGTCAACTGTGAGGGTCGCGTACTGACGTTACCCCCGACGTCATAACGAGAGACAGAATGGGTTCAATAACACTAGATTTCTCCATCACATCCCAAAGAGCTCCACGTGCCTTGCGATAAGAGACGGGCAACCACACTTAACCATTCAACTCACGAATCAACACCGGACGGTCAGGCACTCCTGTTTCATGTTCCGGGGGGTCCCGCATCACCGTCAGCGTTTTCTAAGTTGTTCCTACCTTCTGGCTTCACGAACAAAATGTGACGTGTATCTCCCGTCTCCGATACGCGTGCTACATTCCCCCTATCATCTCACCCTCAAAGAAATATCCCGTGAAAAGTGTTACTCGATTTTCAGTTTCGTCTAACCCTTCGAGGTTCAGCACCTTCAATCAATCAAGATTACCTCTTTCATTTTAATACCAGGCCGGATGATCCAGAGTCCTGATAAATTTAAAGCGCAAAGCGGAAATCTCTAACGAGCCCTTTTCCCGGAAATAGTAGTACCACGAACATCGCCGCTTGCATTCTCTCTCGATGAACGAACAAGCGAGCTACCAGACGCATTTTATACGAAAATACGTGGAATCCCCGACAATTAATTTAACCACGAAAAACACCGCCAATATTCAACATCGATTACGATTAAACTTTGGCATAATTTCTTATTTATGCTTCAGAATGGTCGTCCCGTAGCGGTCTCTGCGTGGGAACACGACGACGAAACTCGCGTAGTCCACAAATGAGCAGAAGTGACTTTCATAGTTGCCTCCCACCCCAACTGTGGCAGAATCTTGAGAAAGCGAGAATGTCTTGACATGTTCTTCGTGAAATTTCGTCGGACGTCCTTCGACATCCCTCCCAATTCGTGTGTCTTCAAACCTAACCGACAACGTCCCTGAATAAACCACAAACAAACACGAACAGTCCTTTAATGGATTTTAATTATAAACTCCAAATACGACACGTCTATTACAAGTTTCATTTAGTGCAGTGCACTTAAGGTCCACACCAGGGCTGGAAACATTATTTTTAGTACATCTTGCAGCTTTAATACGAGAGTACACAGCGAACGCCACCAAAAGTGTTCTCCGAATCTGCCTTAGACTCGAACGACTTACACAGATGAGTAATCAAAACTCACATTTTAATGCCACCCCGAGGTTGCGTGTTGATGTTCAACATCAACACAATAACAATCCCACATATATACATCATAGAAATTCGTCATAACACAAACATCCTATAGATTTAAGAGAACAGTTTTTTTTTTTTGCGCGTCATGACCTCACGGATAACGGGCGTAGCGTTTAGGAAGAACCAACTACAGTTCTATCCGAAAACACGACCACAGCAAGGTCGCCCAAGAGGCAAATGTCGTCATTCTACGTTTGGCTGTTTCTATTGGGTACACAAAGCAAGAACCACGCGCGGTCTAATCAGGGACGCTCTGAGCGCCATGCTCACGAGGTCCAGACGTGTCCCAGTCGGGAGGTCCACTGTTCAAACCTGTAAATTGGATTCGTCTTTTTTTGGAAAACTCATGATAAAAGCCCGTTCCTTCATACCGCACTCATATCTGCCTTTCCTTTCCTTTCCTGGTCTAGCGGTTAGAACGCTGGCCTTGTAATCCTGGGGTCTCGGCTTCGATTCCCGGCGGTGCCCGAATTTATAACGTGTGTTGGGCAAGGCCGTGGTCTAGGCAACACGGAGTTTTTATCCGTGGCATCCCAACAATTACTCCATTCACACACAGAAGAAGGCAATGGCAAACCACTTCTGGATCATCTGCCAAGAACGTATATGAACAGGTCCCAGTCCGAGAAAAGGATGCAAGGATCCTGTTCATATGGACCTGTCGTCAGACAGAACACTAAATAATAATAATTATAACCCCCCCCCATTTCTCCACCTTTTACCACCCCTTTCAATTCAGAAAACTTAAAAAAAAAATATCAAACTGGGTTTTCATGTTTGCAGATTCCTCCGATCCGAGGATTGTACAAAGAAAAACACGTAATATAACTACAAAAATGATTTAAAGGCCCACTGGCAGGAAATAATCAAACTAATAAAATTTATAAACAATTAGGGGATGATAAAAATTACATTAAGGGAAACAAAACACGAGAGAGAAAGACAGAAAAATACACGACCGTCACCTTCCGCCTCTATTACGAGTAGTGCCAGCATCATCGGTAGAGTTCGCCGTGGTACGACGGCGTAAAACTTGGGGTAACCGCTCGTGCCTCTGCATTCGAGAGCGCCCAAATGATGTCGTCACCCCAACTCCGAGCCTTCTAATTCTAGCAGAAGTGACCTTGACCTAAATCCGCACGACATTTCAGCTCGCTGCAATCACACCGTTACACAACAGAAACATGGAGCACATTATAGCCTCGGATGACGGGACGAAGGACGTGGAAGGCCGTGGCAGGAGGGACTGAAGAAAACCATGACAAGAGCTGGTCTCTGAACCTGGGCCTCCTGAAAACGAAGAAATGCTAACCACTACCTACGTTCGGTACTAAGTGAATTATAAATCCATGTTGAACTTCACAGGGAAGGATTTCAGTCCACTTAACTGACCCCTTGAAGATTAAGAACGTCTAAATAATTCTTAAAGCTTCGATTCGTACCTCAAAGAGAACACGTCTCGATGACAACGATCACTTGGTTAACGCCGTTAATTCTGAGAACCATACGAAACCCAGACAAACGCAGTGTGGGCAAAATTCTAAAGCAGATGGTACATATAGTTACCACTGACCTTTAAAAGAGTTAAAATGAGCAGACGCTGGAAAGAATCTCGTATCTGCGGTAAAAAGAGATGCGATCATGAAGATGATAATTCTACAAGTGTACACATTTTAAGTAAAAAATTATATATGAAATTTCTCAGCTGTATCAAACGTTCGCACACCGCATCACCAAAAAAGACAAAGTACGACCTGATCATGACACATTGATGACGAAACGTGTTGCCATATTAGCAGATATCAAAACCCAACTAATAACCAAGATCTAACTTTTTGTGTGTACGGTAATATTACAAATAAATCCACTGTACTACAGAACGCCTGTATTTCGCCGTGCTTTGCCCGTTAAATAACGGTGCTCTTCAATGTCCGCCATTTGAAAAACGTCGACAAATACAGGTCTTGAGGCTGCTTGGGGTCAAACTCACCATCTCTCAACCATTCGACACAAAGGCGAATTTTGTGTCGGGGGGGGGGGCTGCATCCGGATGCAAATCGTCCGGATAAAAAATGTAATGACGACATTTCCTGTGTAGCCAGACGCTATGTCCACGTGGGATACCGTGACGTCACTACAGTGATTCTCTCTCTCTCTCTCTCTCTCTCTCTCTCTCCAAGGACATGATGAGATTGCACGCATCCTTTTCTGCCTAATTCCAATAAATAAGGCTCAGAGGAGACATTCAATAAAACTATTCATCAAAGACTAATTTAACGACGTGGTTTGGCCTCTGAGTCACAGAATTTCAACAAAAGAAAGAATTTCAAAATGTCCTCTCTGTACTTTCTGTAGGACGACACTAAAGTGGAGTACAAGATGGATGAGGCAGGCAGAACACACGACACACGTGCGAGAGTAAATTCCCAAACCCACGATTTTAGCCGCAAAAACCTGAAAAAAAAATTACAGCACTTGGAGTAAAGACGGAATACGTGGGTACCATCATCCTCTGTACTTATTACGCACCACGTCATACAGACGTATTGGGTGGAGGTAAAACTCCACTCATTCCTGACCTGGTCAGCTACACACACGCTGTCTGCTTTAAGCTGTGCACTATTTCATTTTTTCTAAAATGGGATAGTAATATTTAAATGGATGTTAAGTACCGTGTGACAATTTTGACTGGATTCAACCGGCTCATGACGGGGTCGAGTAGTGTATTCTTGTGGACGACAAAATGAACCTCTGGGCTCTTAATACTAGCCGCTGAGATAACCTGAAATCTCAACTGTTTTATTATTGGTTTACGTAACACTAACTTCTGAAACTGTCCACGATTATCAACCACAGTATTATGATATGTAAACAGTGAAAGAAATTCCCGTGGTCTATTTTAAGGCAATGCTAAATACAACGATTTTTCGGAGTATAAAGTTCCGTTCAAATCCATTCGGTACTTTCCGTATCCATTTTATTACCTTCGTATGAGGTACACATACAAATGTTAAGTCATACACGGATTATCGCATTTCTCCTAGTGTAAGCATTAATTCCGCTGACTGAAAAATAAACAAAAACGCTCTTCGACGACGTCACACGTAAACAAGCCGACACTTCGCCTTCATGACGCCTGGCTGGCACTCCTTGGACATAGGCCTTTTGCCAAACGCAACTTTTCCCAAACCGAGCCAACATTTCACTTGCACAACGCTACTTCTACAGACACGTAAGTGCTTCAAAAATTACGCCAGGGTCCCCTTGGCCAAACGAGAGCCTGCGTAATCAGACAACAGTTAAGGGTTCGACTCCCGGCACTGTGTCCTGGGACCGGCTCTGGGGTACATCCGACGGATATACTCGGTTTATTTCCGAGGGCCTTCGAAATATTACATATTTCGCTACCGTGATAACATGAAATCTCAACATTTCATGAATTTAACCGATGTTGTACTATAAATAACCACATTTAAGCACCAGCAGGCGTATTTTTAGACTCTATCCGTTCTTTGTGGAAAAAAAAATTGCCACGTGATGACGGCGAGGGGTCGGGGGTCATCGGGGAAAATCAGATCCGCCCATTTAAATGTCACACAAACGAACTACTTCATGGAGACACGACTGGAGCGCCTCCTGTGACGACAATCTTGAAGGGGGGGGGGGTCCATAATTGACAGATCGATCGCCTTACGTCAAGTCTCGCCTGTCTATAGCCCGAAATTAAACCTTAAATTTCCCCACCCCCAAGACGCGGAGGAGAGCCGATTGCACCAGCCGGACCATCTCCTCTCATCCATCACGCGAGCATGTGTCAAGATTCCGCAAAAATTTTACGAAACTCGTATGTAACATACGAACTTCATCACATACTTTCCATCGTATCAGACACGTTTCTTCTCTCTCGTCACGGGCAGACAGACAGACAGACAGACTCGCATTTATCTGCCAATTGCATACGTCACACTCAGATAATGCGAATCAAGATTTTACCTTCCTACACACACACACAAAATCTTCCACGTAAATTCTACAAAGAACAGTCTACGTCGAGAATCAAACTCCAAAATAAAAATTTCTGAACACCCCACAAAATAAATCTATACGAGTTACTCGATTAGGACAGCTGACCTCGTTCCCCTTCAGTCTGCTTGTCGAAAGGCGCGCCGCCTCTTGCAAACCAAGACAATCGTGACAGAAGGAAACCTCCTGTCAGCATAAAAGACCGTGTAACATAATCAGAGAGTTGAACGGTCGGATTTTACGTGGCACTAGAACAAACAAATGAGCTCTCCGGCAGAATTATCGACAGCAAATGCTTAATATGACTAATGCATCACGCGCATTTCCCCTAAAGATCAGCGGATTCCATTCAGTCCGTACCGCGAAGAAAACACCACACTTCACCATTACAAAGATCAACTGGTTAACCCCTGAAGCCGAAGCTCGTTTAAATAATATTTAAGATTCAGTCCGTACCGCGAAGAAAACACAGCGCCTCACCATTACGAATATCAACTGGTTAACGCTGATTAAGAAAATAATCGCTGATTACTATAAAAACCACACGAAACACAGATATAAAATGAAGTGTTTTATCGATTCTTAAAGAACACGGTGCATATGGTTATCACAGGGCTTGGAAGTGTTATCGAACATTACTTGGAGCATAATCCCTGTTCACTCTTCCACAAAATCTCCGACGTAACTACGAACACAGAAATATCGCCATGAAACAGTCTACCTTAACAATCTAAAAGTCGTTTGGCTCGTCAATAAATTCTCAAATTTTTAACCCCAAGGTTCATTACTATACTCACACTACGCCACATCAATCCAGTTAACATTCTCACACTATTTCTATATGATCAATTTTAATATTATCCTCTCATCTACGATTGCCCTCCCTTCAGGCTTTCCGACCAAAGCTTCGTGTGCATTTCTCATCCCTTCAATGAGCAAAATATGCCACGCCCACCTTATTCTACTTGGTTCGATTATTTTAATATCTACAGTACATATTATGGAGCTCGTCATTAAGTAAATATCTCCAGTCTCCCACCATTTCCTCCCTCTTAGGTCAAAAATCCCCCTCAACTCCCTTACGGTAAAATGAAGTGCCACGCCCACACAAAACAACAGGTAAACTTATAATTTTACGAATCAAGGCTTATAAATCCATGAAAAGGAGTCAAACTTCTGAAGTCTATACGAATAATTACGTGCTGAGCTTTAAAAGGTCAAGGAATTGCAAATGAATACAAAGATTCGCCGCGATCGTGCAGCAACTTCTCTTACTCGAGTGCATTGCGTGCAGTCTATACAAACTTCTGCAGGTAGTTCATTAAATCGAGATTCGAGCAGACCCCTTCATCGCACGCAGATTTGTGAACTATCGGCGACAACCAATGGGAAGTGAGGATGACTGTCAAGTGAACTGGGTCGGATTAAAGAGGAGGCGACAATGGCTGGTCTTTCTCAGTTAACTCTTCTTGGTACGGCAGTCACATGTAACCTGACCTGCCCGAAATCTTAGCCAGTCCTCAGAACGATTTGAAAACGGACGTATAATAATGTCCAACAAATGTAAACTACACAACGCGGTAACAACAATAAAGAATAATAAAAATCTTCCGCTTCAATATTTAAAACTTTCTATATAAGAAAAACATTATCGTTTCTTACCGTAAACCCCCCCCCCCTCCCGAATTTTTGAGAAGATTTTTGATCGAATCGTAATTATATAACAAACGATCAAGCCACATACACGTACAATTTTCAACATATATATACTGCCTGAACGCTTTAAAGTCAGTGGTATATACCATCAGCTTTAACACTCATAACTCTATATTCTGTTCAGAGCCCTTCGTGTGTTTCGTACGATTCTCATAACACACCGCGGGTATAACCCCCCCCCCAAAAAAAAAACAGCATTTACCACCTGATCTTTGCGATAAGCACTAAATTCTTAAAAGTTATTTAGACCAGATTTGAGGTTGGCCCAGAAAAAGGGAGGTCAGAGCTGCAGGGTGGCTGCCCCTAACACTGACGAGCGTACAGCAACGCGAGCAGTACACAGTCACATCCTGTGTCAGTGTCCTGGACGTTTTCCGACGGACTGCTGACTTCAGCGATTTCTGAGTGGCGTTCAGCGCTTATTATATTTCAAAACGAGACTGATCCGAGATTTTTTTTTCCTGCAATGGCGTGGATAATCGCACTGAACAATAGGACAAATGCCTCAACAGGCAAGGCGATGATGTTGAAATACAGAACACGTCCTTTCATTACACTGTACAATCATAACGGTTCGATTAAAAGACTTTTCACAAAATAAAAATGGTTACCTCTTCTGACACTTCGTAGACAAAGTCTGTACAATGTCGGAAGGCCTGGAGGAAGGAGACAGTTCAGAAGATCTAGGCGTAGGTGTGAGGATAATATTAAAATGTATCGTAGGGAAATATGGTTTAGAGGCTTTGACTGGATTATCTTACTCAGGCTAGGGCTCTTGTTAACACGGTAATGAACCTTTGGGTTTCATAAAGTCAAGTAATTTATTTTGCAGCTGAGTAACTATTTTCTTCTTAAGGAAAAGTCCGCTGATTCCGTTCTGAATTGTATGTTCAAACGCCCACTTCCCGATGAGAGTGGGCGTTGTCTCTTTATTTTATTTAGTTAAATATACAGGGGAATAAACGTAGTATTAGCTTTGGGCAGCAAAATGTATGTTACGATCGGATGCTCACGAAGTTCAGATAAAAGATCTGTAGTAAAAACGTTTCTGTCGTACCATTCGATGTCGCCGGTGCGGTCTACATAATGTAACACGTGCTTGAACGCAGCGATGTAACTACACGTAACTCGGTGGCGACAGCCAGTGCCCGCGGTATTTCGTAAATCTTTGTGGCACCACTATAAATACAATCCCGTCAGAAACAAGCAACGCCTTCATTTCCGTCCGGCCGACAATTTCCTATCAACACCACATCTTCCCAGTCAAATTTACATCAAGAAACGGCTGTTCACAGAAGAACGGGCCGCATACTTATTATTTAACAACGCTTTTGTGGGCTATACAGCGTCAAATGACACGATGGTTTATGAATAATGAACATGATAAAATTTAAGGTACTGTCCTGCCATCTGCCTGGAGGAGCCTTGGGAAACAAAAATCGCCATATAGACGGTATACACCAAGATTTGAACACGGGTCCTCCCACATAGTGCTAACCTCTACATTGCAATATATCATTATATTGTCGTCAGGAATATGCACAGCAAAATTCTCATTGGTTTCCCTTCTTGTCATCATCTTCCAACAGACTTGCAGACTACCTGATTTTCTTCAGAAAAAATTTGAAAAACATTTTGTTAGCATGCAGTCCCACACTTGTATCTACTCTGTCTTGATTTAAAAAAAGTAGGCCTGACAACAACGTGATAGGTACACTAATTTATAACACAGCTTATCTTAAGCAAACAAATGAGCCACAAAATACAGGACGATATAAAATTCAGGTTACAGCATAGCCAAACTTATAAGCACTGAAACCAGAGAACACGTATGTTTTGTCATACTACCTTTCACAAAAATGCATTAATATAAATAGCGAAATAATTTAAAAACTTTATGATTTGAATGACTTAGAATATCAAACAGCATATTTAAAAACCACGTCTATGGAGAACACATAAATCAAAATTCATAAAACTTCTCACACTACCCAAATTAAAACTGTGTAAGACAATAGCAAAACCTGTTTCTCTACACATATCAGAAATAAGTACTTGTAATTAAAGATGAGTTAAGATACCAGATAATAAAGAAGACAGAATTTCAGATTGCAGAAATAGTGATAACATGTTGAAAGGATCGAGAAAAAAATCGCATTTACAGATTTTGAGTCATAACCCACAAGGAAAACAAAAATGCCACAGTGACACATTAAATATGATAGGAGCACAGTCAAGTCACAACTTACATGTTCTGCTCCAGGAACCTTGAACGTAATGACAGTTGCGCATAACAAATATCTGCACCTCATGATGTCACAAGAATCCCTTCTGTGCAATTCTTAACGCTTACAGAGGCCATGAGCAAAAACACGTAAATATAGATTGAATCTCACAAGTGAAATGTATGGTATCATGGGAATTTCGTTTATAGATCAACAAGCACCTTTATATTTCTGTCACGCTGCAAAGCTCAACATATTTTGTCACTTTGTACCACTTGCTGCATAAAAGAATGCCATCATAATATTACATCAAATTATATAGCTTAAAATTATAGAATTATTAATAAAGATGCTGTGGCCTAATTAAAAGTTCTATCCTGCCATTTATCTGCAGAGACTACAAAAAACCATGAAAAATCTCTGTCAGGTCTGTGAGCCAAGATTTGAACCTAAGACCTCATATTTGCAGATTGTTAAGAACAACATTTTGGAGGAAAACAGTGGTAATTTCTTGCTCCAAAATGTTCATAACCATCTACAAGATCATAATCCAAATATTCCACAACTTTACAACCTCAAATCAAAAAGGTTCCTGACCACTAACACAATATATAATTCAATCTGTAACATGGACATTAGTGATTATAACATGGCTCTCTTTCTCAAACCCTGCATAAAAATAAAAAAAAACTGATATTTGAACCATGTCAAGAGCTGTTCCTAAATTAATTTTAGTGATATAAAATTATATTACTTGTAAGATGACATTTTTCCAAAGACAACTTGAAATATACATGAGAACATACCTATTCGTTGAAAACAAGTCAAATCCATATTCGAAGAATCCACAAATCTACAATCCAATCAACTGACACATGTTCAAAGATAACAAATGTGACATCAAATGACTCTTCAGGTTATGTATGTCCTTTGTTATTATATTTGTAAAAGCAGGCACTTCTTATGACTCAATACGATCAAATCATATTATCTTAGAGACCAATAAATATTCAAAACTTCTTCCAATCCTCAAACACACGAATGACAACTTCAGCACTGACAACTCCAATGATATCGATGTTTTTAAACATCGATTATCACACATTTGCTCAGTTGTAAATTGAGCATTCTGAATAATCATCCGTGACTTTTGCAATGCATCTATGAGAACCTACATTTAAAGTTTGCATGCACGAACTTTCACAAATACTTGAGCAGCACCCACCTGGTCCTAACACTTTTAATCGCCCAGTAAACTTTGTGATTGGCGTCCGCGGATCACATTCATGGTTCACGTCGGTAGCAAAATATTACGAGTATGTATATAATAAATTAAAACGTCCCACCCTTGCATTATACTCGGAATATTCCAAGATACCGCTATTAGTCATTCACACATTCCCGATCATGGCGGTCACCTAACGGAAAATGAATCAATGGGAATAAGCACACGATACACTTTTCTCAGAAAACTTGTACAAATATAACAACGTTTCATGCAACGTACAGCAAGCATATTAATTACAAGGTAAAATATAAATTCTTACCTTTAAACATCTAAGGAATTCAAGAAAATTACATCCTA
>NW_019060603.1:156417-171447 GCF_000696155.1 Zootermopsis nevadensis | reverse complement strand
CATACCTGCCTCCAACAGGGAGAATTTTTAAATACCAGTTTCAAATATCACCGATAGATGCTGCTACTGCCAGCTTAACGTACGAGTGACACGTTGTCTCAATTATTGCTTTATTTTTTGATATTAGAAAAATAAATTTACCGGTATGTATCCATAAAACTTACTAATAAATATGAACTGGGTCAATGAATTCAAGAGTCTCTGTTTTATTAGAAGACGAGTACAACGAAGAAAATGCCTAATTCTATATCTAATATGGAGACAGGCGCAAGGAGTACAGTCGGTGCACAACACAATTGGCACACGACTAATAATGCGGAAACGGCATTTTTAAAGAGCAAATAACTTTGTCCTTGATGATGCCAATATATGATCACCATATAATTATCACATCATTCTTCTCTTAATAAGTCAAATGATCTCTGATTCTTACATGTAGAGGGGATTTTATTCATTGAACTTTATTAATATGATTTATTTGGTCATAACAGCCTGTAAAATTGTGACATGGCATGCAATCCCACTATTTCTGTAGAAAGACCACATTTGTCCTCAAGAAGGAAACAATAACATTGAAATTTATTACAGTGTTTGTGCATTTTATAGCATTGCTGCTGAAATGTACATTGCTTGATATCATTGCCTGAGAAGACCAGCTGTTCCAAAATATAAAGTTACAGAAGGATACCATCCTGGAAATATAAATGTTAATGTGAATAAATTACATCCATAGTCATGTGAGGTGAAGTTATATGAATTAAAAACATTTTTGCAACCAGGATCTGTGTTAAAACATTAAGGTCCACACAGTTTCTCCCAGTGTAGTGGAAATGATTATTTTTCACAGCTGAAAGGAGTAAAGCATGAAATGTGAATAGCAATATTGAAAATACTTTTTGCAATAGTTAATCCATGGAATGTATAACAACATAGCATACCTTTTTCCTATCTTGATTTTTGAGAACACAACCATCAATTATATCTTGAAATAATAAGGTATGAACTTTGTTGCATGAAATTAAATAATAAATGATAAACAAAATTGTAAAGTTTTGAATGAAAAAAAAACATAATTTGGGGTATTATTCATGGTCATATGCAAGTTTAAAACATTTAATATTTCTTTTTAAATTTTCCTTCCTGTTAACTTTTATGAGCCTCTGAAATTTAACACAACTTATGTTTGTAGCATGTGTAAGCCCAGTCCAGGAGTCAACTGTAATTAATTAATTCATAGCATGGTACAGACATACTGGTAATCTCTTTATTAACTTACAAGATGTGAAACATGCTTGTGCAATAGACTTTAATAAATAATCATTTAATAACTGATATTTAATCTCAAACTGTCCTGTAGAGGTTAATCTTTGCATTATCTCGTTTGTTGTAAAGTACTTCATTGCTAACCTTTAGGTGACTATGTTCTGTAATGGAATCTGACACATTTTGAGAACTGTCTTATCAACAGAGATTACTATTCTGATGTCTGTCATTACATAACATATATTACTAGGAGATGCTTTCACAAATACACAACTCATCTTTGAGTAAACAGTTGTGCCTGTGTGGAACGTGATATTTTATCAGAGGTAAACTTTTCAATCCATGACATATCTGTATTTAAGAATTTGTGTTTGAAAATAAAATAAATTAAATAAAAGTTTTGGAGAAAATTATATGATGCTTAATTTGAACATGCACTATTTGGAAATATGGTGCTAAGGATATGTTTAGATCCAAGAGAATTAAATTACTGAATACTGCAGAAAAAATTCACAAGGAGTTTCAGTCAGTGAGCTTGGCAGCTACTGTTGATAGGTAATTAAATCATATAGTATGAAACGGAATCACACATAAAACTAATTAAGGCTTCTTTTGTTTTATTTGTAGGGGAATCTTATTTCAAGAAAAGACTTTGGAGAACTAGTTAAAGATGATGATAATATATCAAGGAAGTCAAATATATTAATGTGAACTGGATCAGGGGAGTTTCTATTGGTTATTCTTGTAGTGGCAGTAATAAACAGGGTATTTTTTGAGCATTCAAACAAATAACATGTTCAGGGAAGTCCCTGTATAAAAGAAAATTAGTTGGTCAGTTCATTAGTCAGTTGCTTGGTTGATTAGCTTAAGAAAATTTATATATCTTATTCTCTTTTTTCTTCCACTTTATTCTCTTTCTTGTTCCTTATCTATCTAATTCTCTTATGCTGTTGATTTGTTTATTTATTTGTTTCTTCCCCCCTTAGTACTCTGACTGACATAATCATGTGATCAGTGTGTTAAAGCATTGTAATAAATGGTAGTATTTTTTTCTAGATGGCTACTCGCTGGGGCATAGCTTCTGCAGGCAAAATAAGTCATGATTTTGTGACAGCACTGAACACCCTGCCATCTGAGGAACATCGTGTGATAGCTGTTGCTGCTCAACAGCTTGATCGTGCTAAGACGTTTGCAACCGAGCACAATATCCCAAATGCATATGGTTCATACGAAGAACTTGCAAAAGATCCTGATGTAGGTGAGTACAGTACAATGTTCTGAATTGCATATTTATATTTGGTATAGCTAGCCAATCAATAGGTACATTTAAGTACTACAGTTGTTTCTTAGTAATGTATTCCTTAATTACTTTGTTAGAAACCTCACAAATTTTTCAGCTTTTAAAAATGTACTGGATGTGACACAGAGGTGGTGTACATCGGGGCAATCAACACGCTGCACCTTGACATCGGCAAATTGATGTTGGACAATGGGAAGCACGTTCTCTGTGAGAAACCGCTCACAGTGAACCTCAAGCAAACCACGGAGCTCATCAATTATGCCAAGGAGAAGAAACTGTTCCTCATGGAGGCTATATGGTCACGTTGCTTTCCAGCTTACGAGGCTGTCAAGAAGGAACTTGAAGCTGGCACAATGGGGGAAGTGCTCCAGGTGATTGCCAACTTTGGCGTTGTCGTAGCAGACGTCGATAGGGTCAAGTATGTTTCACATATCCTTTGTCACTTTCATAGTCTTCATGAAAAGTTGTGAGTAGTGGCCCACACATTCCACAAGAAGTAAGTCTGTGAGAGTGGACTTTCCTGAATGTCTACAGGACAATTAAATCAATTTATCATTTCACATTCAAGCACTGTAAAATAACAGTACCCTCATATTCAGTGGATATCAGTGTCTTTTCCCCGAGTAAAGCAGCCACAGTATAAAGCTGACATTTACCTTCACCCATTGCTGTGGTCAGGATTTTATGGAACTTTACCTCCACTCCCCCATACATCTTCATGGCATGGTGTTTAGTCACAGAGATAGTTTTAATCTTTTATTCAAATGACCTTTGGACACTGTACATCTGGATTGGTTGTCATGGTCTATTGTCAGGACAATACCTTGGCTACTTCCTCCAAAATCCTTCCAAATTCATCATTAATAACCATCCTGCCTCATCTAATTTGACACTACATAAGTATCTAATTTCTTGTAGACTGAAGGAGTTAGGTGGAGGCACCATCCTGGATCTGGGTGTATATGTTCTTCAGCTTGCTCAGTTTGTATTCGGTCCATCGCCACCGGAGCGCGTCGTGGCACAAGGCGAATTAAACGAGAATGGTGTCGACACAAGTACAAGTATAACTCTAAAATACAAGGGAGGGAGGACTGCCACTCTCTGTACCCATGCGAGAGTCAAACTGCCAAATGAAGCATTCATTGTTGGAACAAAGGGCATCGTTAAGGTACGTGGAGTGTAACACCTTGAAGGACTTTGCTTCATCCCGACTCAAAAGTATCCTGAAATTATGCTTCCTAAATTGAACAGGGCGATAATGTCACTAGAGATCCCGGACTTTCAGCAGTAAAACCCCTATTTATAAACCGATGACGATCAGAAGTTGCAGGCACAATACTCAGTCCTTGTGAAGCTACATCCCATCGCATAACGGAAATCAGCACTGCCAAATAACCTCTGTACTTGATATAGTGTCACTGAGTACACCATGTACAAAATAAGCCAGCAATACATTTGAGCACTAAACTGAGGGAAATCATAAATAGGTTAAAATATCTTGGATATAATTGGAGTATAACCATAGATATTTCTGAACATCACAGTCAAGTGGTTAACACCCCTAATTCATATTCTGAAGGTCATGTTTTCGAATCTCAGTCTACAAACATGCTGTCCTGACTTCAGATTTTTCATGGATGCTGTGGTAACTCCTTTTACCGCTTCCATCCTTTGAATTTTCGTTTCATCATTCACACTCAGCCTAGATTTTACATGCAGGCCTATAACCTATAAAGCTGAAACAATGTTGTCACAATAACAAAGGAATAAGTCAACAACATTTGGTTATAACTGATGGCTGAACAGTGAAGCTGAAAAAGATTCAGTGATTTCACTTACATTTGAGTCATCAAACCAATGAACTAAAACTAGTAGTTTGATGTAATACCAAGATGTAAACCACACAGCACTTCAAATTGTTTCAGATACTCGAGCCGTTCTGGTGCCCAACAAGTATAACTACCCCAGAGAAGACAAAAGAATTCATCCTGCCAAATGCACCCAAGCCATTCAACTTTACCAACAGTGCTGGTCTCCGCTATGAGGCAACAGAAGTGCGACGCTGCCTCAAACAAGGTTTCTCACTTATCAATAAAATCCGCAGTGTTTTGCCCTTGTGCGCATCTGAAGCCAGAATCAGCTTTGAAATTATGTATCGACATTTTTTAGTCTGACAGAATGAAATGTCGAACAAGTCAGAATGTAAGACTTGAGGTTCTCACAGCGGTGAGTATGAAGATATCAGTCTTCTGGGTTATTGCGCTGTGTAGTCTGGTCGATCGCCCTGATGACGGAGGCAGTATATGACCTCTGAAACGTTGGTTAACATCGACCAGACTACACAGCGCAAAAACCCAGAAGACGGATATCTTCAAGTCAGAATGTAACCAAACAAAGTTTGTGTAACAGTAATGCACTGGATCTGTATTCTGCAGGATCCTGTTTCAAATTTCAGTGGGACTACCAGCTGTCCTGACAGACTGTTCCTAGTTTTCCTCAAATAACCCAAGAATAAATCGATCAGTATACCTGGTCAGTAATGATGATAATGCAATCGGATTTTCCCACACTTATCATTGTTTGTCAGGGAATAAAAAGGACTATCATCATTTCAAAGATGGATACATTGGTGGTATTTCTTTTCTCAAATGTTCTGCCGTGTCCAGAATACAACAACGTGTTAAATTTATTACTTTGTTCACAGGTCTGTTGGAAAGTCCAAAGGTGAGTCATGAGGAAAGCCTGATTCTGGCCCAACTTGAAGATGAGATCCGTAAGCAACTTGGTGTTAAATACGATCAGGACTAGCGGTGGAAAGCTATGCTGAAACGTCGGTAGAGAGTTTATGTTAATACAAAATAGATTTCATTTAAATTTAGTCACACTATAAGGAGGAAATGAAACATAAAGAGTTTTTACTGGTTAAAACTGTGTAATTAAAATTCTTATATCTATGTTCGTACTTGTATATATATATATGTGTGATATACGGGGAAACTACACGGCATTTGTTTACCACATTCACTCGTTACTGTAACCAATCTTATCACCGAAATGTAATTTCTATTTTGAGTGGCTGTAGAATGCAGCAAAGTTTCAAACCATGAATGGCAAGAAGAGTTGATGCATCGATGACTGTTTTAAAAGTCATCTAAATATTACCACAGGTTTGATTACTGTGTCTTATTCTGGCACTTTTTCCACTGAGTGCAGGTTAAATAATAAAATGTCCATAAATATCTTTGTTGTCCCACATTTTTTCATGTTGTACCTCAGTTCATATATTTCCTCAATCACAGTAAGCCATCTCAATCTGCATTTTTCATGCATTTTATCCCTATTTCACGGGCTATTCTTAGTGTTTAACCTATATAAATTATTTTAAAATGCCTAACACTGTGATATTTTCATACCTACCTAATGTGAGTGTCTCAAGTCTTCTGACTGCCTCATTCCTAATGGTTTCTTCCTTCTTCGGCGAAGATACTTCATACAGGTACCGTGTATGTACCACCAGAAGAAAAATCCTTTACCTTTTATTGCACCCAAAGGCACAGTCCTCACACTAGACCCTATCCTAAGCCACCTAAATCCAATCTATGCTCAAATTCTAATTAACCTTTATCTTGTACTGTGGCTGCCAGCCAGACTTTAGCTCCAGGATTAATGTTTTAGCAGTATGCAAGTATGACACAGTCAGCCAGATCAAGCATCACAACAATAAAGGTTAAGATCATTTTCCTAAGATAATGCCAAACAATTTGTTCAAGTTCAAAGTCCTCTGTAATGCCAATCAGGATAACAGGCCACTGGCCAAACCCACAAGCTGCATAATCACATCTTATCTCCTGTCCACAACTGGTTCTACATATTCACGATCAGCGTCTGTAATTGAAAGACATCAACCCCTATCAAAAAATGTGGATGTTATTAACCTCCATTTAACATGTCTGCAAACCAAATGTCATCATGACTCCTGATTCACACATGTGAGATCCCCCAAGTTCACATCTTGGCCCAAGGACCATGTGCTCACTTACTTTCTTAATAATTTTCCTCAGACCCTCCTGGCAAAAGCCAGGACAGTACCTAAAATAAGGCCTAATATACTTCTTTTCATGTACTCTCCAATTCAATTAAACCTTTAATATGATGATGTTAAAAGTGGCATTAAATACTACTACTTCTACTACTGAAATATAGGATTCTAGGCAGTGAATTAATTTTCTAATTTGGCAAGTAAGATCGGGCATATTTCCAAACCCTGAAATTGTTAATGCTATATTTATTTTAATAAGGAAAGGAGGAAAAACGTGACTAGGTTCTTGGAGAAGGCACAAAAAAAAACATTCCATTGTGTATATATGTAATGCTTCTTTTCATGGAATTCAACAACTGTTTACGCGTGTTTTCAACTAAACACAACAATAAAACACAAAATGTGAATATACATATGTGGGATTACACTACTACCATTCCAGTTCCCAAATTAATGTTAAATATTTTCATTTCATATATCTTGACAAAATTGAGACTTCTCCAATAATTCCATAATATACACATTATTACAAAGAAAAAACTAATTTCAACACATAATTTCATGTAATAAGTTAAAAAGCAATAAACTATCAATATAAATGGCTATCTACAGTTATAACTTACCAGGTATTAACTAAAATATAAAGCTCAAAATTAGAAGTAGATGGGCCATTAATTGCTATTTGAGTAAAGCTCTGCAAAATTATCATTAAAGTTTTAACAACTAACTCACTTTCAAAAAATTAAATAAATAAAAATTCTACTTTAAATTCTTAACTCCATTAATAAAGACACTGACAAGAAATATAATGTAACTTGTGTAGTGACAACATCAGGATGCCAACCCATCAACTGAAAATTTCCTCACAAAAGAGTAGACACATCTGTTTGTGAAAACATGCTAACCCAACTCACTTCCAGCTGTAAGAAACACATACAGCAAAGTTCTGTTCAGTTTAATGTTAGTTAAACAAACAATGAAACCTAACAATTCCAGCAACAGAAACAAATGAACTAGCACAATATTGCAAGCTAAGATGGTATCACTGAATTCTACTGATGTTAGTTTAAAAAGAAGCAAGAATTATAATTCACTACTTATACACTTAAAAATAAGGCAATTTTTAAAAATACATAACAGAAAAAAACTGCAAGCATTTACCCAAGTGGTCCAATTTGTTTTGGATCAATAACTTGCACACTACAGTATGATGTTTGGTACAAGCAAGAAAAAAATCCCAATCATCTTGGATGAGGACTAAACTTAAGTGTGCAAGGACTTTAGATGACAACGTACCTCACTCTAGTGTCTCATGACATTAACATACTAAAAATGGCTCGATGAATCTGTGTAAATAAACAGCATCATCTCCAATGTAGCTCTTCCAAATCCAGCGGAGGATATTGCATGAAACTGATTTACCGCACCCTGAACACCCACAATGACCAAATTACGGTCATTCATTTTGGGTTGGCAACAACCAATTAAATTAGTATCCTAACACAGGTCAGACAATTTCAGTGGGTTATATTATGTACATTAACTATATAAAAACCTAAATTTAATGACCAGTACATAAGGCCATTCTTGTACAAAGCTATTTTTGAAACCTGAAATGTACCATGTACATTAAATCTACGTTCAAAACGGCAGATCTAGGTTAAACTCCCTATAATGACTGTAGAAACAATAAACATAATCAAATCACTTCACAAGGTCAGAAAGAAAGTCAGTGGAATGCAGACTGTTTTAGAATAGAAAAATGCTATACTGAAGTCTGTTACATTAATAAAGCAAGATTTCTTTTGTATCCAGAATTACTGGCAAATATGAAAAAGGTTTCAGTTAGAGTCAAGAAGAGGAAATTTGCCAAACTGTTGAAAGACAATCCACTTGTATAAAATTTGAAGCTTTCAACATTACTCACTCCACACTAACATGGCTGATAACTAAAGTATTATCGAGTGCATGTTATCTTCTATAAAATGAAGTTACAAGAAACATCTTTCCGATGGTAAGAGACAGCATTTTGACAGTAATAGGTCCCAAAACATTTTATTTTGTTAACATATTAAGTATATTTTCAGCAGAACTACAGGAAAGAAAAAAAAACTGTACAGTTCAAATGCCTAACCCCCAAAAGTAACCTCTCATCCATCATAGTAATGAAGAATCACATGTAAGGTCACTGACTCTGGAAATGTCTTCATATCTATCACTATTATAACAATTAATATTGCTATATATCATATTAGAAAGTTCCTAGATTTATATAAAAAGATTTAGGAAACACACAACACATTCAGTATTCTACATAACGAAATATACAAGGTAATCTTGATCCCTCCATAAATGCACCATTTCAGTATGGCAATATCAACTTCAGCCTTTCACTGTCTGATCATTTCAAAGTAAAAATTATGGTGTAAGTCCCCTCATCACCACATTAACATTTTGATGTCACAAAAATGCCTGTGAGGGCATCCTAATAGCCATACTCACCCTCCATCAAAACTCTTAAGAAATGTTGCTAATAATCTGACATTATGTTAGGTCATATTAATTTAGCCTTTTAGTAGTTACTTTAGTTTTAAGTTGCACACATATCAACATTCTTCACAAACATGAAATGGCTTTGTGGAAGAATGGAAAATGAACTTTACTTCAACTCTAGAAACTCAAAACTTTCTCTTCAATGTTTCATCATGCCAAATTCAATATTTATGGAAAGTCAAAAGTTACCTGTATTATAATTTTTTCTTAAAACTGTTGTAAAAGATGTACAAAGTATGTCAGCATATTAATAGGTCTACAGATACTTCACATTACATATTGTTACTTCAGTTCAACATTCTAATATCCATGCATATAAAATAATTATTCACAGATTTACTTTAAGCCACAAAGTTTTCATTCAAAATAAAACTGCTGTTGTTAAAACTGGGCAACATAATACGAAGGCATCATGGAAATCGAAAATTATACCAAACTAATAAAATCAGATTTTAAATTGCAGTCACCAAATTATAGTATTTTCTGTTGGTACCTGTTTCTTGCCGCAAACATTACAAAGTTGACAAAATTCCGTTATGTTAACCACAAATATTAATTAGTAACTGTTTCTAGCTACGTCATAATCATGGGAACCTTACTTCTTCCAAAACGTTTAGTTAGCAATTTATTTTAGACTAGCAATAAGTACAGTTGGTATCAGAGACAAATTGAACAGCCTTCAAACTGAATAAACTAACTGTAACATGTATGAGCACATTATCTTATTATCATTAAACATAATGAGCCACTTCTGATGTCCAGATAGACTGTAATCTACTAAATGCAGGGCCTTTAGAATCACTGCCCTTACAAAGGAGTTACAGATGATCTCATGCAATAAAAAGCACCTTTTTTAGGTTCCCTCACCCTCACATCCGACTTGCATTAAAACAGCCTACATCGGCTATTCTTCTTCTTTTTCACTTGAAGAGCAGCTCTTGTTGCTGTTTCGAATACTTCGCGGACTCCTTCCTTACTCTTTGCTGAACACTCCAAGTATGCAAAAGCATTAATTTTTTCTGCCATTGCTCTACCTTCTGCTGGTTTCACAGGTTCCTGCTTCATTTTCCCCAATTCCTTGATGGTGTTGGGATCATTTCGCAAATCCTTCTTGTTTCCAACCAAAATTATTGGAACGTTGGGGCAAAAATGCTTAACTTCAGGCGTCCATTTTTCGGGAATGTTTTCCAAGGAATCTGGAGAGTCGATTGAGAAACACATTAGGATAACATCGGTGTCTGGGTAGGAGAGTGGCCGTAATCTATCGTAATCTTCTTGGCCTGCGGTGTCCCACAAAGCCAATTCAACCTGTTTTCCATCTACTTCTATGTCTGCCACATAGTTTTCGAAAACAGTAGGTACGTAAACTTCTGGAAACTGATCCTTGCTGAATACTATCAAAAGACACGTTTTACCACAAGCACCATCACCCACGATAACAAGCTTCTTCCTTATTGCAGCCATCGTTTTCCTACGCAAGTTTGTACTAAAACAAAAACAGAGCCTCTAAAAACTGCTTACGCACTATACACACTCAGCTTTCTTAAGCTACTTTTGGCCTTGACAATACACCCAACACTGAAATCATAAAATATCAAAGATATAATTTTAACTAATTCATTTCATTCAAAAGCAAGAACTCACGACACAAAGGTTTCTGTTAATTGTTGGCTGTTTCCAGTGTGTACTGAATGCTCAACACTGAATGTCCTACAAAATAACAGAAAATTCATATAATTCACGTTGGGAACAATGAAGATGATTAATTCATTATGTGGTAGTCCTTTCAAAGGTGAGCCACACCTACCGAATTACATCATTACCAAAGATATTTCTGTTCGGCCAGAGGACATATGATTCACATACAGAACAATGCGGCATAGTGTTTTTTGATTACGGTGGTTGGTTGTACTGTGAGAATACGAAAAACGGTTTAATGTCAAGGGGGAAGGGCATTTCTGTTTAACGCACAATTAAAATAATATTTGTGCAAGTTCTTCGTGTCGGTTTTTAGGTGACAAAACTGTGGAATGGCCCTTTTGCAAGCAAGTAAAGCTTTCATGCTTCTGGGCAGGTGTGTACCGTCAGTAAAACAAAATGCATCAAAAATTCAAGTTAAACGACTGGTATTAGATGAAAACTTACATATGGTAAGTTTAAATCAACATATATGTAATATATCCGAATCCATCTTAATAAGCTGTGGGCACCTTTAAGAATACAAAAATTCAGCCTCTTGCGCCGCTTTTCTGCCGAGCGTCAGGCAGTTATTGAACTTTATTCTGAGACTCCTATTGGTGATGTGTGGTATATTGGTAGGAAAGTGTAGGGGGCAGAATAAGATATGGCTGCGCGAAATTCGAATCGACCTGTTCGTAGTTTTTATTTGAAGATATTTGCCTTGATTAGACCATGACAAATCATGGTCTAATCAAGGCAAATATCTTCAAATGCTTACAACCCCCCACCAAAAAAACCGATTGGCTTATCGACACTGTACAGCTGACTAGTTTAAAAAAATAACAGTGACTTACATTTTGCCTCTTTTACTACTATCCATTGAAATTAACCTGTCTTAAAAAATTTTCTCTTTATTTCAGTACTTTGGAGAATTTGAGTACTATTATGCTCATGATCCTGGGAAAATCTGCAAAACTGGAGATGTGGTTTTGATACAACAGCTCCCAGAGAAAGTGACAAGGCTCATAACACATCAAGTTCTGGAAGTGGTATACCCATTAGGAGATGTGACAGATCCCATCACTGGCAAGAAAGTTGTAGTTGGTAAATACAGGTATGCGACACCTATCCAATACATCTGTTAATAAAACAATTTCATTTTTGACATCTTTTTATATCATTTTTATTTTTAAATAAATGTGTTATGTTCAGAATTTTTTGTCTTAAACAACTTTATCTTTAATTCTGATAAAATAATATCATAATGATATGCAACTTCATAAACTGATGTCATTAATTGCATGTTTCAGGGATGAAATTGAAGAGGCCAACAAATTGTTTGGAGAGTCGGCAGGTAGATTCATGTATGATAAGGCCCCAAAGAGAGGCTGGCAAGAAGACAAGAAGGATTTTACAAACAGAGAAACTTATATCAAATACCATGTATTTGAAAATGATGACCAACCATATGCTGTGTGATTGTACTTATTACATGTAGAATAAATTTATGTTAATTTCACTAAGAAATACTTTCATTACATCTTGTGGGATACCAGCACATGGCCCCTGGTACAACTCAAAAGACCATATGTATTCAGTTAAAATCAGTGACAGATTTGTTTTGTTTCTGGGATTTAGATTTGATGTCATATTCAATATATTCTAAACACTGAGTTGCATCTTAAAGACTGCATACACGAATGTTGACCTTGGTCTTCTGGGTTGTAATGCCACGTGAAACTGTAGGTAGATTCCAATGTTTCAGAGTAACAGGATATCACTGTTGCCCTCATGCAAACGACCAATCCCAAGAACTATTATTCAGTTTATTTAATAATACATAAGAGTTAAAATTGTATAGCACTTAATGACAGAATGATTAAAGAAGTGCAGAGTATATGGAAGGAAGTGGTCTTGGCCTAATTTAAGGTACTATCCTGGCATTTGCCTGGGGAGAGTGAGGGAAACCATGAAAAATCTCAGTCAGGATTGCTGGTCTACAGGCCAAGATTTAAATCCAGGACCTACAAAAACAAAGGTACACACTAGGCCAAGAGAGTCTGAGCCACACTACAGCGAAAAGGATACAGTACACTGACATTTAAATATATAAATTTTATTTATGTATACTGCTTAAAATGTACAATAATAATTCTATGGCAGGCAACAATACTTTTGTTTCAAATTAATATAACAGTCTTGAACCCTTTGGCTATGAAGCAATGTCTCAACATTCAATCATTTCTCTGGTATCAAAATGGAACCTAAAACACAAAACACATTTTTACAGATACATCAGCTATTATTCCTCAAAAATATCCATCATTAAACAAAGGTTGAGACGTGTTGGACATGTAACATGCATATGAGAAACAAGAAATCACTATAGAATTTTAATCAACAACTTCAACAGGCACAGGGATTTGAGGTTCTCATAGTGGCGATGAGAAACAAGAAATCACTATAGAATTTCAATCAACAACTTCAACAGACACAGGGATTTGAGGTGTCGTGTTAGTCTTCTGGGTTTAACAATGTGAACATGTAGCTACATACCAACATTTTAGTGCTACATGCTGCTTCCATCTTCAGAGTTATTGTTCTTAAGATTTTCATGAATAGAGTCTAATGTATATTTTGCATGGTCAAGGCCTAATTTAAGGTACTATTGAAACATCTACCTTCAAATGAGAAAAAGATTAAAGAACCTGTCAAAACAGTTGATCACTGAAACATGTGCTAACCACGTGGCTGCTAATTTTCTGAAATTACATGCATTTCAGATGTAATGATTATAATTCATAAATTGGTGTCTACCTACTTCATCTTAATCTCACCCAACTTATTACAGTGAATTCAAAACCCAGGTAAACAATAGCTGTGGATATAATAATGAAAAGTACTAGACTAGAAGGATTAATTATATGAAATACTGCAAATAATACCTATACTTACTTCTGAATAAAATTCCATATTGTTTCCAAAAGATGATGCAGGCAAATACCAAACAATTGGAAACATAGATCCATCTTGAAGATCTAAAAATCCTTTGGCACTTTGCAGAAACACATGCTGCATGTTGCAACTCTTACGTTTCCTTTGGCAATAATGGACGCCCTTGGTGTATCTAACGAGAACTGGAAGCACTCAAATGCTGCCATCTTAACTTTTGTAAAAAAGATACTGAATCTTCATTCTTGCTACTATTTTCAGTATTACCTCATTAATTCACGTACTAAAATTTGGACAGGCCGACTGGAATTGTTGAGATGAATTCATTCACATTTATTAACCTGTCTTGAAAAGACAAACTGACGTTAACCTCCTCATCATTAACATAGCTTGAAATGTTAATGGGACCTAGGTTGAAGGAAAATATGTTGCAACGTGAAGTGCACAATATACGAACCAACACTCAATACAGAACACATAAAGTTGGAGTCATGCTGTAAACCCCAACTAAAAATGATGGACCACTTGGTGCTTTTTTGAGCCACAAATTTTTACTCCATTACAAAAAACCACAGCAACCCTTCTTTTTCTTGTTATTCATCTGTAGGGCAGCCCTCGTTGCAGTTTCAAAAACCTCACGAATACCTTCCATGTTCTTTGCTGAACATTCTAAGAAACTATATGCCTCTATCTTATCTGCCATTGCTTTACCATCTACCGTATTCACTGGACTTTGCTTCATTTTACCCAATTCTGATATAATAATTGGATCATTTCTCAGATCCTTTTTATTACCGACTAAAATTATGGGTACATTAGGACAGAAATGTTTAACCTCTGGGGTCCACTTTCTATGAATATTATGAAGAGAATCTGGGGAGTCTATGGAAAAGCACATTATAATAACGTCAGTATCCGGATAAGACAAAGGCCGTAACCTGTCATAATCTTCTTGACCTGCAGTATCCCACAAAGCTAGCTCAACACGATTTCCATCCACTTCTATATCGGCAACAGTACTCTCAAATATTGTAGGAATATAAAAATCTGGAAATTTGTCCCTGCTAAAAACTGTCAGCAGACACGTTTTGCCACACGCACCATCGCCAACAATAACCAGTTTTTTCCGAATAGCAGACATTGTACGTTCACAGCCAGCGCCTTCCTTCTTCCTTGAAGTATACATTACTTCCCGTGTATTGATCGGTGCCAAGAAACCCACAGCCCCTATTTACAGGTCATC
>NW_019060603.1:63224-156383 GCF_000696155.1 Zootermopsis nevadensis | reverse complement strand
TGCCAAATTTACAGCAACAAATAGAGCAGAATTATGTTGCTAGATTATAACAATGGTTCAAGTGTTATTAAAATGTCACAAATTAATAAGTACGGTTTGAAAGTTAAGTTCAGAAGGAAACAATATAATCTGTTAACCAAAAGACAGGGAATTTCGGGTATAATTTATAAAACCTAACGATGGTTATCTTCTGGGTTCTTGCGCCGTGCAGCGTGGTAGAAGTTTACCAACGTTTAAGAGGTCCTTGCTACCTTCAACAACAGGCGATGCTAGATAAAGTTAAAATTTTTGGGGCAATTTATTCTCATAAAATTTTATACAGAGGTCCTCATCATGGTCGTTGCCCCTCTGGTGTAACTCATGGTGCAAATATCATACAATTACTCAGGGTCAATGGCTTTTCGTCATTAATAATGCCATCAAAAGTAACAAAGTTGTTAATCTACCTACACGAGTCAGGATTGTTAGTGAAAAGTTAACAGTCAATCCGCTGGTCAACAAATTCCCTGCTTGTATGAAGCCAGTATTGTCATTATTGTGTACACAATATCGTATCACTGCACTGGACTACATCCTGAGTTCATTTAACAGCCTACAGTCTAGTCTTGCAGTCAATTTTGAGATTCATGTTAATATCCTCCCATCTATGCCTTTGTCTCCCAAATCATTTTCCTAAAGATTCTTCAAATCAGTACTGCTTACACTTCTCATGCAAGCTTTATGAGTTGTCCATATAACCTCCCTTAACTTAATCCCCTAACATTATTTGAAGGTTGCTAATTATAAAGATTTCTCATCATGTACATTTCTTCTACCTTCCTCCCTATCACCCTAGTCCACATAAATCTCATCACATTGTTTTTATACACCCTGATTAAATGTTCTTCCTTCGAAGTAAGAAACCAAGTTTTACACCCATATAAATAACAAATCTATATAATTAAATTATTTTAATCATAGTATTAAAAGAAATATTACATCTGGCATATAATTACAATGAGATCTACTCAAAATATGGAACAGGGTTGACTTGTTGGAATATTTGATGAACAACACAATCAAACAAAATGTAAAAGAGCTATGTACAACATACTTCAGGAGAATGAATATACTGTCACTGTTTTTAATTCATCAACTCTGAGAAAAGTTTGTGTGTAAAATATGTTGCTACAACTTCACAAATATGTAAAGTCATAATAATCAAATGTTAGCAGTTTCACAAAGAAAGTACACTGTAACACTAAAACCACAAAACTATCTTTCTATTGCATAAGTCCACCTTTAGAGGAAAATTTATTCAACCAATGTACTTACATATCCTGATTCTAGTCTGTCTATCATAATTCGCTAAGTCTTGCAGGTACAATGATTTGTAAAGTTTGCATTAAAAGCAAAACGTAAGTTGGACTCAAATTCAGCAGTTGAATTAACCGTAAAGTTTGGTTTATGAATGTCACTTCAAAAAGAACCATCAGATACCAATACGCAAAGTTGATTTCTTACAATGAACTTGAGCTCAAGATCTACATTCTGATCATGATTGATCATACATAACTCATACATTGCAGTGTTACTGACTGAATGCCTTGTGATGTGCCACGCATGTGTAATTTACATGTTCCTGCATCAGAAACAAATTATATTTCTAGTGAGAATATCTCTGCAATTTTTGAATACAGAAAAATTTGTCTAAAATGGAATATGCCTTTCTTAGAACACTTCTCTAGTACTGATATATGTGAAAAACTGAAATAAAAAAAATTTCGTCTTATAGATGGAAACTGTTTAGCGCAGTAATGGAAAAGCAAGGCTTTAACAGAAAACAATCCGCTGTAATCATTACCTGTTCAAATAATTTTGTCCCAGACTGAGAAGGAACAAGGTAAAGGCAAAGTTGTCCCTTGTGCTTAACTACAACATATTCTCCCAATACATGAATGGTATTATAAAACAGCCCTTTCAGCGCTGATGACCATGCTGTGGTGTAACCCCAGTGTATGTATCAGCAAGGACACTGATGAAAAAGATAAATTAAATAATAAAACAAAACTGTAATGGAGCAAAATCTACTGCCCAACACAGAAATTAAACCAAAAGGAAAGCAACACGTGGCAAGACCAAGAACACGGTAGATGTACGTGTAGAAGAGAGACAAAGCATGGGCAGAAGTGACGGACCAAACACTACAGCAGGAAAAAAATGTTTCATCTTGCCAGAGGACATAGGAGAGGAAGTATAAACTGACACAGGAATATTAAATACAAATTACTCAATCACTTGTGAACATTCATGGCATGATATAGATGAACTGTTATAACCGTAATATAACAAGGTATTTTCTAGTCTCAGAACATTTTACAGTAACATTATTTGATAGCAATGATTTCCAGAATTTGATGCATATTAATCACACATCCAACCTCCAATAATCTGCATTGCATTTCCATTCTAAAAACAGTGTCTGCAACTTCTAGTGGATAGTGTCCATGGCCCACTTTATATTTCTAAAATATTTTATTCTAGGACGCAGTCTGTTTGACCAATCAGAAAAGATCGCTTCTCAGGGGCTTGGTAAGAGGTTCAGTGAATGTGGTAGGTAGTGAAAAATAGGCAATAAATACATACAATTCAATGTACATAATTCATTATATACAAATAAATATCACACTTTCTTTGTTTAAACACAATAGGTTCAGGAAAATAAGGTGGGGAAGACCCACTGAGAAGCTTTGGTCTCCTTCTTTTAGATCTATATTGTCAAAGATCCATCTATGTCAAGTGCAGAAAAATGCCACCACCTATGACCAATCCTAGCATTATTACGAGTACCAAGTATTGCAACCGTAATGGATGTTCAGATAACACATTTACTCAGCAAGAATGATAATTACACAAATAACATATCCGTGGTGCATGTTCAATCGCTGCGACCTTACTGAGTGACTAGGTCCCACTTAAGACAGTAAGATCAAATTTATGTAATTTTCACATGAGATTTAGTAAACATAGATGTTATTAGCTTAACCCACCACCTTACAAGATTGTCTCACAGCCTTGCCAACACTGGACTTACAATTTGTTTCCTTGATTCTCTAAAGAAAAAAAAAATGTCAAGCTTTACAATACCGCAGAAAGTTACTGTCAAAAATATAACTGCTAACAGATCATAAACCAGTGACAATAACATTTCTCAGGATTTTTCTCCTCAAAACAGACAAAGTTCAATAGATTTGTTTTTGACGTTCCCGTCAACATTTCACTTTAACTCCCAATATCATACTGAACTTGTATCCATTTATTATAGACAAGTCGAAACAACGCATAATACAAAAAATAAAATATCAATATAAATTACCACCACACTTTAAATTTACAGCTCATGCATTGGCAATACTGTGTAAACCATCAAAAAGTGTATGTGACTTGGTGTTTTTATAGTAGCACAAGTTAGGTTGAGGTCTTCTGGATTGTCACACCATGTAGTCTTGAACAGCGCACTAACATTACAGAGGAATCAACTGCCTAGATCCTCAGAGAATAACAATGCAAAAGAACATGCCTCCTCTACCTTCAGAATAACCTGGTGCCTTCACATGCAGGACATAAGAGTTCTACCATGTACATGGAAGCAGGAGGCTCCGCCAAACCATTAGCAACAACATACAAGGCTACACATCGTCACAATCCCAGAAGACCGCAATCTACCGAAAAACCTACTGAGAGCATTTACCATCAAATATCTCGTAACAAGATATAAAACTACAAGTGAAAAGCACTGGGAGAACATTTTAATGATGTTCAACATCACACAGCATAACATTCACTGGCTTAATATACCTTTTTCCCTGCCATTTCCATCAGCTTTTCTATTTATCTGAAGAGCAGATACAACTTATGTTTGACATGTAGTATGAGATCAGATTTTATTCAATCTTGCTTCTTGCTGAGTCATACATGTTATATGAGCCATGTCGATAACCACTCAATTGTCTGACATCTCTCAAACATCAGGCACTCTGCAACCAAATAAAATCTGCATAAACATATATCATAATACAAGCCATCTGCGACTCAAAGTTGAGTAAATTCTCCATCCAGACAATACATCACTGTAATATTGTGAACAGCTACTTCCTGTTTTTATCGCTAGAGTCCGTATGGTAAGGGATTGCTTGGTCCATTTAAAACCATTTTATTTAATGATGCTGTCAGCAGCTCAGGCCATGCAGTGTTGAACGACGGTCATTAATGAGTAATAAACAGGAAAGGCTGTGGAAGGAAGTGGTCGCGACCTAATTTTAGGTAACATCCCAGCAGCTGAAGTCCAACTGGCAACAGAGGATTTAAATCATGTATAGTTGTATGATAAAGGTTAAAAAATAATTGTATTTTTTGTTAACAGTACATCAGGTACTCAGAGCTGGTGTCTCCCGAACAGACTTGAAGAGTTCTAGCCACAGCAGATGACGTGTACAAATATCAGATATGGCTCAGCTTGGAAGGTGGACACCAGAAACACATTTAACATACCTGTGGTAGGACGAAGGAACTCAGTTACCATCACCTGACAGAAACTCTCTTTCAAGCGCAGCACCCATCATGTTCCAGTCGCCATCATCAATCTCATCTGCGGGCTCATCACTACCACAACTATCATCATCTCCAAACTCAAGGTCACTCGGTAGCACCTCCCCACGACGAAACTTTGTACTGGGCATGTCGTCTTCCTCGTCATCCTCCTCGTTGTCGGATTCAGAGCCTGTCCCAGATGTCGGTCGCTTGCGCTTTGTTGGGCCTGACTCTCCCCATCCATGTGGATGTTCCCCTATTGAATCATGTTCCTTCATGAGATTTGAGGTTTTCTTGGCAGTGAAAATTTAGATTGTGGTGTTATGGGTGTGAACACCCTAAAGTCTTGTGAGTCATTACTAATATCTAGAAGGAATACACTGCCTACATCTACAGGGTACAGGGGCAACATGTTCCTCTGAAACATCAGTAACCACAGTAACATATCCAAAAGACAGTATATTAGACGAGTGAGCTCTCTACCCAGCATGTACAAAATGTAAGTAACAAAAGAGAACAATTTATGATCCATCTGTCGTTTACAATGCTCACAGAAAACTATAAAACAACAAAGAAAATGCACAAGTAAAAGCATAATCACCAGGGAAACAGACATTCATAATTTCGTGGCAAAGAGCTCAGAAGTTAATACCGCATCTGAACATTACAATGTTAAATTCTCAGCATTACTTTTCACGTGCGTCAGATTCTCACCTGACAAAGTATCAGCAGAACTACTACTGGACTCATCAGCTGATTCTTGCACATTCCAGACTTGAATTTTCTGCACTTCATCCAGCTGAGCCACCGTCTTGTCCGGTTCTCCTTCGCTCTCTGACTCGTTGAAGATGTCTTCCACTTCTCGATCCATGTTGGCAATATCTTCAGAGGAGAAAGACATCAGAGGGTTGATGGTGTCCATGAACCTTCCACTGGGTGTGCGTCGTCTGACACCTGGCTGCTGGTGCGTGGGGATGTGCTCAGGACTGCCACAGTGAGGGGGCGGGTGTCTGTTTGCAGCTCCGCCTCGCAATAAAGGGAAAAGTCTGCAATATTCAGGTCAGAAATGAACTATGTGAGTCTATGTGGAGTACTAAACAGTATCCTGGATCAAACAAAAGGAACATTGCACCACAACAGAAAATAATAAACAACAAAACAGAGCTCTTCTTAAGTTAACAGAATTAATACTTCCTTACTTACAAAGATCCTTGTTTGAGTTTATTTTTAAGATTTTTGAGATACTATCAGAGATCATTTTTCCATTCTACTTGGATACACAAAACTGCATAAAACTGATATTTGTGAAAGTGCATAATTTTTATTTGATTTGACCAAAACAGATATAATCTGCCGCATGTCATATGGACCACAATTCAACTAGCATTAAATTCTCTCATCAGACTCCTTTATAAGATGTGTGCTGATGAAAACAATGACAGTACAGGAAGTGTTTTATAAATGTGGTTTCCTGTTACATTCTGAGAACGCATTTTGCTACATTCACTTTTTTTTTGCATTTTTTACGGATTATCAGGGGTTTCAATTATCGAGGAAAATATATTTCCAAACCAACCCAGATAATCAAGAGTCTACTTATTTCTTATTGTTGTAAATGGATTATTTCAAATATTACCTTTTTCCAGTAATTTGTGAATAAAATTTTTACTTTTGATCCTTTTATTTTCCCTATACCAAATGTACAATTTCTATTAAAAAAACAAAAACAAAATGTTCACTATATATTCAGTTCTTTACTCATTCATTCATTTCTAGAGGGCAACGACATCCATTTTTGGGTCAGATCAATCTGAATGCAATTCACAAAAATATAAGGTAACTCACCGTTCATCAACTTTCTCCCACCGTTCCCCACAACACCACAACCAATCAGGTGTAACAATAATGGCATTACGCGCCACTCGACGAGCAGAGTTCACTTTCGCAGTCCCAGGCCTAACTGCAACCAAATGCGTAGTTTCTGGCGTCAAGTCTTGCATCACAAGAGCTCCCATCGATCGAGCCACGAGGTACGCCCTGCTCTTCTCAAGAGGAGTGTGCGTGGGAACGAGCCCACTAAACACAAGGCTGGTGCCTGATAGCACCTTACGTCGGACATATGGGATCACTGACTTGAGGTCTGGCACATCACCATTCAGCTCGTCGTAGAGATCGTAAAAGGCTTTATGCACGGTCTTCAGAATCTCTTCCAGGTACATGAGGTAATCATCTCCATCTTCCACTTCTACCAAATCATCATCCCCTCCCCCCTTACCATCCCCACCACTCGCATCTGTCACCACTACACCGTTACCTTCCCCACAATTTTGAGCCTTCACCCCACTCTCCACAACCTGTTCATACTTCTCTGTCTCTTCTGAACCTATTTTTGCAACAACACCAACTTCTTTGGTTTCACCTGCATCTTCGAGTGATGTAGGTTTGGTCTGAGAAGCATCCCCTTCATCTGACAACTCCAGACCACATGTCAAGTCACTTGAAACCACTGTGTCCCCCTCCTGACTATTAACAGCTACTTCACTGTCCCTACTTACATCGTCCTTTAACAAATCCCTCACGAACCTTGTCTCCTGCTCAGCGTCTCCACAGTTCTTCGTCTCTTTCTCCCCCTTCTTTGAGTCACTTTCTGTACTGGACTTAAACATATCTGTCTTCTTCTTGACACAACTGTTCGAGCTATCTCCAGACCCCAATCGACTGTCTTCACTTAGTTCCCCCTCCTCCCTTTCACTTTCACCACCGTGTGTTCGACACTTCCCATCGTATGCCTTTAGTTCACCATTTTCCTTTACCTCACTTTGTACTGAATTCTGCTCAATAGAGTCTGCAAATGTAACAAGATTTCATGAGCAACACAGCTTAAAATTTAAAAAATACAACAGCTAAGTATTTAATTATTAAAATTACTATAGTGGAATTCTCATTCAAACGACCAACTTCCACTTAATTGCCAGATTATGATGCTATCTGCACTTTATACACTATGTTTTAGTATTAATGTAGAGGCAAGAGACTTTTAAGTCTATTACAAACTTCGTGATAAAGAGATATCAATTCTTAAAATTTAAGGTTCCCTACAATTATGTCTGATGTGTTACCCAGCCCCCCTCCAAGAATCCCTAGAAACTATGCAATGTAAAACCCGGTACCGTAATTCGCTTTGACTTAATAAAAAAATAACAGTTCAATAGCCTGTCTCCACCACCCATCAATTGATTATAAACAGTACAAATTATTACGCTTGCACATCTTTCAACTCATATACTGCATTATCTGCAGTTTTATTTCAGTATCACGAGGAATATAAATATTCTAACCGTGGCCATGGTAGAAGCAGCAGGGAAGGCTGAGTGATTTGCGTGCACAATTTCACTGGCCTGCCCCATCATTTTGAACTCCAGGAACTACAAATTAAGGCTCTCATGGTGTATCACTAAAAAATCCATGAGAATGTTATACATTCCCAATTTAACTCACTTTATCAGTCACCTGTATCGTGCTTGTGGGACTGTAGCGTTCATCTACTGATCTACAGTTACTATTGTCCGTGAGCCACGAGAATAGACCCGACATCTTTGAGGGAGCTGGGGGTAGAATTCTGTGCTACTAGCGGATCGAAAAACACTCGCATCTTATACAGGCCGTACGTCTCTGTGCTACTAGCGGATCGAAAAACACCTGCAGCTTATACAGGCCATACGTTGTGAGTTGATGTACTGACTGACTGATAGCATGATGTTCTTAGGTAAGGAATACATCACCAGCGCATGCGCAGAACCCACTTTCCCCCTGCCACACAAGCAACAGCTGACAAGACCACGTCTTCTCTCGTGGCTCGCAGAAAATACCTATCATAAGGTCCCAATCGGGAGATTACTGCAGTTTATTAAAGGTACAGAGTTACTGATGAAATAAATGGCAGGGACTTAGCAGACCTTCATTGGTCACGGTACAAGAACAGTGTCACGCCCACAACCTGTTGTTATACTCTATTCTAGTCACATGACCAAGACATTCTCTGCTGTCACAGACGAAATATCATCTGGACTGTATCACACTGGAGGAAGAAATCTTCAGCAGAATACAAAGGAGAACTGGTCACCTGATATTTTGGTGAAGTCAAACCCTTCCTTTTCATCATTCTCGCACTTGGCGAGACCAGGCGGAGCATTGATATCACCAGTATGCTGGAAGAAATGGTATGGCTTCACATGGACCAGGTTGGGAGCAAAGTTCCACACATCTTCTCTGTCATCGATGATACACACCAAATTATCCCCACAGGGGAAAAGGGCCCTGTCAAGAGCAGAGAAGAAACACTTAGACCCTGCACTGAATCTCTCTGAAGTTGAACGCAAAGCAAAGTTAAGAGCAAATAAAAATAACCTTTTGACAATATGCTAAAACAAAGATATATCTGTGAATTTCCTATCATTGTTGCCTTTCACGAGCACTTACTGCGGACACGCACCTACCACAGCATGTTCTGTGTAACTTACAATGCCTATGAAGACTGTGAAGTACAACAAATTACTTAATTTAAAATCACACCATGTAACAGAACACTGCCTGTCATTCTACTATTAGAGACACTGATTTCACTACTGTGTTCTACAAGTGGTTACATTTACATACGTAAGATTAGCAGTCTTCGAGTTTGAGTTGAAACATTCGTCTCGAGAGAGGATACGATGAGAGAAGAACTTGCCATCCGGATCTAGGAACATAGCAATCATGTGCGCGTAGTTACGAGCCCCAAACGTGCAGATATGGAGCTCATAATACTGGCTAATCTGGCTTAAGAAGTGCTGTGTGCCCGGCCGTAGCCGAGTGTGGTACCATGGAGATCCTGTACCATAGAGTTGGAAGTGATACACATCCTGCCAACATAACACAAGAAGCACTTAAAAACTGAGACTCATATCAGCAACATACTGTAAACTATCAAAACAAACAGGAGAGAATGTGGAAGATGTGTTTGTGCACAATTAGATCTGCACGAACAATCTTAACCACAACGTAAACCATTACCTTACCTTCAAGTTTGCTGGTATGTTGTCATTTGTTGTATGGATCAATGTTTGGTCAAGATCCACCAACAGCACAAGTTTCCTGTCTCTGAGTAAGCGTTCTTCATCTGCCTTCCCCAGAATCTGAGCTTGCTAAGTTAACAAAAAAAAAAAATACATATTAACTATGAAATTCAGCCACAATGAAACTTACTGGAAACCATTATTTTACATAAAACTTCTTGTATAGCTGATTTTCTCTGATAATGGTTTCACTAATTTAAATGCATATCAGGGAAAATGCACTGTGGTGTCCAACATTAGCTTTGGTATTCATTTTAAACTGAAAGCGCAAATGTGTGTACAAAGATACTATCCATTCCTCATAGCGCCATAACAATCCGGCGTCCGAGTACCCATGTTACCGTCAACATCTGAAACGTCAACAATAAGCTGGAGGGGTAGGGAAATATGATGAATAGTACAGAGGAGGAAGATGAGGGTAAGATGCAGGAAAATAAGAATCATGGAAAGGAAAGGAAAAATATGATGTCATATGCCTTTTATATCACATTTATAATATAACAGATTATCAGTGATTACTCTGTGGGCTCTTAAAAATGAATAACACATTTATTCTATTTACTTTTACAATAAATTATTTTTTTGTACCATTCCAGTTGTTTATTGGATGGTTTTGCCAGAATAGACTATTGCATGCTCGTCCAATGATGCAAAATCATGAGATTAGTAACTGACAGGCACTGTGGCTTTCTCCACAGAGCAGAAATCAGGGCCAGAACATATCAACGACTACAGTGGCCACATAAAGCCAGAACCAAGGCAAAGAAATGGTAGAGGAGAATTATTCTATCTCCTATACATATGTGAGGCAGTGCTAAGGGTTACCTCCTTGCTGACTTTCAGTTCTGGAATGCTGTGGACCATCGGGATAGATGCATTCCGCAGAGTATGGTCCTCTTTCCGAAGATCGGCACCACACTCGGCACACATGTCCTTCATCACTGTTGGATGTGTGCATTCTTCTAGCTGCAGGAGGACATCTCTGTGTAAACACAACGCATATATAATAAATAGTCATTGTAATTCTTAAAATATGTAAACTGCATGGCTAATTTTAAATCTTCCTCATTTATTGTAACATTTGTAAATGTTTTAACCAATTTTAATTCAATTTTGTGTGTCTCAACAATTATATTGGGGTATTTCCTAAAACAAATTTCTGATGTCATAGGTTATGTGATAGGGCCTTATTTTCAGTCAAAGTTACTCCACTTCTGAATCTCATTGAAGCTTTTACATCATAAAATAATAACGGTATTGTTAATTAAATCATAATTTATTGATTCGGACGGCTGTCTTCACATTTTCCTTCAGATAAGAAACAACTACCATTACAATGGTAAGCCACTACAAACATAAAAAACTGATAATCCTTGAGTGACGTAATGCGCACATAACCAACGCATCTCTGCTACGTACCCTGGATGCACAATTTCACCTTCCTTGGCAAGCAGCTTGCGCACTGTTCCCACTTGATTTGCCTTTAATTTCTTCTGTTCTTCTTCCCCGTTGTTGTGATTTATATCGTACAGCAATATTACACGTCCAACAGACACAACAGTTCCTTCCTTGACTTTCCACTTTAATATCTTTGCCGATTTTCCCGTAGGAAGAACAATTTCTACAGCTTTTGCGCCCATATTGACCGGAAGTGGACACATGGCTGCCAATATTTTCATATTCCTTAACCATAGAAATTTCCCCTTTACAACAAATTTTATAGTAAATAAGAAAGATCTGTGTTAGAAGCATATTATGAACGTATGTACTAATGTGGTTGCATTGTTTATATAAAATTAAAAAGCATGAATTTTGTTAAAGTTGCTAAGAAAAAAATCTTTAGTTAATGTGTGAAAAATGTCCCTTCTGACGGAGAATTGTTTTGTATTGGTTGTGCTGAAATGACTTCTAACAGGCTTGTTAACTGTTTTGTCATTGGGTTTCCACTGAGCAGTCGCACAAGTAACCAATCATGAATTTTGTTATGTTTGAAGGCATAAACGTTATTTGTTTTAAATGGTGTGTCGTTTTAACCAGTGTTATGTATTTTATTTGATTTAAAGTTATTAATGATTCTTTTGTATATTTTATACTGTGAATGGGTGTTCTTTAATGTTATGTTTATTTTCCACTACTGCTTTACATAACTGTGCTGGTTTGTTTGGAAAATGGCCAAGAATAGAGTAAGTCTAATAGGTTAGCTGCTGTTCTTTAAATTGCAGTATTCTAATACTCATCTCATAAATGTAACAAATATTTAAAAAGATTATATATGTTTATTGTACAAGCTTGTCATGTTATTTTCGCTGGTAAATATAATGTTTGGTTAAATTTATGCATGGACCCACAATCTAGCATTAGGCAAACAATCTAATACAAGTTACTTTGATTTTATAACTGTTCCCTCACGCTGTTTTTTCTTGTTGCACTTAAATAGCTTGTATTGTAAGTTTGTGTTTTCATATAGAGAAGAAGGCTAATTAATTTTCACCATTTTTAACAAATTTCTGTGATCTTGATCACTTGCAAATGAAAACAAGACTGTGCAGTATTTTACATTATTGATTTTTGTATATACTACAACAAACATTTTGGAAGTTTGTGTAGTCTGATTTATGTGTTTTATGGTACTTCTGCTTGGGGAAAACTTAACTTTCAGTTTGATATATTAAGATCCTGATTTCCATTCAATATACAAAATGTGCCTGTATAAATCCTTATTGTGACTGTTGGTCTAGGTTATGTGTTGTTTTTATATTTGTCCTGTTTTTCCTATGAAGGAAGATTTTAACATTATTTATTTGTTACCCCTCAAAGATATTGAGGTGGAAATACAACTAAACATTAGTACAACATACTGACTAAATCATAAAATAATGAGCTGACCACAGGAAGAAATCTCTCTGAGATAAATAAGAGTAAAAGAATATGAGGTGCATTACTCATGATATATGACCTTATATGTAATAAGATAAACATAATTTTTACAGATTTACAATCTGTTACCTATCACACACAATGTCATTAGTGTCTGATTAAATACCAGAGGTAAAATTTAAACTTTTACAATAACGTTTTGAAAGAGTTACCCTAACACTCCCTTCTTAAAGGTGGGTTAACACCATCAGTGATGAAGGAGAACGGTTAGTTGTATTTGGATTGTGATGTCGACGCCACATTCATCAACAAAACGTCAGCGACTGTCTGAAAAACTCCACACACCGAGATCAGTATTTGGAATCAGAAATAAAAAAAAGGAAGAAACAGAGCCAGGAAATGATTTACAAGTTCAGTATACAATTCAACCAGAGAGACTTTATTCTAATTTCCATGATAGCGATTCAGATGACGAAGATTACGATGGACTTGAAGGTATGTACAAATTAAGACGTAAGATTCAGGAATCTGTGTTTGGTATTTGTGAACGTAAGTGACAGTTGTGTGTTGGCTGTGGCAGCCAACAGCATGGGTGTTCAGTCATTTAGAATTGTGATGACCCACTAATGCTGCCAGGTGCACTTCAAGATAAATGGGACTTCCCATAGTTTAAGAACAAAATAGAAACTGTTAATCTGAGAAGTGACACAAATGCTTTTAATTCATACAGTACTTTCAGCAGAGCTGCTGGGCTTGTCATATTCTCTTCTTAGGTGTACAGTGTGTGTGACTGGCCTGAACTTGTAAAATTCTTGACAGGGACCAAGGTGAAAGTCTAAGACGTTTCTGTTAGTGACTAAGTCTGATGAGAGATGCAGTTATAATCCAACTTTGTAATTTTTCATGTTTTATAACATGTAAATGGAATGTGTACTTCTTTGTAGACCTCACTGGCAAAACATGGAAGGTCTTCAGGGTATCACCATTGCACAATTTTGAATATACGACTGTCCGAATGAAGCAGTACAGTCTGCGGCTGCGAGAAGGACTTACTACTTTACTAATGGATTCCACAAATGATGCCCATTATGATGTTAATTTCTCTGTGGCTGAAGGACTTGCTCAAACACAGAATGACAATGAAGCTGTAAAGGTTGGTACCACACATAGATGCTGTAGTAGTTTCAGTACGAACCTAGAATTTTATTAAACATTTGTGGCATAACATAATACTTCATGCAAAGTTCCTATTATTCTTGTCTGATTTTAACCAAAACTGGAGTTTCCCTGATGATGGAGGCAGCAAACACCTCTGAAATGTCGATAAAATTCCACCAGACTGCATGACACAACATCCCAAGAGACAGTCCACCTTCAAATTTTAATACAACTTACCAGTATTAAATTTTATTAAAATCTTTCGCTGTTCTCGAGTTGTTACGTGCAGACAGACAGGGCAAAGCTAACGGGCATATGTTTGCAACTTGTGATTGTTAACGTACCTAAAATACATTCCATGAAACACTTACTTTATTCACTCACCTAGTCAAGAAAATTCCTACCTTTTATGGAACCTGAAGGTTCATTACTATGCAAAATATCAGATTCTTACATTGACAACTATGAAGATGGATATTGCCCCACATACTCTGGTAGGAATTGAAGGACATTTCAGAGGAGCTTGCTGCCTTCACCATTAGGGCAATGAGTTCTTGTTTGCATATGTATTTAGTTTTAGTGGGAAAGAAGTCTTTAGTTAATATTAAAACCAGTTATAATAGGAAAGTAGTATATTATTTTCTCCTTATTACTCTCATTGATTGTAGATAACGGTTAATATGAAGAAAAATAATGGGGAAAATGTACGAAGCAAACATTACATTGGCTTCCTGGTGTGTCGAGGTGCGTCAAAAGCATTAGGAGAAGAAGCAACAATTCATCTACCATTGCTACTGTGTAGTGGGACAGTGAGAACTACTAAATCAATTCATCACCTTCTTCGAAAGTTCTTTGACTGCTCCATTGATGCATATCAGATAACGCAGGAGGATCTGGCGTGGTTGTGTGCATTACAGGCAGATGAAAAGGACACGCGCAAGGGGGCTTCTCAAGTCGAAATGACGTTCTCATTCCCACAGTTGTCTGTAAGGAACAGGATTCAATTTAAAATTCCACTTACAAGTGTAAAATATTTGTGGAAAAGGTATGTACATTGCAGGGTGTGTTTTGCATTTGGAATGATATTAAATTGGGGTGTCTGAGAAAACATGTTTTAACCCCTGAATTAAAAAAAAAAACCCCCCCCCCCCCCCTCCACTGAAGGATAAATGTTGAAGATAATTTCACAACATATGTTTCTCCTGCATTTATTTAACTTTGTAATGAAGGAGTTGGTCATATAGTTCTTAAGAGAGCAAATTAACTATGCAGCTGACATGCATGTTTGTATCCAATGTCACTGAACCTACAAAATTATGTACTGAGCATTGGGTTGGTACTCCTGTTTCATATGCGCTAGGTTCCAGGTCAAATCTCAGCCCAGAGGTTTGATGACTGAGGAGAGTTTTCATGTTTATCCTCAGTCCCCTCCATGCAATTCCAGAAAAGTACCTTAAATTAGGTTATGATTACTTCCTTCTATATCCTTTCCAATTAATTAATCATTAATCCCATCATTTGACATTAGTCTGAGCTGCTAAGAGCACTGTTAACCTCTTTGAAGCCGGAGCTCATCCAAATAATATTTAAAAATCCTGTCTGTACTGCAAAGAAAACATGACACTTCACAATAAAGTTCGGCTGGTTAATGCTGTTTAAGGAAATAATTGCTGTTTGCTGAAGTAGGTGGGGGCATATATCGTTATAAACATATACAAACTTAGTCCAAATATGTGACTTATTTCTAGTTGTCATGACTGACTGAGTTGGCCCAATGAAAACACACTGGGGAGATGCCCGATTTGAAACCCAGCCGAGTACCAGTTATAGTGCCCGATATAAATATATATACAGTATTAAGTACGAGGCTCTTCATTTTATAATTTTCTCTTATTGATTCAACTTTCTGAGGTTCAAATATTCCATGCACTTCCTACATTTTAAAATAATTTAATAACAACCAACGAGTTTGGTTTCTCTTCATTTTTGTTTAAGTGAAATGTTTTTATATTACAGCATCCATGACTACAACTCAGAATATGCTTCGTTTGAAGAAGTGAGCAGGTTTTATGAAGCACTGCAACAACAATTGGCCCGTGTGTATGAGTTCAATATTGAGAAAGGGCAGCTCATGCGAATCAAAACTCCAACATTAACCATTAGTAATGAAACCAAACTAATGGCTAAGACAGGAAGGGTATTGAACTATGTGCTCAAGTTTCTCTACGAGGGATCAGCAGTGATCGACACCTGTGCCCCGACACTGAGTGTCGAGCCAGACTGACATAGCTGTTTTATATATTTTAGCAGCGCAAAGACAAGTTTTTCAGTCTGTATCAAAGCAAACTTGTTAAAGTGTCGAGACAACTTTGCAAGTTATCAAACGCGTTTGGTTGAGCGAGTCGTAAGAGTTCATAAATTTTAAATATCTGATGTAACAGTTAATTTTGCCAGTGTCTTACTATGGGACAGTATATTGGGACAGTGATATGTTAATAATATTTTGTCATACTGGCATAACATAATTTTTTAGAAATAATTATTTTTAATGGCTGGCTGGCACAACTTAACTGTAAATAGGTCTTATATAGTTACATTTTTTATAGTTATGGATAACTCGAGAGTTGTGTCAGGGGTTTTATATAAATAACATTTTAAGGACAAGGTGTCACGCATTCTTTCTACATGCAAAAGAATCTTTCATAAATGTGATCATCATATAAATGCTTTCTGTACATTGCGTGACATTTGTATGATGACCCCTTTTGTTACACATGAACTGCTTCCTCAGCATGGATGTACATGCACCTGAAGTTAAAATTTCCATGCCAATCTGTTGACCTTCCCTCCTAAAGAAGACCAACAACCAGACCGCTCCCCCCCCCCCAAAAAAAAAAAATCTGTGTTGTGTGAAGTGCAGTTCAAAGGTCAACTGCAGCTGTGTACACTGGATTCTTTTAAAGTAAAATAATGTGGCTTTAAGACTGTCTCAGAATATTTGTATCCTGGGGGTAAATACAGGAGATAATGCAATGTGAGCTGTAATTAATTTCCTTTGAAATGGAACTCTCCAAAATGTGAACATTCTTAATGACAGCTATAGACGAGACACTCATATAAAAGCATGATCATATGCGACACATGTACGTGATACTGGTGTTTACAGTTTTTCTTAAAGTCAGCTCCCATCAACAGTACCCTATCTAAGCACCTAATAGACATTCACATGTTCATGAAAGGAGATGACCAATTCATCAAACAAAATCCTGCCCCAACTCATATCCTTACATTGTATTTACCTATGATCCACTCCACAGTATCTACGTGTAGCGTACGGCATCTCATCAATCCGAGCAAACACCCCCCGGGACACCAACAACACGAAGTGAGTAGTGCAAATAAGATGAAGTTTTCATAGCAACTACAAGTGATTAAAGTGTTTGCAATATAATAAAAAATTCTTGTTCAACTATGATAATATTGTATGACCAGCACATTAATCCAGCTCAATAAACTCTCTGCTGAATTATAAATATGGCTACAGGAAAATACATTCCAGGAATATTACTTTTTGTGTCTGCCCTCTGAAACTCTGAGGTACAGGGAGAGAGAAGCTGTCAGTTGTGGACAGGTTTCATTTGAATACCCTCATAAAAGCAGAGTCCATTATTGTGCCAGAAAATCTCTCTTGGTCAGTATTTCCATTCACTTTAGTAGGTACGTCCTTTTTTTTACCACAACACACATACCACAGTCCTGGTGTTTAGAGCTGATATGTAATCAGTCCCTTTTACTCCATGTTATTCTACTATATTTTATAACAATATGCTCATCATATTTCCATGTGTCTGCACCCCCTCCCCCAAAATACATTGAAACAACAGATTAAACTTTTGAGTATGGAGGCTGTGTGAAATACACATTTCCATGTATAATGGCAGAAACAAATGAACCAGTTCGCCTCAACAAGTAACATTTGGCAGGCAAAACATAGGAACACATTTTATATGAAACAATTTTTTATTAACTTAGAAGTTACAAACAAAAAAATTAATATTGTGTGTTAGAATGAGTTTTTATTAACTTAGAAGTTACAAACAAGAAATTAATATTGTGTGTTAGAATGAATTTAATGTTTAACTGTAATCATACCACAATATTTTAAAATATATTTCTATTTGTTGCATGCTAACAGTTACAAACTTGAAGGTGCAAGCAAATCTATTATGTCGTAGCCCAAATCTGTACTAGTGGAAATTACGCAAAGAAACATGACTAGGTTGAATTATTATTCATTTATAGTGCCACTAGTTTCAATACATATCTTAAAACATTTAAAGGAACAAACATCACAAATTCCTGTAATGTTATCCAAGAACATTCTCTACGAAATGATTAGAACACTTCTTATAATATGTGCGCTGTCAATCTCCACACCTTGTTATTAAATTTTTATGAAACAGCCTCCCAATCCTTAAATAGTCCCTAGTATTACAACTGACTAAGGGAATACATAGTGAAAGGACTTTAATGTGGAGTCTTGCGAGTACCACACTGTGTCAAACTAGTAAACACTACTGATGTTTCAAAGGAATGTTTTGCCTCTTTAAGGTTCAAATGACAAAAAAAGTAGTGCCAGAGGTTTTACGATATACTCATTATGAATGGTTAATATAACAATTGTGGTATGTGGTGATCCTGAAGAACCACCCAAGGCATTTCAGCCCATAACTATGATTGGATCAATTGTGTGATATTCTATTTGTTGCTGGTAAGCCTGTGCTCCTTTTTCTACCAATGACACACTTTATACTTTGTTGTCATCAGTTCATCTACAGCTGAAAGGAGACAGACTCAGTGACTCATGTTGCTTCTTGTACAGCCTCATAAAGAGAACAGCTGCCTTCAAATTCTCAGCAAAATTCATGCCTCTTATAGGAACCTGCAGAATGACCACTATGTCATTCAGCTGTAGAACACATACTTACACAGACACAGTGAAGAAGATATCTTTACTTTTAACTTGAAATTAAGTTGGCAGTTCAATAACCTTAAAATCAAAAATAATACATTTCCCTCTTTAAAAGAACCTGTAGTCTATATTTTTGTATTACCATCTTACACCAACAAAAGATCCTGTGATTCACATAGAATTAAATAAAAATATATATGAAAGCATACTATACTAAAACATTAAATTAATAATTACAGTTTAAGAATATTTTAAGATTTCACTACAGATATTTACAAATGAGGGAAGGTGGTGGTTAGGGAGGCAGCCAGTAGGAGGCCAAATAACCGATCGTCACACTTGATTGGATTTGCGAATGTCTGTCCAGGCCAGTTAAATAAACTGCCATCAGAGAAATCTTTCTTAAATAAAAAAAAAACACCCTTGATAAAATTTTATACAAAGTAAATTTACCAAGCACTTCTTTAACCCCTTTGAACCCAAAATAAGTCGAAATTGGTTGCTCTTCGCTGGAACAGAAAAATTACTATTATAATAAAAGATCAAACAGCATCAGTTTGAGAACACTCATCTCTGCTGCAACAAAAATTATTACTCCCGCAAACAACGCGGTTCCATTCTTTTCTTTTTTTTTAGAAAAATTGTATTTTTATAGTCTGAACCAACTGGATGAAGAGATACATCTACATTCCTTTACTTTCTGAAGGTAAATAAACTGTGAACCGCTGTACAAAGCTGATATGTATGGGCATGAGCCTAGTTAATTAAGTATATGAAATAAGCCTGGAAATGTATGCATAGCATAACCGTAGCATTTTTGCCAGAATATGACTTCTGACACCAGATGTCTGGTCAGTGACCTCTGCAAGGGCAGTATGTCTGATCCCTGGCTGGGTGATGATGTAATTGCAGTGGATTACCCATGTGTGATTCCACAGTAAGCAAACATTAACAAAGTTAGTCAGGGGATTCCCTACCTAGTCATTCCACGAGCAGGCCTTCACGATATATGCCAATTATTATTCGATCTGAATTAAAACTGGCAGGTGTTCTCAGGTTTTAATAAAATATCATGAAAATCTGTTCTCAAGTTCTAATATACAGATGGACAAACATAGAATAGGTGCATTTTTGTAATGTCTAGTTGCATATATGTTTAAAAACTGTCACATGGGTCAACAATCCTCCTCTGAAACCACTTGCAATCTATGGCACATATTTGGGGCTTCAAGTATGCCACTAATAGTTGCAGAACCTAGTATTTGAAAACTGGTTGAACTATACAAACATTTTTAAAAATTTTCTAAAAATGCTCCTCACATTTTGAAGACAGATCTGTTCATGTCTTCAGGTGAGGGAAGTGTCTCTGCACTGTGGGATCCGTTGCAATGAAGACAAGGACAGATCCAGACCTCGAAATACTGCTTAATTTTATAACATCAGGTGATGGACAGATCCAAAAAACAACAATCCACACTTTACTGAGGCCAGAGACCACAGATGATGGGGATGATGATAATAAATACCTTCCTTCCCCTCTCTGTCTAATACTGCCAGGCCCCCACAAGACTATGTCAGCCAGTCAAAAGTATTTGTTGCCAATTACACTTACCACCATCAACATTCCTGCGAACAGAATGGTTAAACTGCTGAAGAGGAATGTAGGGGAGTATGCTGGAGGGGGAAGCATATCTGATGGGAGATGTTGAGGAGGCTGAGCTATGAAACATCTTTCCACAGCTACTAGGTGGGGAATCCCCAGCGATGCCAACACCAAAGGTTACTGACCCCAGACAACTCTGACATCACTAGTGCCATTTGCAAAGATCAAATTCTGGCAAACATACCAGAACTGTTACACTATGAGCATGTTTTGTAACTAATTGTTTATTTAATGTTCCTGTGTCAACTACAAAATTTATAAAACATCCTTGAGAAATTATAGGGTGATTATGAAGAATACAAATGTTGGAGGAGGCAGTCATGGCATATTTTAGTAATATCTTGGGGACCCTTATAAAACCACAATCAGGAGAGACAGTCTCATAGCCACGATTCAATTTGGTGTAATCATTTATAACATCACTCAATTTAACTTAATATAAAAGAAAATTATGCCTCAAGAAATGTAGGATCATGCACATGCCTTCTTCAGAAATCCAGCAGAATGACATATTTCAGAAACTTTGCACTAAAGCACATACAAAGTGTTTATAATGAATGTTGTACAGAAAAAAGTTACAAATGATCACGGTAGTACTGCAGTTAAGATAAACATTACACAGAATGACACAGGAATGTAAAACCATACGACTTGTCACAAGTTTTACGACTCATACCACATTTTCATCTTTCTGCTCACGGAAACCACGTATGGCAGGCCGGTTTACAGGTATCGGCACAAACCACTCCACAGAAAAATGGTTTTGACTGTGAGAAAATAACACAAGTCTCAACAGTAACTGGCAACCACACTACATGATTACCCAGACGAACACATCTAAAGCATTATATTCTTTCCACAATATTTTATAATCATTTGCCTTTGCTCAAGTGTGAAAAATGATGTTACAATTAAATATACAAGAACATTATTTTTTCAGAATAAGATAAAACTGAACATACACATACTGGCATTTAGAACACACCATCTGATCAGATCTGACGTACGTTCCTACGATCCTCAAACACCCGACACTTTGTGTGCAGTGGTAATAACTTCAAAACCATTACACTGTCAGTATTCACAGCATTAATGAATGTCCCTTTCATACACAGGAAAGCGTACCCTCAGGGTGACTGAGCCACCTCTCTGTGTTCAGCAAATTTACAACTTCTCAGAATAGATCTCCAATACCAACAGATACCCTGCACTCAGGTTGCTTGTCAAATCAGGCAAACACACCTCCACAATGCTCACCAAACTTGGAGTGCTCAAAAAAAAAAAAAAAGAATCTGCTTTGCACAATTTGTAACTTGGTACAGGATGCATCTGTAATTATAACATCTTAAAATAAGATATACAAAAGACTTCAAGAATTTAAACTTGGTGCCTTCTGAAGTGGAAAATAACTGTACTACATACTTTACAAATGTTTCCAACACATGAATACCATTTAACAGGATTCCAGAAATATGTTTGCCCATTTGTCTCGGGACTGGGAACGCAGTATGTACTCGTAAGAAGTTTACTGATAAATAGCTACTACACTGAAGTAGTTCCATATATTTCTGGAATTCTGCCACGTAATATGGAACTGGATAATATATCACAAGTTTCATCAAGTGGTGACTGCTGTTCTAAGTCAGAGACAGGCCTATAATAAATACTACTTCAGAGCGCAACATAAATATACACACAAGTTGTCTATTAAAGCTAGAGCTCTGAGCATGTACGTACAGTTTGATCGTTTTGGGAACACTAGCCCTTAGTATCTGACTTAGATGATTACTGCAGTAAGATGTAACCATCCCTAAACTGACATTCAGTAATCATTTGCCTACATGAAAAATGTAACAGAATCCTACACTTCATATCAGTCATCTTGGTGTCTGAAAGAATGGGCAATCTCTTCTCAGTATTACCAATCAAAACATAAATTCTTTGGTTTACAAACAGTATCGGAAGGGTACATGTGTAATAATGGAGTAAAGAGGTGAGAATGTTGCACCTTGTAGTCTGGTAGATAATGACTGATGTTTCAGAGGTCCATGTTGGTCAAACTGCCCTGATGATGGTGGCAGTAAACATCTCTGAAACGTCAGTCAGCATCCACCAAACTACACAGTGCAACATCCAAGTAGAGAGGCATCTTCAATGGAGTGAGCATTTGATAAAGATGGGAAAAAATTTTTTTTCCAGGAAAAGTATAAAATTACTTTGCCAAAATTCAACCCAAGGACTGTTATTATTGTGAACAACGCCCAAACCACAGTGTCAGACTGGTTCAATATTAAAAAGTTGTCAGTGGAACCACGGTTCCGGAGAATTTGACGTAAATACGTCTATAAGGAAAGGAAGTTGCTTATTTAACTTAAATTGGTAAGGCTTCAGATGGGTCTGTGGTAGATGAATGTAATGTAAGGTAAGGTAACTATGTAGGTAACCATTGTTGTTTATTTGTTGATAAACAGATGACGTTTCCAAGGTAACATAACAATGAAGTTACACTTTTTCATTTCCCAGGTAACATAACAATGAAGTTTGACGTTTCCTAGGTAACATAACAATGAAGTTACACTTTTTCATTTCCCAGGTAACATAACAATGAAGTTTGACGTTTCCTAGGTAACATAACAATGAAGTTACACTTTTTCATTTCCCAGGTAACATAACAATGAAGTTTGACGTTTCCTAGGTAACATAACAATGAAGTTACACTTTTTCATTTCCCAGGTAACATAACAATGAAGTTTGACGTTTCCTAGGTAACATAACAATGAAGTTACACTTTTTCATTTCCCAGGTAACATAACAATGAAGTTTGACGTTTCCTAGGTAACATAACAATGAAGTTACACTTTTTCGTAACATTTTTGCCGAATGACACTGACCCTAAAATATAGACGTATTTATGTCAAAAAGTCTTGATTAAAGTAACATTAACGCTTTAGAGCCCATTGGTAACTATATACACCACCACCTTTGACAGTTTATAACTTTGCATTTTGCCCAGAGAATGTATTAATGGGTTTCATGTGGTTTTTAAAGTAAACATTTTTGTTGTTGTTATTATTATTAATGTATTTGTTAAAACTGAACTCATATTTGTGTTATTATAATTTCCTGTCCATTTCTATAAATCCTTTTTATCCAGTTAAAGTGACAAACAAACAACACTCAATATTCCTCATTATCATTAGCCGAATCTTCTGTAAGTCTGGAATTTTTCTCCGATTCACAAGGAAGCTTAAAAGGGGAATGCTCTCAGTGGATTCATGCTTCGCTGTGCCATTACATTGAAAAACACTGCAAAAAACTGAGTCTAGGTCACTATTAAGCAGTTCAGATGCCAAGATAACTGATTTGTACAACACATAAGCTATATACCTATATAAGCTACTGTCAATTTTATATCATACCATACAACGGTTGACACAAGAGCACATTACAACACGGTTCTTAATAAATGTCACTAATGCAGCAAGTGAACCTTACGCATAAGCTACCACATAACAGTGCTGCCTAAAATGTCAATACAAGACCCCTCAGTAAACGTGTGACATTTGTTAAACGTTGTTCATACGAACTTCTTGCTTTAGATCACTGAAATATGTTTAGCTTACATTCCTTTGGAGCTAAATTCTCAATCGCCAGCTTTCAGGATGTAGTATACAGTGACCCAAAAAGCAACCAACAGGTTAAGCAATGACGGAGCCAGGAAAGGCATTTGGACTAATGCTTGAAGAAGAAGAACAAGATGGAAAAAAAAAAAAAAAAATTATAAAAACTTCTAAATGACTTATGAAAAATTTCCTAGAACTAAGTGCAATTAAATCTTCTGAAATTATCACAATTAAGGATTAACGTTAACACGCCGGCACATTTCTAAATGTTCCTTGCAATGAATATATAGAAAACACACACAAAACCAAATACTAGCATCATTACTTCAGATACTCATTTAATTACAACTATTTCAAATTTAAATATATTATGTTTTGAATATAATCATAGCTTCCTACAATATATATATATATATATATTTATAAATGTATGACAGTCCATCAAGTGAACGATCAGTTTTTACCTTAAGGTACAGTTTTACATCCAGATCTGATCCATCTTGGCATGAGAGGGGGAGGGCAGGCAAGGGGGAAGCGGTCGGACGACGGTCGGTCACCGAGGCCTCACTCAGAGCCCTGGGCAATAGGAGCAAGGGGCGAGGCGGGCCAGCTCCTAACAGCAGCCACCCCCCTGCATCGAGCCCTGGCTACCTGATGGAAGACTTGGGTTGGTGGGCGAATGTTGAGGACCAATCTTGATTCCATTTGCCTGGAAACATACAAAGATGCGAGACAACTGAAACCAAGTGCCAAAGGATGAAACAGCAGGTGGAAAAATTCAAAATCAAACACGCGGCCTCCAACTTAACCTTTAATCCCACATAACAGATACAAATATTTTATAATATAAGTTAAGAGAAATAAAATGTCTGCGTCATAAGACTTCATAGGAAATTATAATGACGAAGATAATCTTTATATGACGGGCCACACAGAGTAAGTACGTTCTTACGTCTTACTTAGAATTATACAAATATAAAAATTAATATTCTAAGGTTTACTGTGTTTTTGAGCCTGGCTCTGTCTCCACTGCATACTGTAATGCATGCAGTTGAGGAATATGATTTGTATGAGATATTATCTGAAATCAGTAAGGGTTTTAAAGCTGTCCTGCTACATGCCACGGAGGCGCCTCAGAGAACAGGTGATATGAGCTCCTACTCATCCTTGATCTCAGTCCTAGATGGGGATGAGTGGTCAGAGTCAGGCCCAGGCAATACTTTAACTCCTGGGAAAGTACCTACAGTATCCACTGGACAGAAGGCTGGGTTGGCCCCAGAGTGAGTCTGCACAAAGAAACTAAAAGAAAGATCCTTTGTCCCACCAGGGATCAAAGCCCAGTCTAGTCAGGCACTGATTGCGCTACTCTAGCTCCTCTAAACTCAGCTAACAGAATGTATTTCTCCAGCTTCCCAGTCTTGAGGCTTCTGAGCAATGTTCAACAAACCTCATTGTTAATGTCAAAAACTCCTTCCTGAATCTTCTCATAGATCTCTTTCGCCGTGTTGATAAACGCTTCCTCGACATTGGCAGCCGTCTTGGCCGATGTCTCCATAAAGATGAGGCCATGTTCACGAGCAAATGCTTCACCCTCTTCCTTCTTTACTTCCCTCCGTGACTCAAGATCACTGAGAGGAGAAAAAACACATTTATGACCTTTGATTCAAACTGAACACACGGAAATAAAAAAAAAATCCCTGAAGATACCAAGTGATTTCTTTTTAGGGGTAAAAGTTCACTACACCTCTTGTTTCCAATAAGCATGATGACCATGTTAGAATTGGAATGTTGTCGTGCATCTTCCAACCATGTTGTCAGATGATTGAATGTCTCCCTCCTCGTGATGTCATACACCAGCAGTGCCCCAGCTGCCCCTCGGTAGTATGACCGGGTAATGGACCTGAACGCTTCTTGGCCAGCCTGTGTCATTATGGATTGATTACTAGGATATAATTATATGGGTCCTTAAATTTGGTTTCCTTCATTAAGAATGACTACAACTGATGTTAGTACCATACAAGTAAAGGTAAAATTTGCCTGTGTCAACACATTACATCAGGAATCCACAACTTGTGGCCCACAGGCTATGTGTTTTGTGTGACCAACATCCTACTTTGGTAATAGTGTGTCCCGCGTGTAATAATTAATTGATATCAGAAAGAATTTGGCAGTACCTATCCTCCGGTAAGCAACTGTTCACGTTTATAAAGATTTACAAATCAAGAGCATACTTTAATGATGAGCAATCCATGCAAACTGCAGCAACAGAACTATATTTTCTAAGCTCAGGTACACTTAACGCTACTTCAGTACTTACTGTATCCCAAATTTGCAATTTAATCTGTTTTCCATCAATCGTGATCATACGAGCTCCAAATTCAACACCTGCAACAAAAAAGACATGTTAAACAACAAATTAAAGATTTGTTTTCACATTCATATACATAACAATAATTTTGCCACTTGTTTTGCATGTCTATTTTTGAAAGCACTGTGAAAGTAGATGCAGACAAGGAAGAACAAGAAGGCAGCTGTTTTCCAGGAAGTTGTAGTCCTGTAGGAATTGACTAACATTCCAGATAGGAAGTTGTAGTCCTGTAGGAATTGACCGACATTCCAGACATGCCCTTCTCCGAATGTTGTCAATGATGCTTCATACCTGCGCTCAGGCCTTTATGGGGAATTTATGACAGCCTACAATTTCTGAGAGAGCAACTGGATAGTTTAAATCATTCAAATTTTCTTTAATTTCTACCCAAGCTCCTGATTTTTAACATGGCACATCTACATACTGAGGTCTGCAATATACATACCTATAGTCAAGTCATGAACAGGCTGAAATCTCTTATCTGTAAACTGCAGCAGTAGACAAGACTTTCCTACACCTGTAAAAGAATTATGATGTTAATGACTAATGTAATTACTGCTCCTGGTTCATAATATATAAATCAACACACAAGCAGTGGTGGTAAGAGTTTATTTTAAATGTCTCAGATCATGAAAATGTTAAACAGTGCCCATTTCAGGGCCACTTTGCCACTTTCTTCCCTTTAACATTCTTCCCGCTGTAGGATTGAGGTTATCATGAAGATTAGTAAGAAGATGGCTACATGCTTGGTTGTAGCACCGTGTAGCATTGTAGAAGTTAACCAACATTTCAGAGGTCCTTGCTGCCTTTATCAACAGGGCCTCCATCATCATCACCCTGATGATGGTAGCAGCAAATACCTCTGAAATGTTGCGAAATTTCTATCAGACGACACGGCGCTACAACCCTGCAGGCAGCCATATTCAGTCTTCCCTTTGTATGTACTTCTCCTATACAAAGTCCAGTGACTTTATATTCATCCTGGGGGTTTTCTCCCCCTCAGCCCCTCCAGGTTAATGCCGGGAATAGTACCTCATATTGGGCCACGACCGCTTCCTTCCACATCCTTTCCAATTTGCTATCATCCCCTCATTTGATGTCATACAGTCTGAGCTACTGAATTGTTAAATAAACTACAAATAAATAAATTGATTTCAGTCTTTCGGGATATTATTCCAGACGCCACTGCCACTTAAATAAATGTCACAGGTCCAATCCTCCATGGTTACAGAGTTTTTAAGTTATTAGTATAAACATGTACCAATGAGGTTAGGTTCCACTTACTGGCTCTAGTCCAAACAGAAACTATTGCAAACAAAAACAAATGATGAAACAGTATATGTCCCCAGCTCCCTACCAAGAATTCAAACATATTGCACTGTTAGCAACTTGAGCAAGAAGAGTGTAATGGCAATATATACAGAAAATGACTCTTTAAATATGGCAAAATACAGAAGACGTAGGAGAGTCAACCTTTGGGATTAAATCTGGAGATTCCAAATACTCATACCTGAAAAAGTATTAACTTTGGTAACCCCAAAAGCACACATTCTAGTATTAAAGTCGTGTGTAGCACTGGGAGGATATGGTAGGATTCCTGAAGGGGCTAGCATGTCAACATGAAATCAAAGAGGTATTTGCATGGTCTAAATACTGACGAAAGTAACTAGTATTTGAGCTAGTATATGTTACGGGCGCAAAACACAAATTGTAAACACAATGAACCAATATTCAACGAGAAATGGTAAAATATAAAACAATGGGCACAGACTAGGAAAACCTACCAACAACAAAGGCCACCTTCAACAATTGTTAAAAATAAGTCAACAAAGCCGGCTCCAGGAAACTGACAACATCATTATGATGCACACACATTTAGTTTAAGAACCACTGCATAAATTTATCAAAACTCAAAATGAACAGTAAATCACTGATCTTGGAGTCTACACTACTGACTGGGAATATACGTATAAATCAGTGTCAGTTTCAGCCGCCTTCATACCGTTATACGTTAAATAATATTGTTCTAGGCTCTCATAAAGAAAGTTCTTTATTCTTATAAGGTATGCAACAAAATGAGTCATGATTTCTGCTGACAAATGTCGATGAGTATACACCCTACCTTCATTCAATAAGCACTGGATAGGCTACATTTGTTTTAATGTACAAATTACATTCTCACCTGTATCGCCTATGATTATGTACTTAAATAAATAGGCGTAAGACATCTTATCAACTTATATATTTACAATGACAAGAAACTTCAATATTTAACGAAAACCAGACAATTATACTGCTCTTGCGTCACAAAATAAATACGCAACTACCTACAACCACTGCCCATAATACCACTGGAGTAGAAACAAATGAAACGACTCAGCGCATGAGCTACTATAGGTCAACAAAAATACATTTCACTATGGTACGAAGGTATAGGTTCAAAAGAGTAAATAATACATAAGAAATAGAAGAGCATTCTTGTGGTTTAAGATTCGGATTTCGTTTCTGAGATAGCAATTACGGGGTTTCTCCGGAAATTTCTAAATATAAATTAATAATTTACTAAACTAAACCATAACATTGTGGAGGGAGTCCGAAAACGGTAGTTTTCGTGAAGTGGTGCATTTGACGACGTTATTAAAAATATCTATTGTCTTCAAAATGCAGATATGTATTATTTTATGCATTATTAACAGGATTCTAAATGATTGTCTTATTTGATAGTTCTAATAAAGAACTGTCTCAGTCTTGAAACTTTACTAATTTAATGTGATGTACAGAAAACCAGAAGATAAATTCCATGGCCATACAAGAAAACATGTGGCTCTTGGCTATTCTTTGATATGTTACCTCATAACTCGAGAGAGGCGCAGAATTCATCAAGTAAGCCCTATTTCATTAGAGGAACACGACTACCACATACTATTTTGAGTGAAAGGTAACTGATCAATTTCATTAGAGGAACACGACTACCACACACTATTTTGAGTGAAAGGTAACATACAACATTTGTTAATACTCTACAAGTATTAACAAATGTTGTACATGTAAATGACATGTATGGGCAAAGTAAAAAGTCAAACAAAAATGTAGACAAATGCTCAACAAAAAATAACTAAAAGGAATACCAACAAAACAAGGTACTTTTCTTTAGCAGAATTATGAAACAGCTCCTAACTCTGCCAAAATGGGAAAGCAGTCATAAAACACTGCTTATAACAAGAGGAAAGAAAGAGTACTTGAACACAAATTATGGATTTAGATCTGTCTGTGTAGGTTGGATCACAATCACAAAAATAAAGCTCTGTTGCTGCCCAATGTTCTCAATTCTGAAGACACTGCTCAGTGTCTGTACTCTGCAGGTTATTTGAGCAGACTGACTACATGGCAACTATATGGGTGCTGGTATATCACATCATCAATAGTTCAGTTTTAGTCTTCTGCATTACAGAAATATTATTTGGTGTGTATATTATCAGTTACAAATTGTACCTCACAGAGGGCACTTTATTTTAACAGCATTTCTTAATTACTTCCAATGTTTCCTCTTAACGGCTATTATTAACAACGAAGTGTTCTTGGAAATTCAGTATGAAAACTCAAGATAATTTCACCATAAATAAACAATGATGAATATTGAAGAATAGTTTATGCACAAAAGTATTTTACCGTATGTACATGAAATGGCTCTAGTATCTTGCACTTCCTAATTAAATAATTGTTGAACTGCATGCAAAAGGTTCCAAGCATACAAAACTGAATACATAATATTCAAGATAAGAAAGCAAATGTAAATAATGAAATTAGAACTAGAAATGAATAATTTGCATTTCTTCTGAGGTTTACACACAAGAAAATGGGAGTCAGAACATACATTTTTCCTGGGTTCTAGTTGATAATTAAAAAACTAAGTATCCAATTTGATTCATTTACATTTTGTTGTATTCAAAAGTACTGAAGCAATAAAAAAATCATATGGGAACATCTTCATACCATATAACCTTATTAATTTAAAATCATGGGAGGAAAAGATTAATGACTACACTGAATTTAAAAAATCCTCTTGTTTTTTTACAAACTCAACAAATTTAGGATTTGAGGTTCTCACGGTGGTCAATATGAAGATGGCTGTCTTCTGGGTTGTAGCACCATGCAGTCTAATACTAGTTTATAAATGTTTTAGAGGCACCAAGGACCTATGATGCATTGGCAGACTTCTACCAGATTATATGGCGCTTCAAACTAGAAGACAGCCATCTTCATGAATTTTACTTTACATATTTCTTCTTTGCTACTTAAGTCTCAAATGTAGCTGACACAGATTGTATGATTAACCTAACCTTAAATGTAAATGTTACTGTAAAAGCAATGCAGGTGAATGTAGATACATTACAAACAACCTTCAAGAACTTCAATTTCCTAATTACAAATTTCATTACACTTCATACATCTACCGAGACTGGTTCAAGTCAAAACATGTGTAGAAGAAACCATAGAAGAACAAATATCTTTATTTTCTCCAAAAATAATTTTATTCTAATCAAGACACACAGAGTCAAATTAATAAGGCTTTACAGTAATGGAAACCCTGTATTTATTAATATTGTAATATCAACGAAGACAGAATAACAATTTACAAGGTACAAAATATCTGCAGAACCAAGCCATCATCTTAACTATTTTTCAGTATGGAACTCAACCCAACCTAACTTACATGTATGACTTGAAATACACTTTAAGGTATTTGTTTCCAGAACACACACAGTTATGAGCCATTAACCCCAGATCCAATACCCTAAGTTCAAAACATAAGTGGTTTCCTGTGGTCACATTTAGTTTAACAGTACCTATAGTGATTTTGAAGAATACATAAATTTGCATCACACTGGCCACAATACAAAAAATTATTGAACATGCTGCAGTGAATTCCTGACCTAGTTTCTGCATAAAGTGTCACAACAAAAAAACACTGCTGTTGATAAAAAGCAAGTGAATGTCTCAACTGCCCACAAAAAATACATAAAAATTAGTTAACTTTATTGCTATATTCTCAACATTTAAGAATCAAACAAATACAGGACAAAAGATAATATATATAAAGGTCACGCTCAAAATAACTTTCCCATTTCTTAAAAAGAAGACACAAATGGGACAATAACTGTCCTTTGATAAGGTCAACAATCCCACAGTTTTGATGCATTTCAATAGGCAGGATGACGGTACACAGAGTGAAACTGTTCAGCACGATGAAAAAATAGACAAGGGACTGAATTTTGTAGCGTAACACACAACGGCAATACAGTCCCAACAATAAAACCAGATGGGCCCACCAGTGCTTCTGCTCATCTTATCCTGCGCAGATATTTTCAAGCTGTTCTTCACTGCATCTGCCACTGGATGTCCCTTCTAGAAATAAGCAGTGCTGACATGTGCGAAGACATTACATTTATAAATTAAAGTGTTGAATCTTGCTGGACACAAACTACGGCTGTGGCTCAGCAGATTCTACGTACTGGTTTGCCAACGAGCTTAGCATTTTCTGGACAATTAGTTCTGCGCCTTTTCGTGACAGCCTACAGCAATATATATATATATATATATATATATATCTTTCCAATACAAACCTCTCATAATGCATACCTTACTTATAATAAGCTTACCAGATTTTCTGCTCATTTTCCTTTTGTTCACTTAGCAAATAACACCAACACCTGACAAATTACATTATCAACACTGCAACATTTTATTTGTTTAATAAACGTTTTCACACTGAAAATGCATATTCAAGATTTCACTGCAGTCTGTCCAATAATTATTAGATCAGTGCCAAATGAAAGCTTAAGAGTGACAAAGAATTCTCAACACAGATTTCAGTTTTTAATACAGAATTAGGTTACAAGTCTTGAGCACTGTCAAAATAAACATAAAACTCTGCTTCATTGTTTTTTGGTGTATATTAAATCACAAGTAGGAAAAAGTAAGTATTAGTAAAAGACCCAGAAAAATACAGGACCATCTTAAGTTTGTCCTGTGAGCATGTCAGCAGTAGGTCCCTTGATCAATAAATGGCCACTCTTCTTTTACCTTATCAGGCCCCATTCTACATATTTATGTCAGAGTTATTATATTGCTTACCCTGCTTTCTTCCCTGCGCTCATGTTCCAGGGCATAATATCCGCAATCTTGACTCGATTACAGGCATCCATCACATGGAAGAGAAAAAGGTCGAACGTATCAACTGACAGCTACAATTCTGGTACATACCACGTATTGAGATCCAAGTGACCGAAATTAATTATGCAAACACAATGAAGAGTACATACTTTACGGAAGATTTATTAAGACTTGCTATTATTTTTGCAGATGACCATATTATCTGAACAGAACTTCAGAAAGAGTAAAGGCACAAGAACATAAATGGAAACTTCCTATTGACAAAAGCATGTTAACTGATCCAAAAACTGGGTGAATACGGAAAAAATTATAAAACCAAGAGAGAAAATATAAACGACGAAATAGGCCTGGAATCTCCCACTTAGCTTCGATGTTGATGTGCAAAGATATGGATGGAGGGGCAGTTATAAGACAGCTTGCTACAAGGGGGCAACTAACGCTGCTGTTGTAGGTGCAGCAACTCAGGCGCATTTCTCAGTTCCTCATAGCCCGGAGATTCTCGCCTTATCACCAGTGTGATGCCTGAACTGTATGCTGCTGGAATAGTCACATGTTGTGTCACTACCCAACCCTGCGTTTGCACACATGTGCATGTAGATTCCCGTATAATGTTCACCACCTGACCTGCAAAGTACAGATTTCATTATGTTATTACTCTTGTTGCTAAGCACAGTACAACTGGCTGAGAGATAATTACAAGCATAAAGATTTAATAACATCTGACACATCTGTGCACAAGGTAAGAAAGCTTCAAATCATATACAGTCCAACCTTTAATCCCCTCATCAACTGTTAGTATATTTTCCAACATACCAAGCACATTCATTTTCTTCCAACGATGGTCGGGATGTGACATTAGAGGCAGCAAATTGGTGTGGCAATTCCACCTTGCAAGAACATCACTGCGGCGCACCATAAGTACCGAAGGGCTGCAAAGCTGAGGCCAGAGGGCTGCTTCACTCACGCATTCCACAGGGTTTGTAAGATAGACCCCTCGAGGACCAACACCAAAGACCATCTGGTGATGCCAAGCATCAGGCACTGGGTTTCCTGGTGCAATGCCATTCTGAAGATTCAGTGTTGCAATGGGAACTGCACCTACAATAATCTTCAGCGTCTTCAAACCAATCACTTTTGTGCATTTTAAAAATACTAGATGTATCCACACAATTTCGGGCTCATGCAACATTATTTAAAATTTAAGACTGAGTAAATTTTCACCAGTGTGAAATATGCTGCTTTAATTTATTTTTAGGTGTTTCAAAGTATGAATATAAAAATCTGACACCAACTTTCTGAGCACAGAATGGATTCAGTTTTCTTAATTTACTTTCTAGCATCATATTGTTCATTACAAAATAAAAAATGTACTTTTTATACATATAAAAAATGGACATACGTAAACATTTTCCTCTTTATGACATGATTTAGAAAAACAAAATCCTCACACAGGCATGTAAAGAAATGGACATAAACAGAACAATCTCAGAAGAGGCAGGCATTTCAAATGAAGACGTCCAAAGGACGGTGCAGTCAAGAAAGCTGACCTAGCAATCAATATTAATAACAGTATGAGAAATATGTGAAATAAGGCAGAAGACGAAAAACATGATGATGGAGAAAAGTGGAGGCTTTTCATCCAACCACTTATTGTGAACGTACCTTTCTTCATCCAGTATGAAAGCCAGCGTGTCAGAGAGATGACACAGTCAGGGTGCATGCTGAAGAACCGGCCATACAGAGAACCTTCAGAGGCACGCTCAAGGCCACGAATAATATCCACATGAGACGCACCAGCAACAGATCTAGAGAACAGGTACTCGGGTAGAGGAGCTGACTCAGCTCTTAACCGAGTATTCACGCCCTCCTTTACTCGATCCAGACAGAACGGGATGTTGCATGCTAACTGCAATCAACAAGATTAAGTCACAGAGGTTAAGAATGAAATGTGCCAGTTTAAGGCCTTAATTCCTTGACTGAAGCTTAAATATGCATTATACATAAATGTATGGGTGGTGAAGGTATAGTTCCACATATTCTCAACCTTTGTACTAAATGGGGGTGACCGGTATGCTTCATTCATCGGCTCTTTACTGCAAGGAAGATTCCCTGGTAGCCACTAAAAAGGAGTTGGGTAAGCCCCAAGGCAAGTTTGGAAAAATCATAACCACTGCTGAGAATTAAATGTTCATCACCCAGCAGATGCAATAAAATGGTAGAAAGAGTATTAGGGGCTGTTACTCCAAATCAAGTCTTTGGTTTCTGTTTTCTCACATTGGATATAATGTGGTTACATTTCATCTACAAAACAGGCAGTGACAAATTTCATACTTTGATAATTAAGAAATACAAAACAATTATACCAGAACGTTAACAACGGCTGTGGCCCCACAAGCTGACGTGGAGATTTGGGTCACCTGCTTCACACAGGCTTCCTGCTCTGACCAGATCATGGTCCTCTCCAGGGAACACTGCGCCTGCTCTGGACCATCATCAAGCCGCCCCTCCTGGAACCACAATGTGCATACAATATAGTCTGGTTCCCCAAATAGATCCAATAACATATTTAGTTTCTGTTAAGGATTATGTCACTCAGGTATTTTATATGTTAAAATCAATTAGGAGAATGCAAACCTTATTTCAGCATAGAGAGTCTAGCACTCACCGTATTGGATTCGTCTCCATCGGACAAGGACGCCTGCTTGTCAAGGACCAGTCTCTTGGCCATAATGCAGTGGTACAGAGCCGAGTGCAGGGTGTGCTTCCGGGTGTCCACCAGTGTCCCCTCATTCAGCACCCTAGCATTGCTAGAATTCCACATCATCAGTGTCTCTCCCCATGTCTCATTCTCCAGATCACTAGCCTCGCCTGGTGAACAGAGATCACCACTAGTACAGTGATGACCCCACGAGTCACGACGCGGCCAGAACCCAGCAGAGCGCTGGACAATCGTGGACGAGCTCCCTGCCACAACATTTACCCATGGTTGTTGTTGCGGGGGTGATGACTGAGCCACAGGCTGCTCTTCCGGGGAGCTACAGGCACTGACCACGGAGGCAGATATATTCCTGTGGTCATCGTGTGAAGTGACACCGACATCATTATGACCACGGCTATCTGCCTGACAGTCCATCTCAAGCTTCGGCTCAGGAGCATGTCCAGGGTACACTTCTGTCACCTCCTCATCCCTAATTTCACAGCAGTCTGAATCTTCTTCGGAGTCCTGCTCACACGAAGGGCCTGGATCAAAATCCATCTCCAGAAAATCCATCTCTGGTGATGAACTCCCACCATTTCCATCACCATTCCCAACCTCAACATCACCATCTTCCCTCCTAGGACCCTCTCCCTGTTCCCCACCCCGTGTTAACACATCCAGTGTAAAGAAAGAACTTGGAAGATCAGCCAGCTGGTCTCCCTTGTAGGTGTAAATACAACACTCATCAGATGAAAGACCATCTTCACCCTCATTGCCAGTATCACTGGAACTATCGTCTGTTTCATCCCACCTTCTGGTAACACTGTGCTGCAGTTCTGGATGGTAACAGCTGTTAGATTTGGTCAAGTGATCTAAATTATTGCTCCTATTAGAGCAGTTTCTCACTTTTAATGGGCACTTATCCACTGCTGCATGATAATTCACATTGTTATGTATGCCATTTGTATTTTCCACACCATTTGCACAATTCATGTTTATCCCATTGTGAAGCTTATTTATTCCTGAGCTTGAAGCATTAGTATCATCTAATTGTAATTCCAAATTCTCTATTGGTAACACATTGTTATTCACTTTTGCTGAATCATCTGCCAGATGGGGCCTGATACCATTGGGAATATTACACACTAAATTCCTCACTTTTGGTCGTGCACCACCAACAGCCAAGCTACAGTGTTTTCCACAGTCACTGTGCTTGGGGCTGTTATTTAAGCCCTCTCTACTCTGCCCCACTTTACTGGGACTAGACTCCCCATTCATACCATCATCTGCATTCATGTCTCATGAATGAAGTCTGCAATAACATTATGAGAACGATACTCACAAGAAGTAGATTTGGTTCCTAACTATAACTCGGGTATTCTAGAGTAGTCCTACATACTTCATCTCAAATCCTTCTTCTTCAGATTCCAATTAAGACTATGAACTGGGTGAATGGCGAAGAATGTACGTACCAGTTACTTTGTTTTAGTGTATTTCGAACTGTCTTATATACGCGCTCTACTTCAGAAATTCTATCAACCTTGTCACATTCTCACGCAAACACTAAATCACATTTTCGATACATTTATTTTATAAATCTGAAAAACCCAATGTCACGCCTCTTATCCCACTACCAAGACCGGAGGGATTAGATGCAAGTTCTGATGTTCTTTGGTACTACGCAAAGAGTACCGACACCACAGATAATATAAGCAAACGACAGCAACACGTGAATTCTTATTGATATCCTTACATTTTAAAACTAGTGAAAGTTATTAGGCTGCTTGTTTACCATAAAACGAGTATCTTATTTCCTCTCTTATTAATTAAATTTAAAATTTTCTATTGATTATTTTATCTTGATTCTCCACGCATCATTATGCATTGAGAATGCTGCCAACTACGCAGATTGCGTTTTAAACTACGGTTCTTCGTTTATTCTGTTAAATTAAAAAAATATATGAACTTGGCTAGAGTTCAATTAAATGTTGTGACTCTTCATGACAAAGAAAAATTGCAGGTTTCATTGACTGGCACTCTTCCTTTCCCATACTATAACATAGCTGAAGTAGACAAAATTGTGCCAGGTTCACATTAAGGTTATTTTAACAATGTTGTAAATGCAAAGACCATTTTTCTTAGAATATGAAATGGCTATAATGTATGAATAGGAAACGATGTGGATATGGTCTACAATTCTCTGGTTACTAAGAATCCATTCACTTATACATAATAAACATCCATTACACACCACCTAACTAGCATGCACATCTATTAACACAATAAAAGTATGTGAACAAACAGCACCCTGAAACAAATTTATAGTCTTCTCTTGGCATGATGGTTTCTGTCCAAGATCTGATATGATAGGTCGGATGAAGCTCTAGTACACGACCAAACTCAGGAGCAGTTGTGTTAAGGATCACATGGACTCTGGGTGTAAGGAAGTGGACTGGATTCAACAGCTGGCTACAGCTCAGCGGTGGGCTTTGCTGAACATGGAAATAAAGCTTTTACTTTTTCATTAACTAAAAAAAAACTATACACTTCAAAAGAAAATCCTTGCACCACAAAGTACTTTAGTTATTTTCTGTATTTATATTATACAATACAATATTTTTGGCATTCCTTTTACGTGCGAATGCCCCAACCTCATTTTCACACGGTTCTTTCTGATGGTATCAATTACATTGGTTCAAGCATCAACAGTGGACTGCTGAAACAGTCTTAAGGTAGCTATGGCTGGAATATCTGAATACATTTCCCATCATTTATTCCTCCACAATGCTGGATGCCTGTCTGATTCACTATGAGCAGAGATGTATATTCTGTGTGAATTTCTCATCAACGGATAATTTCTTCAACAGAAAATGGTTACAGACAGTGATTTGTTGTACTTGTAAACAGACAGCATATAAAGTATACCAGGAGAATCTGGCAAACTCAAGACCCTTAACATAAATACTCATATTATCATATATGGCAACACAAGAACATTATTTGGCAACTTGCCTTTTGTACACATACTTCCTTCAGTGTAATGTGGACATTATGCCACTTCTGTATTAAGGCTAAAAACACGAGATCGGGGTGGAAAAATACCAAGTGTCGCTCTTCCACGGTAGTGACGAAACCTGCGCAATGGTCGGCGTGCAACAAAGTGACTCCTCCATCGAGCATGAATGTCTGTTGCTATTGCAATGCTGTCACCTGAGAAATAAATATAAACACTACAACCACACCAATACGTGCTTTTCAGTTTAAAGCCAATGCTATCAATCAACAATTTCACAAAAACCATTACCTTACCTTCCTTTTCACATGTGAATTTAAGCCAACCATGACGGTGTACAGAGAGATAATGAAAGAATGTAGGGAGCAGAGAAACAGAGAAATAAAGAGTTTGTGATGTCTCGTTACCTTGTGGGCTTGTTGGGAATACTGTAGTATCAAGAGTGAAGGGTTCCTCCACTTCTTTGAAAATCTGCTCAGCAGTATGAGATTGATTGAATGGAATACCAGTAGCTAGAGAATTGTTGAGAGCACTCAGAAAGAGACTCCAACGAGGGAGGAAGTAATGGGACACCACACCTGAACAGCAAATTCAACATCATGAAAAGAACATTAGATATTACAGGTAAGTAAAACATCAGCAAAATTCCTTTAGGCACTGTAGTTACCGGTAAATGGACAATGGAAGGAGCAAACATATGAAGTGGTCCAAAATGTTCACAGATGCCTAACACTAACCAAGATACCAACCACAGCAAGCAACAGCTTAATTTACCTACAATAATTCCCATAAGATTTTCAATAATCAATTAACAAAATATAATGATAACACAAGGATAAAAATACTCATGACTGACAACAGTAAGAAGCTAAATGTTTTTTAGAAAGGTCTCAGGTTTAAAACTAGCCCTGATCAAGTAAGATCCTCTCTGTTGACCAACATCTTACAGCATCAAAGATGGAGGCAGTATGATCCCTAAAACATTGGCACCTACTCTAAGCCCTCACAGCATTACAACTGAGGAGACCAACAATAACATCATCGCTGTAAGGACCTCAAATGTCATTCTACCACTAGGTACAGTGGATTCTGGCTGGAAGAGGTTAAAATATTTACAAAACCATAACTGAAGGCATTATCCATAATAATGATGTACCTGCCCACTGTTTATTGGCGTAGTCAACAATCTCACCATGAGGTCCCCATAATGTGATCTGGTTACGAGCGTTGTACTCATACAATTGCTTCTCCTAAAAAAGATCATGATACAATACAAAATTTATCATTTTAAAAAATGCTAAATCTTAAGAGCCACAGCACATACTATCCCAATGTTCCGCAACATTTGTTTATGATTTTTCAAATATACACTTACATTACTAGTTTTCATATGCATTTGTTGCTGATGTTCATTTGTTACTTATATAAATCTGATGTTTTAATATCACACAACAGATACAAAACTGCACACAATAAAATATTCTGCCTTACATTTATTTAAAGATTCAATAAATTGAAAAGTGTTTCAAATATAAGCGTTAGATCTCAATGAAATCTGTACTTTATGTTATGTATGTAATGAAATGTCAACTGCTAGGTGTCAATGTTGAACTGCGTATGTGGTTACAACATATTTTAATGTACCTTGGAGCATTTTCCTTAGAAACTGTGGGAAACAAAACTCCCTGGGTCAAGATGTGAACCAGCAACTTCTGAATGCAAAGGGATGCTAAGAATCTGTTACCTCAAAGCACTAATAAAGTACACTGAGCAATAAACAAAATTGACTGCAAAAACAAGTCACCAGACAATACACACATTGCGACATAATAATGGACTTACCGATGCGGTGGTGCCAAGAGCTTTAGCGGCTTCCAGCCAATGTCCCAAGAGAAAATCTTCGTTTGAACCTAGCAACACATCCAGATCATTCAACAGGTTTTGAAACAGCTGAGTATTCTGCCTGTAACAAGACACAACCTCAAAACTATTTGGGACTAAATTAACTAGAAAAGGGATGTGATTTATAAAACATGGCATCGATATTACTTCAGTACTTATCTTTGAAATGAACACTTTTTTTGTTAACAGCAAAAAATATGGCAACCCAGCAAATTCAATATAATAAAAATTTATAATAAAGGAAATTATCCTCAGAGAAGGGGTATTAAACTGTATCACAATAAATTTGTATATTACTGAGCGGACTGAGGTGTGGGCTTTGTGCCGCTCGATAACTGGGACCATGAGTTCGAATCCCACTCAAGCCATGGATGTTTGTCCGCGTTTTTCTGTGTCGTGCTGTCCTGTGTACAGGTAGAGGCCTTGCGACGGGCCGATCAATCGTCCAAGGAGTCCTACCATCTGTCTAATAGATCAAAGCCAACAAAAGTTGAGACTTGCAGTGCTCAGGCACTTGAAGAACTGGTCGTTCCCAGTATCCAGTATTACAAGCCCCACAATAAATAGGATAATAGTTGTTGCAAGCTATTTTCAGAACTTCATGCAGTGTTTAAGTCTTTTATTTTGAAAAGACAGACCCAATACCATGGGCGGACATTTCCTTCCTCATGCTTGTATAATCTGAGCATACCGGAAGTTTGTCAAGTTGCCCTTCCTGAAAGCAGATACGATGATGTTGTGGAGGTCTCCGCCTAACACCTGCAAGGCCTGTCTCGTTACATCAACCAGGTCATGTCTATAGTTGGCAGCACTGTGAAACTGAGATGAAGCACTCAGCAGCTCATCCCAAGCAACGGCCAGTTCTGTAGTGTTGTACCACACCTGATGGGGAACACATCTTCTATTAGATTTACATCCTACAAGATTAACGCAGGAATACAAGCATCTATATGTTAGCAGTTCTCATATAGAAAGAAACACCAGTATTACCCACTGACGAAGCTCAAGGCTCGGCCGACGACAGATCACGTACTTCCCTCGTACTTTTCTCAATCCAGTGAAATTGTACACGCCAGACTGCAGACATAATATCATTTGTATCTGAATATGACTGTACTATATACATTTGGAAAAAATTGTACTTCAATTAAAAATCAGAAAACATTACTTAATAAGTTTACTTTCACATAATCACTATTAAATTAAAAACTACATCTATATCTGTGTCCAAGCATGATGTCATGAAATCATAAAGATAATATGGAGGTACAACTCCATGCATTTTTAACTTTCACAATGTATGAGTGTGAATGGTCGCTTTGCACTTCCCAGGAAAAACCACCCAGTACACATTAAGCAGGAGACTTGGTGGGTCCCAAAGATAGGACAGGCATTGTGAACAGAAAAATCCTGACATCTAATGGAAATGATCCAGCCCACAGTCAGTCTTTTCTTTGTATGCAACATTTCTTTTAGTGTTAAACAGTTGCAGACCTGACAAGAATGAAAAACTTCAAGGTCACGACCGACAGCATTCTGGTATTCGAAATATAGTTTAAAATATGAACATATCTAAACCACTAAATCGTTTGACCATTAACTTATAATTTCTGCTAATTTCTGTATACAAACAAATGACTTTACAGGAAAGTATGCATCACAAGGTCTTCCCAGACTTTCTTGCTGGTTATACTATTTAATATACAAAGCAGAAAGCTACCTTCAACAGCTGCCATGCCTTGTTTACATGATCATCTACTGTACCGTATCGTCTCCTGACGTAGGCAGAGAACCTGAAACAGACGCAATTATTCTGAAATAAACAATCACAAAAAGTTCATTTGTGTTCCAAGAAAAAAACAAATCCTTAAACACAGAGGGCAGCGACCATGAACTAAAGGTAACACCAGCGTTTGGGAGACATAAGTGTGAAATCCTGTGGATTACTTTGGTGAGAAAATGGCAACTTGTAAGACCAGAAAGTAGATTAGAAAATGACAATAAGAAGACAGGAAAACAGACATACAGGTTTAGAGATGGATTGAACTGGGCAAAGATCATGTACAATAGCAGAATTAAATGTTGGGTATTAGAACCTTCAGGCCATTTTACTGAATAGATACAAACACAAACTATATTGTCCAGAGGAGTTCTATGAGCAGAGGCTTACCATTCTGTGAGGTTCGCAGGCTCTGCCCTCCATGCCATCTCATTCATCAGGTCATACACCACATAGTTCTGATTGATGCCTTCAGGTGTCAGACCAGTGCCTATCATTGTGCCATTCTCCAAACTTCGGCCATCAAACACACCCTGGGAGAAAGAATATTAACGGAAGTCAAACCCCTGTCATAATTTTGTCCAAGAGCAAAATAACAACAACAGGAACATCAGAAAAAACAATAACAATGTTTAAAGCCCACTTTATTCTCACTTAAATGTGGTCCTACAAATGTTCCAAAAACCCAAAGGCAGACATCAGCAGGCAACAGAGATGAGACTTTTAAAAAGTACAGGACAAACAAATGCGAAGAGAATAATACATTAAACAAATAAAGATGCCTTGAAAAGTAAATTAAAAATAAAAGAAGAAAACAATACAAAGAATCTTATAAATGCAAAAGTAAAAGGAACATTAACGCTGATATTTTGTCACCAAGTTTTTTTTTTTTTGTAACAGCCTGATATTTTGTCACCAAGTTTTTTTTTGTAACAGTATTCAACACAAAATTCTATCTAAATTCTGGACAGATATCAGAACATAAATATTTATCAGATACCCCGCAAGTCCTTACTGTACACTTGTAGATAATTTTAGCTCTGTGCGGACAATATCTACTTCTTCTTCCTGGGACTTAAACCTATTCTTCCATTCCCTGTTCCCATACTCTGCCAAATTTCGTCTGCTTCATAAATCCCTTTAATCACCGTACTTTTGGCGACAAAACCACAAACAACCATTTCAGAAGCAACAATATTTACCATGTTAATATTTTCTACTGATCCGTACAGACCAAGGGTACCACCAAAATTATGCAGCATGCACCAGATAAAAGGCTGTCCATAGTATGAGTGTAGTCTCTTGTACTGTGGGTACAATTCTGATTGCAGATCGAGGATGATCATCCGGCCCTGCAAGCACAGATTGTACTGAGATAATTATTCATTTGTGTAACAACGTTTTATTTTCTGTACTGGTTAAGTAGTGCTGATAGTAGGATGATCTGGGACTGAAGTATTGGAAAAGACAAAATGACCATGGCCTATTTTAAGTCATTCACAAAAATTTTCCTGAAAGCAACTAAGGAAAAACTACAATGAAACCTCAGCCATGATAGCCTGTCTTCATATCAAGTTTTGAACCCAGATCATCCCAGATATTACTGAACTGCAAAATTTGGTACCACATGTATGGGGAACAGCACCATTCACTCCTAACCTTCACCACAATGTGTAATCAGAAAGTAAAGTAAGCATTCTTCCTGAAGCAACCCACTGAATCTTGAATAAGAAAAATTCATCATAAAATGACTTTCATCCCAATTACATTCGCATGTAACTAACTAACTAACTAAACCAACTAGCTGGCTTACCGAACACAAAGGTTCATCACCGAATTAACCAAAGCCTTCCACCGGACCCTGTCCTGGGCCAGCAAAATCCAGTCTCCCTCGACTCCTATCTCCCATAGATCCCGCCTGAGATTATCCTCCCATCTACGTCTAGGTCTCTCCAGAGGTCTCTTCCCCTCAGGCTTCCCAAATAGTGGACCCAACCAAACAGATAGCTTACCGAACTCGAAGATTCATCACTGAATTAACCAAAGCCTTCCACCGGACCCTGTCCTGGGCCAGCAAAATCCAGTCTCCCTCGACTCCTATCTCCCATAGATCCCGCCTGAGATTATCCTCCCATCTACGTCTAGGTCTCCCCAGCGGTCTCTTCCCCTCAGGCTACCCGGAGCACACCTCTTGTCCCATCCATGCGATTACATTCGCATGTAACAAGATAAAAATATCTGTCTGGTCCTTAATCTGATTAGTCCCATAACAAATGATCAGATGATGTACTCACAATCGGGACGGCTGAGATGAATGCCTTAACCTTGTCTGTTGTCCAAAAGATCACGTCATGAACGAACACCCAGTTCTGCTTCAGCCTTCAACAAACAGTCATGAACCACTTATCAACTTCCACAAAAATGTCCGTGTCTCGTACAATCAAACTAAACATGTTTATTGCCAGAACACTTTTAGATACACAACACCATATCCAGCAGCTTGGGGATCTGCTACTCTAGGGTTTAGGGGCCTTCTGTATCAGACTTATCGCTAGATTCTAACAGCACACACTATGCAAAACTGCATGCAAGAATGACTGTGATAATTTCAAAAGATGAAGAAGGAAGTAGTCACAGCCTATTTTAACCTTTCAGCGTCGAATGCTGCACAGTGAATGTTACACTGCTGCCATCTAATGTAGCACAGAAACATCCAGTGCATGCACACAAGAATACCCCTTTACGCGTCAGTCATGTAAATAGGCTTTAATTTATTTATACATATACTATTTACATAGCAATCAAGATGGCAGTCCAGACAACTGTTTGGCATTTGTATCAACTAGACCTATTGAATTTTTCTGAATAAATTAAAATTTGTCAATTTTAAATTGTGTCGACTAATAAAATGGATGCACTACCAGCAATTTGGGGCCTCAGATTTAAATATCCATGCAAAGAATTGGTGAAGTAACGACACAACATTTGCTTGGAGAGACTGAAGAAAAGTATAAAAATGAGGTCAGATGGTCCGTGAATTGTATTTTGAACTGGGGATTTCCTGAAAATGAAACAACGCCACGAAACTTCACTGACAGACAACTAGATACTAGATGCATCCTTCCTTGTAAAGATTTACTTACCACACTGCACTGGGGTCCACATCAGTCATAGCTGAGAAGACAGCACTGCTAACCGCAGAGAGGTACGTCACATTCGAAGTGTGCGGTGTCATTTCATTGAAAGTGTCACAGCTGTAAACATGATTTGTACCAAACTCTGCAACCAGCTGTAATCAGAACAGGTAAACAATCAGACAACAAACTCTGTGTTACTGAATGATTCACGGACACTTGACAGTAATACACACGATGAAGACAGTACCGTGCAGCAGCCGACAGATCTAAAACCCATGACAAAATGTGAACTATGAGTGTACCTGCTCCTGAGAACAATCCCTTCCTTATGCTAAGTCACACTTTCTCCCCGCTGCTGTCAAATCATGACTGAGTGATTTGTATGGAGGATAACACATTAACATGTTGAACAAATTTGTTCACGGTGGGAAAATAAAACAAATTTGCAAAAGTGTGAACTGTAAAACTATCATAAGATCCAATATAAGTACAACGTGGCCACCCTATTAACCTGGCGATACCGACATTTATTTACTAGAGAAGGTGGGGGAGTGACTTCCTAATCCATGAAAACAAACACAGAGCTCTAATCCATACCATGATTATTGCTCCTATATCATATGCATTTATGGAATACAAAAGTACATCACACTGCATAAGACTGGAGGCTTTCAACTCGTTCGTCCGAAGAAAAAAGTATTAATTTTGAACTCACTTCTGATATAAACATGTTGCCAACTGTCTTAAACATAGGGTCAGTGGGCTCAAGAAGGTAGGGACTGAAACACAAAACATACAGACGTAAGAACAGACAGATCTTCACCAGCAACACGATGGTCTATCAATTAAACCCTGCTTAAGAACGTATCTTCCCTGACCTACTTAACAACTTAAACATTTAAAATATACGAGTGTACAGTTTTAACCATTCTTTAAATCATATTTCAATATTATTCTGTCCTAAAAACCAAGAGGGAATCTTGAAACTGGGTACAGAGGAGTATAAAACATATTTGATGATCCATATTGTAATCTCACATGTACAGAATATAATATTCAAGAAACCTGACTTACTCCTCAGAATATTAAACTGAATCACTCACTGGACCCCAGCAAACTAAAAACTATGCAAACAAACAAATTAATAAATACATACCAGCAGTATTCATCAGAGAAATGGTTCCAGTCTGCCATGAGGGTCAACGAAGTGTTCGGGTACACACTATAACATTGAATAAAACCACTGTATAATAATAAAACACTAAACTTCCACTCAGAATTTTCCTGGATTGTTTTCAAATAACAGTAAAAATCACATTCCCGCAAACAAAGAAAGAAGACAGCAGAGAATGAATAAGTAAGAAAACAGTAAGAAATATAGTTTATGTTAAGCAGCTAAAAGAAACAATGAAAAAGGCTATTCATGTTGTTCGGCATGTACTGGGTGGCACAAATACATGAACTGACTAAAGATATTGCAAAACTGAATGGCCCTACAGTTTTGACAAAACTCTTGTAAACTGTCCAGAACATATCTAAGTGTGTGCACAAAACATTTATCCAGACTGGTTGCCTCATTAAATGGACAAATATTTTCCATCTTTAATGTTAAGAACAGATATTAATTTAATAACAGGTTTTACCTTCATCAATGTTGGACGATGCCACAGTTTATGAGACAAAAGAAGGTAGTTTCCATCAGCCAATCAACTAGTGGTGTTCTTGCCTCACACACATTTAACACAAATATAAAAATACCTATTTTTAATTCGTTTTTTTAATATCACTTTTGCTCCGCCTGGCACATGGACAGAACATGGAAGTATACCATACAGGAGAACAGGAAATGAAACCTAGAGGAGGAAGAGACCCACACAAATCTGAGACGAAGGGTATTCAGAACATGCTGAAAATAAACAGGATGAATAGGGTAAATATCCAAGCCAAAGAATAGAAAAGGCAAAAGCTCTTTGTAACATCTCCGAACCATTCAACAGAAGAAGATAATATAAGGAAATAGAAATAAATTAGTTAGTACTGTAATGAAATTTAGAAGAAACTAACTAGCAAACTAATTAAAATATAATACATGATTGTGAGTTACCGTTTAAATGCTTGCGCCACATGACCAGCAAATGCGGGAAGAACAGGTACGATTCCCAACTCTCTCATGCGCGCCAGAATCCTGTGCTGCAGAGCCAATGACTGACTGTGCCATGAGTTGGGGAGTGGACCACCAAAACCTCGCATATTACCCATCCGCAACCTGCAGAAGACATAACCAGTGAATGGTTTATTTATATAGTTCCCATTGATCTGAATGGTAGTCCTCTGGGATGTGATGCCTTGCGGATATGTAGGTGGGTACAAAGGTTTCAGAGGAACATGCTGCCTGCATCTTCAAAGCCAAAGCCCCGAGGCATCTCCCATGAAAGCAACTTCTTGTCCAACAAATCAGCTATCAATTTCCATTAAATACTACGGAATAAGTTATATAAATAACAGTTTTGCTGACAAACAAATGCAAAACAGATTTAAGACAACATAATACCAACAGTGTAACACCCAGACTAAAAATGAAACTCATTAGATTATCCTCACCATGCGAGGAATGCAGGGCCACTCAAGTGCCTGCTGATGTCTGTCTGTGTGAGGTTCAGCTTCAGGTACACACGCTGCCAGATTGCCTCCTGCCCAGTGAATGCCAAGGCCAGATTTATTCCATTGAGGGCCATCCAGTCAATCTCCCTCTCCCAACGCGGCCAGCCCCACCACACAAAGCTGTAGCTCGTGGTGCACACATTCTGATAATATCGGAACCTGGTCAGCACCAAACTCTTACTTGTAAAATTTTAGGTTTTTCACTGTGATGAGGATGTTGATGTACTTTTGGGTTCTGGTGTTCTGTGGACTGGTTGGTAGACATGCCAGAACCCCAGAACCCAAAATAACACAATCAGGAAACTCTTACATATCAGCAGAACTATGAATCATTATATGTCGAGTGTGCAAACTATTTAAAACAATTAACTAAAAAACACTTTCTACTCATTTGCATACAGAAACTCTGCCATAACTGAATATTAATTCATAAATGCATATATTCATTGTTTGTTTAACAAAGCTGTCAGTAACTTAGACTTACAGAGTTGAACAATACAATTAATAAATATAAACTGCAAAGAATATGGAAGGAGGTGATCATGGTCAAGATACTACACTGCCATTTGCCCGGAGGGACTGAGGGAAAACCTCAATCAGGACAGCGGCAAGATATAACCTAGAACCTTCCAGTTACGAAGCACACGTGCCAGCCACTTAATTAAAACATTCAATAAGTGAACAAACCTATGTAAATCTAACGATTAATTAATATGCTAATTAAATACCAACCAGTAGTTAAGTTTGTAAGGAACAGAGGTATCGTTAAAAATCAAAGAAACACAGCCCACTCTTTATTTGAGTGACACCATTTTTGGCAAACACGTAACATAATAAAGTACTATTTACTTGGAAGAAATTTAACACAGCCTCAAATAGGCAGTACTAATCACCTATCAACTGATGTGACGGTAATGTTCACAGGTGGTAATTTCTCAGGAAGAGACAGCTGGTCAGAATCCCACGAAACGTGACAGAAGCAGTAGTACTTCAGATAGTGATGGAAACCCCAGACTGCAGCAACGCCACTTGTTCCCACAAGGTTCACCCTGTCTTGACCATTTTCTTTCAAAACCTGCAACCCATATCAAAAATCTCAGTAATCCAGACTGCGATGCCATGTCCTATAGTCATTAAAGACTTTAAATTTACCCTCCGCACATCATGGCTTACACGTAATTGAGCTGGCTGTGGATTTCCTGACATACCATGAACTCCAGTTAGTCAGTCAGATGCCCCACAGTACAAGGGTTTAAATACCCTTTTATAATACAACAGATGTTAAAAATGTTCTGATCACTGATTCTTGTGACTTCTATAGAAAACAATAATTAATCAACTTGTTTGGTTTGGTCTCACATTATGCTACCTTAAAGGTGTCCTTCCCAACAGGTCCCAACCTGGGATCTACTGTCACTTGGAACAGTTCAGCTTTATCTGGTATAAGGCGCTTGATGACTCCAGTCGCAGCTTGTGCCTGAATCTGAGGACTTGCCTGTGCCTTCAGGTGTCCAAGAGTAGAATGGAAACCTGTGCAAGTTTTAGCATCTATCCGTATAGCAGGCAAGTTTTGGTTAGTTGACAATCATTTTGTGGTATAAATATGGACAGACGTACATATTTACAGAAATGCAATATTTTTATTAGGTATGCTCAATAATTCACTCTCCGCTTCAGTAGGTCCTGGGTTCAAAACAAGGGTCAGAGATCGAATATCTGAGTTGAAGTTTTTCGTGGGTAACCCCCCACCACCAAACGGGAAATCATAGGATTTTAAACTAAATATAGCATATGTAGAGAAAGGAAAACATGGTGTTTCCAGAACGTAAATAATGACTCTCACTTACCATCGCCAAAAATGCACACAAAACAACACAGCAACACGAAAGTTAATAATACTGATGTCTTGAAAACCTGCATGGTATAAGTACTACTTTACACTATAAATGCATTAATAATTCGGGTCTATAGCAGTTGTCTGCAATCAATAAAGTACACAATCATAATGTTGCAGACTGAAAAATAGGGAAAACAAAATTAAATGAGGTGAGGAATTCTACTAAAATGTTGCTTCATGGACAATAATTTCCCACTTTGACGTTCACCCTTTCTTGGAAAATAGCGCAACTCTGATCTTCATACACATGATTATTATGGTATACTTAAATGATTAGTAACATTACGACATTAAAACCATAAACTCTTTTACTACTGCAGGTCCACCAACGGTAATGAAATAAAACATGAAACCAGTCGAGAATCAGATATTTGATATAGTGGAGGGGTTTTTCGTCGTCATTTCATATATTCCAAATATTTACATATCCAAACAAGACAACTTATGATGGCCCCATCCTATTAAAACGAATATGGGTCCACAATCAGATAACTGTAGTACCTTCCTGTTACATTTTCGTAAAATTCATACTTATTTTTTCGTGGTGTAGGGGTTTGCTGCCTCTAGAATTACGAAACAAGAACATTATTTTTTGGGTTTTAAACCATATCATATGTAATAACACGTCAAACTTTTTCATGTAGGAAAAGGAGATTGAAACTCTGGTACTAACTACATGGGCATGGGCAGTCAATCATTTTACCACAAAGTTTAAATCAGTGTTAATCATTACCATAATGGCGAGTCTTCTGAGGTGTTGTCCCATGCAGTCTCATAGAAATTCAGAAATGCTTACTGCCACCATCAGTATGAAGAAGCAAGCACTTCTGAAATGTTGGTCAATTTCCAGGATACACAGCACACCATCCCAGAAGTCTTCTTCATATTCATTACCGCCAGACCTCACAAGTGTATTCTTAACAAGGTCAGTACAACCAATCGCAGACACCAGAACAATCTTAGGTTCAACTTCAAGGTTTTCTCCACCCAAATCAAAGTCTATCATAGCTACTTCCAAACCAAGAAAATACTTGAGAATTAAAACCATACAAGAAACAAACTCAAAAAATACTTCACAAGTTATAAGTCTTCCTTCAGCAGCAGTGCTTATCAGAACCAGTCGAATCATACCTTTAACAAGCAACCTCACATATATTACAGTAATTTATAAACGAATTCTTTTCATCACCTTTTGCATGTTTAACATCTGCAAACCAAAATCCTAATTTTAATCACCTTGACAACATTTAAAGTAGAATGCTCTTAATTCTTCTTCCATCTTTTACATCCAAAAAATCTCGCGAAGTTACACTTTATGAAACTAATATGCATCCTCCCTTCAGAGACAAGCCAGAATACCCACCTTATGCATTTTATAACAAAGTTCTGAAAGAAAAACAATGTGAGATTGTAAGATTTGAGGTTTTCACAGCGTTGAGTATGAAGATTTCTTTCTTCTGGGTTGTTGCGCTGTGAACTCTGGTCGATGCAAACAGTTTCAGAGGTCATCTGGCCCTGACGACGGAGGCAGTACCTCTGAAACGTTGGTTAACGTCGACCAGACTACACAGCGCAATAACCCAGGAGACATAAATCTTGAATGTGAGATTGATAAAAACCATGCAACATTGGATAATAAAACATTACTCCAATAGAAAAATATGATGGAAAAAACAAACAAGACTGCAAACCAAAGCAATGGCAGCAGCCAATTCAGAATAGAAAAAGTGGATACATCTTTACACAACCAAGTATTTCCATGAAATTTCTGGTAGTAAGGAAAAAAATGCACACAAATCTCACACTGTTTCAAACAGATGTCTTCTCATCAAAACATTCAATTAACAGGAAGGATATAGGGGAAAAATAAAACACTGTAATCTGTCCGAAGTTTTTATTCTGTAACCCCTTAAATGATGCAGTACTTCTTCAAATAAAGCCAGTGGCGTAGACAATCAAACAATGAAGCAGGCATGTTGGGTGCATACAGTATAACATTCTCCTCTCATTTTTCTGATCATGTACATGGATGAATCAGAGCCTTCACAGGCCACATTAAAATGCAAATTTGCCCCCTTCCCTCCCAGCTTCTCTCAAAGCACACACCATCCAGTGTTCAGTCATGGGTAGATTTCAAATGTAATGATATATAATTTTTTTTGTAACTGATTAAATACTTTGTACACCGCACCTAACTTCATGAACATTTACAATTTATCCAAATATTGAGTAAGATCTGGAAGACCTTCCTTCAGTCCCTTCCTTTTGCGGGTTTCCTACAAAACAAAAGAAACTGTAATTAATTCTAAGCACAAGTTGAACAGAACAGTCCACATCCACAATTATTCGTAATTACATATAGCCTCCTCAGTTGGCCGTTCTTGTTCATCAATTATTCAGAACAGGTCTGTGAACACGAACAATCATCATCAGAAGCACAAACAAAATATATGACTGAAAAAGTACATATTATGCAAACCAAAAAAACACATTTCCAGCTTACTACACAAAGGCCTGGTTAATAAATGATATACGATTTAGTGAAGTGGTGTGATGCCAAACACATCAAATTCTTAGATAAACTTTCACACGAGTAAATTCTTTTTTGATATAACGACCGTTTGTTTTGTGTAAAACAATCAGGACAGAAGAAATTTGCTATGGCAGAGCAACAAGTGATGAACGGTTTAAAAGTCACAGAAGTGTGTCTATACTCTACACTGACGTGGAGTACAAAGAAGGAAACGCAAACATTAAAATATACAGCAACAAGAAATGTTCAAATTTACACCTAACACTCACTTGTCGATCATCAGGGTTGTATCCCTTTGTGGTCTTGCAGGTAGCTTACCAATGTTTTGGCAGAATTTTGACACAATCCACGCGGCCTCCACCGCCAAAAGAACCTCAATCGAAAACAACTTTCCCTTATTTTCGCTCACGAGCTCACTTTCGAGTTTACTCGTTACTCAATCCCCATTCCGCCTGCTTTCTCGTTGCAATAGTTTAGCACATTGCAATAAGCTTACCTGTACAACAATATAGGGCTTTGTGCTGGCATCCAGTGGGTCACCAGGCAAGACCTGCCAGTGGTCGAACACACACTGTGGGAATGCTTGTCCACCTGTATTGCTACGCAGATCTGCTGTGAAGCCTATGAAAAAAGGGTAGCACAAGAGTGAGTTTTCTCCTACATGAAAACACCGACGGTTTGTTACACCAAAGTACACACTATAACTGAAAAATTATGTGGTTACTTCATTATATACCGCAAGGTTTATGGTTACATTGATTTTAATGTATATACAAATGTTCATCAAACTTTAAGTAATGTTCGGGCCAAAGTAGTGCGCACAATCTATATTCAAAAAATAACATGACACTTACCAAATGATTCATTCACAGGCAAGAAAGCCTTAACTACAAACATGGGTGTTCCTGCCACCTGCATTTCTTCAAACACGTGTCCTCTTCGTCGGTTCAACACGCCATAGATACCACCAACAGCGACTTCTGGACACTAACAAGCAAAGGACAGGAAAATTTCCTGTTTTAATACTGTTCACAAAATCTTGAAATTTAACAGCAGCGAGCCAACAGCAATTATGATCATAAAGAAAACACTAGATTAACATCTCAAAATCCAAGAATCTCACGTTTTTGAAGACCTAGATGTCTTTTTTTTATAAAGGGGAAATGGTTAAGAGCCTCCTCTATCAAAACATCAAAATTTTATCTCATTTCAATGCAGCAATTCTTAGTACAAACTGAATTCCACCCACCTGAATCTCACACAAATAAACTGGTTCCATGAGTCGGGGCTGGGCTGTGAGGATACAAGCATACAAGCAGCGTCGAGTTGTAGGAATGATCTGACCGCCACCTCTGTGGATGGCATCTGTGTGCAGCGTCACATCATAAATGTTGAAGCGTACGCCACGCATGTTCTCCTCTGCCAGAACCCCCTATAACATCAACACACAGTTAAACCCAAAAACATACCCAAATGCTATTAAATATCTTTATACAATTTTTAAAGTGCTTCCTCACACCATGTTTAAAATCAGTACTGTGTCACATTTAAATACAAAGAGAAAATGGTAGAAGCTCCATACCATTTATCGACATTAAACGTCAAGGTCACGATTTTCAACGCAACATTCAGCAAAAAAATTTGGAATAATGACATTAATGGAATGGAGTTATATATCAATTAAAAATTAACCACATTTGGTTTTCAACATTTCCATTTTAATGACCCACCAAACATTTACAATAAACATTCAAGGCAGATAACAACTAATTACCTCTTTGGTTGCCCACTGGAACCCAGCCACAACCGAGTCCTTGATTTCATTCAGGTACTGGACACCCTTCGTGCAGTCAAGGAGAAGGTTCGGACCTGTACCGTCAGGACCAAAGGCCCAGATCTTACGGGCTTCTGTGACGTCATATTCGTATTTTTCACCCAGGTAGCGAGCCCGTGCCTTGAACTCATCACGTGGGTTCACCTCTCCCTGTTTCAACACACAACCAAGTTAAAAGCTCAGTACGACGACTGCAAAATAAAGAACTTTACACTTGAGATAGACTTGCAAAAAGTACTTACCCCATCAATATCTTCAGCTAGACCATCAGGCATGGGCTGTGCCTTCATAAAGAGACGGTTGTGTTTGTTGGGCGACTTTGAGAGACACATTTGGTCAGACTCTTCAGATACCGTCTCACGATACGATACAACAGGATCAGATTTCTTGAGAGGAATGCAAGCATGGTCTTCTTCCAAATCCTAGAACAGGGTTCATAAGAACATCAGCAATATATATATATATATACTCAAATTTAGACCACCAATTCAAAAAAACCTGCAGCCTTTCAAATCAACAGCAAAATTCAGTTTCATAATCAGAAGCTGCGAATCATATGTAAACCAAACAAATTATGTGGCCAAAGGTTTGTACTCCTGCTACATACCCGAGAAGTCACGGTTAAAATATCTGCCCAGAAAAGTTTTTAAATGATTCCCCTTACTCTGTTCAGTCAAATGCTGTAGTAGTATCTAAATTAGGCCATGAGACTCCTTCCAATTCATTAATTATTCATCTTATTGCCTGACGCTACGCGGTTCAAGCCGACAGCAGGGTTAAATATACCAAAAATAAAACCTCACGCGAAGAGCAGAAAGAGGCATCTGATTAAACCAGACTCCGGGAAATACATTCAAATAACATTTAACACAAAAGACTGATAACAGCCAAAGTTTTAAGCATTAGAAAATTTCAACAACAAAGGTGAAACAAAATTTAAATTAATGCAGAGCTTCTTCAGTTGGGCTTTCAATCTTTCATAATTATTCAGAACAGGTCTGTGAATAAAAGAACATCATCATCAGAAGCTCAATAAATATGAAAGTATACTGTACTCAAGTCATCAATACGATCAGGAGGAACGCAAGAGCAATACAAACCTTCAAACCCCTTTCAACAAAAATAATTAAACAACCTTCGCATCCAACATTAACCAGCTTCAATAACTTTTTAGCAAAATTTAAGGAAATTTTTTACAAAATCCTGAAAATTTAGTGCTAAATGGTATAAGTAAACAAATTATTGAACACAATATCAGCGAAGCTGCAGAGAATATACGACCTAGAAACAGACTTTACAGATTCAACACAACTGCACCAATACTGTACTCGCCTTCAGACAAATCTCCAAATGCAATTCACCAGCACCAGCGATGATGTGTTCGCCAGACTCCTCAATTATGCACTGAACCATAGGATCAGATTTTGCCAGACGTTTCAGACCTATAAATGAATAATGTATCAGTATACTATTCTATAACCCGCAACAGTGCGGAATTGAACGTGACGAAACTTGTGCCCATCACTTTCGGCACACCGAAAGACATTTTGCTGGCCTCTGGTGCTTCCTAGATGGACATTTTCTTTACCCAAATTTAAATACTGGCACTTAACCACTCCACATGCCAAAGCGGAAAGTGTGGCGATTTGGGGTTAAACTTCAGAAACAAAAGTTTTAACTATGCATATTTCATGTAACAGTAACACAAGGTTTAACAAGGAATAGCTAAATGATATCACATCACAAATTAGAAGTTCACAGATGATTAAACAACTTTAAAATCTGAAAATCGACTAATGAAGATTAAAAAATCAAATCCAACGTAAAAAAATACCTTCTACTAGTTTCGGCAGATCGGCAGGGTTCTTGGGCTCCACGGCAACTCGCACGACAGGGGACACACTGAACTTCATTACGCGCATATTGTGGGCATCCTTGAACGTTGTGATGGTACCAGTTTTCACCAAAAACTGATCCACACCGACCAATCCACAGATGTTACCTGGAGAATACAAATTGCACAGGACTCTTGCAAGACAATTTACATAGCAATTTCACTCAATCCTGCAAAACTGACCCAAACACTAAGTTGAAAGCAACAAAAAGTATAATTGTATCCATTACTTTCGGCACACCACAAAACATCGAGTTAGGCGGTGCTTCCTAGCTGGATATTTATTTACCCAAAATATAAGCACTGGCACTTGCGATCTCCATAAAAGGAGATGAAGCGTGGCGTTTTGGGAAACCTATCGCTTTCAAAGATGTACATGAGGCTTACCACTAGGGACATCCTCAATGGCCTCGACGTAACGCCCCATCATCAGAATAGTTCGCTGGATGGCCTTTTCGTATAGATCCTCTTTCTTGCCTGGGACATAATTTGGGCCCATGATACGGGCCTTCATTCCTGTTGCAACCTACAAAAAATATGCGAAAGGCATTCAAAGATTTGATACAATAAATTCTATTTTTACTTGGTACTTCACAAAAAACAGAATTAAGAAACATTTAAAATTGACATTAATTAGGTTAAAATGGATTCTAATCAGGTACTGCGAGGGCTTAGCACTCCTTGGAACTTCTCTTTCCAAGTATTCCAATTTTCGCTCTTACAGAACCGGACAGTATTTCAGTGCTCATCCTGTACAATATGAGCAACAAATGACAAAATTCATTCCAATTCCACAACAGGCCATTCACAATATAATGCGTACAAATTATTTTCTTGTATGTTCCCCTATTCAGGTTGCACATTGCGGTACCATGGCAACCAAAACCAAAGAACAAATTACTCTCCCATAGGTAAAGTGCAATGTCTCCATCAAACAGGCAACATTCCAAAAACCCATGGCAAAACCAAAAAACTTCACTCGGCGCCTGCCAGAATAAATAAGGCGAGATACCGAGTACACAAATCACTTCATAGCCCTTCCATATATTAGATGCGACCAATTAGATGAATGCACTTCAAAATGCCACTCAAAACAAATTCCTCACCTTTCCGGAGAAGACGCGACCAAAAGCATAGAATCGTCCCTTGTCGGAAGTAGGCACCATCTTAGAGATATACATCATTAGTGGAGCATTGGGGTCGCAATTCTAGAAGAAAGCATAGAATACGTTTCGTTAAAATGACTGACGAGGAGAAACCATCGAGAATACTCAGGCTGCATGGGAGAATATTAAAATATTAGAAGGGTGTAGACGCCTTGCGACAGGCTCATCCCACGTCCGAGGAGTCCTACAGAATGTCCATACATCAAGCCAACTTGAAAAAAGGGTTGGGGACATGTAACAGGGTACCGGAAAATGTATAAACATCTGGCTTTGGATAGGTGGCAGGCTCTTGCGAGTATAGTAACGAACATTACACGAGTTGCGTAAGAGGTAGGTAATATCACCAGTTGATCTGATAAGATTAAAAATGCATATTCACCGTGAGCAGACTCGTTCAGCCAAACAGTTTTGTCTGTAACATGGATGGTTTCAAGAAATACCACACCACATGGCTTCAATTAATTTTTTCAGTAAAAAAAATTGACACGTGAAGAGACAATTCTTTAAAATAATAGCCACGTGGTGTTGACGTGCACACGCAAACAGAATAAAGTGAAAAAGTTCAATTTTCTACAGACCTTAACGCCAATAGCCGCCTCATCATCGAGTGGTCCTTCATACAACATCTCCATACGGTACTTCTGCGCTACGACGGGCGACGGTAAGTGAATGGCAATCATCTGAAGCAAAGCTTCACCAGCCGGCAGCCATGATCTCATCACAACCTACAGCGAAAATGACATTAAGAACCAGCGAACAGACCAATCATTTCAACACGCAGAAACAAATTTCATCTTCGCATTTCAATACCAAGACTGCGCTCTCATCACCTTAAGAAGTGCCTTTCCGTCCTTGTCCTTGTCCTCGGCTTTAAGCTCGATGTTCAGCTTCAGCATCAGATTAGCAGCTTCCTCCTTTTTGTAGTTCATTATGCTATCGAACACCTACGACAAAACAATGCGTCAATCAAACAAGCCACGCCTGCTTGGTATCTGGTCTAAATCTCGACCCACGGACCAGTTATCATCGTGGAACGCGGTCTTCCTTCATTACTCCAGCCAAGCAGCGGAAAATCACCGAAAAATAAACCACTAATCTTCCTTCCACATCATTCAAAATCACTCCGCCATTTGAAAAAGCACCAATAAGGAATACAAGAATCAAGATGTAAAGCCGTCCCACTACGCGGCATGCAGGTCGTATGGAGGGAGTGGAGGTATAGCTCCTACTCATTCTTGACCTTGGCACGAGATGGGAGTGAGCCGGCCACGCTTTCCCCCCGGGAAAGGACCCCGGTACCCATTGGATACGAGGATGGGTGGGCCCCAGAGCTGGTCTGGACGCAGAGGCCCCGTCGTCCGGCCCGTAGCCAGTCACTATACTGACTGAACTATCCCGACTCCCAGATTCGGAATGCGAAAAAAACAAAAAATACTTACCTTGTAAATAGGATCCAAGACATACATACAGAAGGATCTTTTGTTATCGTCTTCCTTCTGCTTTGACCATTTCTTGGTCTTGGCATTGAAAAAGTTTTCTCCCCAAAGCCTGAAAAATTAATATCGCCACTTTTTAAAGTACAGTCAATAAAAATCAGAATAAGGAAATGTACGCGATTAAATATTTGCCGGGTGTCAGAAGTTCGTCTTCCACGCAACCAGTGCTCCGTAAATATTCATCCACTCTTTATCCGGGCGCTGGTTTCAGCTAACCAATGTCATCTGTTTTCATGTACGTTAACTACGACCTCCAATTTGAAAATAATGTTAGCATCTACACTTTAAAGCAAGTGATCTCACCTCTTCATAAGCTTTACAACGTCAATCTTAAACTTCTCAGCGTACATCTCGGCAAACTGCTTGAGGGTAAAAGCCCAGCCATGCAGACCAGAGCCAAAACCCACACTACCCTTGCTCGGGTCCACCTGTGAACATGAAAATCCAAAAAGCAGCTCAAAATTTAAAGTTTAAAGTTTAATTAGCTCAAAAGTCTATACAGAGCAATGAAAACAAAACGTTTGTCTGTCGAGGGTGATTAAATGTTATAATAATAATATACGCCACACCAAAATCTAAATAAAATACAGTAAACTTGGAAGCAGTCACATTCTTCTAGAAAGGAACTCCTTCAAATAAAAGAATTACCGAAACGCATGTCAAAATCTACTTTTTTCTCCATCTACAGGCAATTAATTAAAACAACCACAGAACACGCCAGAACCGCGCAAACATCGTGTCACTTACCCTCACTTCTCCCATGGGCCCAGAATCGTCGCTGTAAGTGGCAATGATCACGTTGACATTCTCGACGATACGCTGGAAGGTCTGGTACAGTTCCTCGGCCTCAAGCTGCAACTCCAGCAGTGCTCGGTCCATCTTGTTCATGAACAGTACCGGCTTGATTCGCTCGGCGATGGCCTGCCGCAGCACAGTTTCGGTCTGAACGCACACACCTGGCAAACATCCGGTCGTTAGCCGAGCACGACACGAAAGCAAGACGAAACCTCAACCCTTTTTACTACGATCCTCATGAGTGCCAGGTTCAAGATACCACTTTGCTAAATCCTGCATGTTCAGCCTAGAAATGAACCTGGGTCCCCAAAATGAGGTAACATTTACATTCCTTACCCACCCACCATTTATTTTACTCCTTGTAATTAACTTTTAAAACTTTCTACGATAAGAAAATGAGAACTGAATATAATTACAGACATACACAGAGATTTCTATCGAGGGAAAATTGACGTAAATTATCTTATCAACTATTAATTTCCCTTTTCAGCCACTCCATAATTAAATGATCATAAATATGTTGCATCTACATCTTTACTACCGCCACTGGACATAAAGATAGAGGTCCCGCAGTAGCATATCGATGAATTTGCATTTGCTCTCCTTCCATTTGCACTGCCGCCACCGTCCAAGTCTGCGACAAGGCGAACCCTGCCTACAAACTACAGTACGACCCTTTGTGTGCTGGAAGGGACTTTCAGTATGTCAATGCCTTGGTTCTACGCTGACATGACATTTAATTGCCCATATGTCAACCATCGATGAACATTACTTGAAGGAGCGTCACAGAACGCATCTCACCTGATACACAATCTACCACAACGAGAGCTCCATCAGTAACACGCAAGGCAGCCGTCACTTCACTAGAGAAATCCACGTGTCCAGGAGAGTCAATCAAATTAATCAAAAATCCTTTCTCTCCCTTGTCACGCTGATCGGGGTTCGTGATAAACACCAGATCCTTGTCATCCAGTTCGAAATACATGGAGATGGCCCTAAAAGCAGTAAATTACATCACTGCCTTAATGTTAACCCCAGAGAAAATCACAAATCACTAATGCAAAGTTGTATATTTATTACAGACTGCATTCTGATACTGGGAACGACCCTTTTCGTTGGCTCGATCTATAGACATTCGGTAGGACCCCTCGGACGAGGGATTGGCCCGTCGCAAGGCCTCTACCTGTACACAGGACAGCACAACACAGAAAAACGCGGACAAACTTCCATGGCTTGAGTGGGGTTCGAACCCACGGTCCCAGCGACAAACGGCACAAGGCCAACGCCTCAGACCGCTTGGCCACTGCGGACCCCATGCATTCTTATATCTGTTTTAAAATTGCAATTAAATTAACTTTTACTTTCTGAGAGCTTAAGGTGTCATTACATATGAAACACTACATCTGTTGTAATGTTGGTATGTCGGTCCAAAGGTGCCATTTCCCATGAACCAGTCTCTACAGTTCATTTTCAATCAAAAACATGCTACAGTGCCTCAAATTTTTTCTGTGGCAAAATCACACGCACTCACAATGAAAACACAGGGAAGTCTTCAAAATAGTTAATAACAATTCTGAATTAATTATGGTATGACCAGCAGAAATTATATTCCATTTACATCCCAATATGCTGTATGTCGCTGACAAAAATAATGTGTAATGTTCCAGGCTTGACATATACCACGCCAATGCAAAAAATTGTACTTCAGAAAAACCAGTTATTAGCAGTTTTCACAATTATCACGTTACCATGCACACCTTAGGTATTGGCATATGTTACAATCTACATCTTCACTACCGCCACTGGACATAAAGATAGAGGTCCCGCAGTAGCATATCGATGAATTTGCATTTGCTCTCCTTCCATTTGCACTGCCACCACCGTCCAAGTCTGCGACAAGGTGAACCCTGCCTACAAACTACAGTATGACCCTTTTTGTGCTGGAAGAATTTGTTCAAAAATTACTACTACATCGGATGAGACTTTACTCACGTGGACTTGATAGTGATGCACCGTTCCTGCTCATCTTTTCGTGTATCTGTGAAGCGAGTTTCACCGGCCCTAGCACTGGCAATAATACCAGCCTTGGATACCAGGGAGTCGGTCAGTGTCGACTTTCCATGATCAACGTGAGCGATCACAGACATATTGCGTATGTTTCTCTTCTTGTCCATCATAACACGGATCTCATCTACAGTAAAGTTCACCTGGAAGTACGCCACAAGTAAACATATAACCTTATTTACTGCAACTTCATACCTACTGGTTAAGGTAACAATGTATGTAAAATGAACACATGGTTAATTATTTTTGAAAATGGATGCACCATTAACATGTGGTGACAACTTTTTTGAAAACAGTTTTTAATTTGTAGGTACAAATTACTTCACTAAGAAACAATTTTTGAAACGACCACCAACACTAACTTAGGCAATTGCTGCTGGGTAAAGTAAATTGTGAGATGTTATGAAACCAACCTATCAGCACACAAATTACTTCAACCGGATACAATTATTGAAAATGGAACGAACAATACACAAGGCCAAACGTAAATTTTCCAACTCCTACAATTGTGCTAATCATTTTCAAGGTGCATTTGATCAGATTAAAACATCTTGAGTTCAAGATCTAGCACGAATCGCGAAAAGTAATTTCTTTTTAATTAGCGAATTTGCTTCCTGACCATATAACGTTATATCCCATGCGGCACAGCATGGAAGCAGACTTTAGGAATGGGTGTGAAAATTGTTTTTATGAAGGCCCGCAAGTTCAAAATATTCGTAAGCAATAATAACGCTCTCTTCGTAAGCAGAAACAAAAACAAGGGTCCTTTAACACTGCACATAAGCGAAGCTCATTGACATTTCGAAGCTTGCAATCTGTTGTGCAACCTGTTCATTTAACCAATGGAACATAAAAATGAAGACACAATAATGAGAACCGACTTCCTACAATGGGGAATTAAAAACCACACTTCACATATAATAACATATAATTGTATTCTATCGCTTACCATTTTGGATGTTCGACGATTTCCTTAGCTATGTCACAAATCGATGCGCCAACAATGGCGGACTCCCTGCGAAAGAACGAATGCCACGAATTGAAGACAGTCAAAGAACATAAACTCTACGTCGTGGAGAGCGGAAGAGCACAGGTACCACAGATAATACAATCCTATAGATATTCTGTGTTCACTCCAAATAAGTTTTAGCTTTAAAGTGATCCCTTCATGAAGAGATTTTCTACATTACTCTATATCGAAACCAAAACATTATTATTAAAGTAAATGGTGATTATTTCCTACTGCATAAGCCAATTGGTCACTGTAATTAATACGTTTTCTTTGAGGTTAGGACTGACTGTTCCGTTTTCATTTCTCTATGCATCTCTGCTTCCCGTTGTGTATTTCCCTTCCACTCTCACCAATTACCGACTACACTCCTCCGGCTACAAAGGGTTAAGGATGTTTTTTGAGCGCTACTTTCACATTGTATCTTCTAAACAGGATTTCTTATAATTCTGACATCCTTACCAATGCCTACAAAGCCAACCGATTTGTACTCTTGATCGTTGTTCTGAATTTTCTCCCTGCCTGTGGGTAGTTTCTTTGTTCCTTTTTCTTTGAAATTTTTTTGTTCGCTTTTAATTTTAAAAAAGTCGACAGTGGAACCACGGTTCCAGAGAATCTGACGTCTTTGTATTTAAATTATCGTCATAGTATTACGCAACACAAACGCAGCAGTAGCCTGAAGTGCGTTGCGCCTTTATTTGTATAAATAAATGTTTGTAGAACCTAAACCATTTGTGATATGTAAAATCTGAAAACAGATATGGAAAGCTCAAGAGGTAATACGTATTTCGTCCGCAATATGTCCAGATCCATCTCTTACGGTTTTCGAGAGGCGGGCGCTTAACGTGATGAACAATAATAATAAATAGGAATCGCTTACCTCAAACTTTATTCAATTGTAAGAGATCACGATGTCCACCCGCAATGACCTTAATCAAAACTAAAATGGAGAGAGTGGAGGGCAGTATCACAGATTTCTTAATAATTCTTTTATAAGATAAGTACCTGTGATATTCTAAAACGATTTTACCAGCACAATATTATCTAGTCTACGACGCACTTCTTCAACAAGCGATTCACAGCTCAGCTCTTTCCGCAATAACGAAAGCGGATTGTTTATGGCAATAATGAAACACAACAATGCCGAGTAAACAGATGACGTAACAATTAGTTTCTTATGTAACATAACCATTGTTGTCGGTCCATATTTACACATTGTTGAAATGGATCTCACACATCTTCGTAACGCTGTTTTTGCCGAATGACCCTTCAATATAGACGTATTTACGTCAAAAAAAATGCAAAATGTGACTGGAGACTGTGGTCAAATTTTATATTACCTCTGATACAAAATTATATTCCTTCTATGTCCAATATGTACTTCAATAGTGATGCGCATGTGCAGGGAGTCATGGATAATAGTGTGCAAGGAACATAAGAGAACAGTTGAGTGATACAAATTAGTGGGGCGAGCTCTGGGTCTGGATGGTGAAACCTACTTTAACATTTGATAACTGCATTTTGTCCACAGAGTGTATTTATAGATTTCTGTAGTTCTCAGAATAAATGGTGATATTTTTTTTTCTTCTTAAACGTCTTTAACCAACTGATCACTGTCATTTGTGGTACTGTCAAATCCTTAAATACTATTTAGATTAGCTTTGGGCTTCAAGGCATTAAGAGATCGACAATAACATAATCCCAAAATGTTTAGTACACACACATTTATCCTGTAAAATGGATTTGTAATTAATTTTTTATTAAATTAAATCTTTTACAATTGGGATGCACCTTCGTGTCAGTCAGACAAACAAGGTACCTTCCGCACCAATCTTCAAGAGTCTTATACAAGCCTGGGAACAGTCTGTATGTTCCATTGAAAGGAACGGATGCAGCTGAAACGGTTAATCCAGGTTTCTTATCACAAATTTGTATTTCAAGGACTTCAGAGGTTTACAGATATAGCTTATCAGTAAAATTATTTCAGTCAGCTGATTAAATAACTAAATGACTAATTTGTTTTTTCCCCAAGAAGAGGTTTAAATTGAATTTAAATTTTTAACCACTTGAAGGGGAGGGCAAATGACCCGGGAGACGAGCAAGATTTAAACTATTGCATGAACATAAACCTGGTCAGGGTTTTCTAAAGTTTCAGTAATGACTTCTTGGCCTGATAAGGTTTTGGATCCTCAATTCTACGAAACTGAATAATCTGTTCTTAATCCCTTCCATGCCACATACGAGATAAACAATTCATTTGGCTTTTGCGAAGGAATGTGAGTGAACGACACCAGTCCTGCCATCTGTCAACAGTTAAACCTAACTAATCATTCAACATTGAGAAATTGGACCGTGGAAACATACCAGAAGATTTCTGTATTCAAAATTGGAATAACGAAAAGTTTAATTTCGTTGAAATAAACAAAAAGTGGGGTTAAAATTGTCACTACAGATAAGAATTACAACCATATTTCAACATTATTTATTCATCTTCAACAAGTCTGAACCATCAAAACAGAATGTATTTACGTATTTAATTCGAGGAATGAACTAAAAAAATTTTTTTTTTTAATCTTCATCTGACAAATCATCAGACATTTTTTCTCCTTTTCAAAATGCACTCTTTGTTTAATTTTTCGATGTCTAAGGCATTCTTGTGACTCATTTCGTTCCACACGCGACAGCAATGAACAAGGAGGCCTATGCTCAAGTTCTTAATCAGAATTTTCGCCGCGCCATTCGAGAGAAACGCCCGGAACTTCCGGAAGGAACATCCTCCGTATTCACCGGAACTAGCACCTTGGTGATTTTTTTCTTGTTTCCACGTCTCAAAAAAATTCTTAATGGGGGGGAGCATTTTGAGTTCGATGAAGGATTCCAAAAAGCCACAACGGGTTCCAGGAAGCTTACGAGGCATCTATAAGACGATCGAAAAAGTGCATTTTGAAAACGAAAAAGATGTCTCATGATTTGTCAGATGAAGATTAAAAAAAAAAATTTTTAGTTCATTCCGCGAATTCAATGTTCAACCCTTCGGACAGAAATAAAAATGGCTGATATTGTGGTCAGTTCAGCGAAACAAATGCTCGTGTCTACTTCTTCGGTCCCTTGCAGCCTCGTTCGTGCACCGCTACACGATCCGGGTTAAATGTCCTGCCACAGCCCTGACTGCAGGGAACAAGCGTCTTCAGGTGCTCCTGCCAGTTGACATCCATTGCCTCCTGGGAGGTGATGTTTCCTGTTGCTGTAACAAACATGTGTATATAGACGGCATTATCCACTGCACAGAAAACATAAAAAGAAGGAAAGAGAGAGATATATAAATAGTGAAAGAAGGGTGTAAGTACACTCACGTGTCTGAGGCTTGACGGGCTCCGCGCGGCGCTGGCGAGCCGGGAGCTGCTCATTCTCCTTCCGCCACCTTTCCAGGCACTGCGGCTCGTGGATCCCTACGGATCGAGTTCCGAACATCTTGCCGCAGATGTAACAAAAGACGGCGGGAGGGAACCTCGCACCTCCGCCGCCATCCCCAGGCTCGTCCTGCAAACGCGACGTTTCGAAACGTCTCAACCCTTTTCCACAAGTAACGTTTTATTGCCGTCACTTTAATGAAGACAATTATAAATAAGTATGAGATGATAATGTTGCGTCATATTGTGATGATTATAATTGTTTAATTTTAACCGTCTAATCACAATAAAATATTTTATTAAATATTAAAATATTATTAGAATTAACATTTAATATATTAAAATATATATTTTAATATATTAAATGTTAATTCTAATAATATTTTAATATTTAATAAAATATTTTATTAAATATTAAAATATTATTAGAATTAACATTTAATATATTAAAATATATATTTTAATATATTAAATGTTAATTCTAATAATATTTTAATATTTAATAAAATATTTTATTAAATATTAAAATATTATTAGAATTAACATTTAATATATTAAAATATATATTTTAATATATTAAATGTTAATTCTAATAATATTTTAATATTTAATAAAATATTTTATTAAATATTAAAATATTATTAGAATTAACATTTAATATATTAAAATATATATTTTAATATATTAAATGTTAATTCTAATAATATTTTAATATTTAATAAAATATTTTATTAAATATTAAAATATTATTAGAATTAACATTTAATATATTAAAATATATATTTTAATATATTAAATGTTAATTCTAATAATATTTTAATATTTAATAAAATATTTTATTAAATATTAAAATATTATTAGAATTAACATTTAATATATTAAAATATATATTTTAATATATTAAATGTTAATTCTAATAATATTTTAATATTTAATAAAATATTTTATTGTGATTAGACGGTTAAAATTAAACAATAAATAAGTATATATATAAAAAAACTCGACTTAACATTAACACCGAGTTCGATAAAATTCAAGATTTGTATTCACATCTTTTTTTCGAAGAGAAATTTCCTTAAAAATAAAGAAAACATTTAAGAATTATCAGTCGGCGTATAGGTTCGACTCGGGACGTTTAAAGCAGATATTCATCGGCCACAGAGAATTCCAAATCGGTGGTGTTCGCTCCATTGTTTTTCAGGATAAAATTGCTCATACTGTACACAAAAAGTAAAAATATTATTTTTGGACCAAAACTTGACAGTGGAACATTTTTCTATACAAGCACCACACCTTATGGGGCAAAGCTCCACTCGGTCTTGGACATGATATTGAGCTTCTGAACTGGCCGACCGTTTTAATAGTAAAAATACATTTTCAGAGCCGGTTCACACGACGTGACCTTGAAGGAATCGAACCCCCCACTGAGTCAGCAAATTTATCCTGTAAACTGTTCAATGCGCTCTCTACTTCTGTCTGCCCCTGATCTAGGCCATTCAGTTGATTCACGTGGCTAATGCATATTTGATGTGGCGAAACACTTCACTGGCTATTAGGGACATGCGCTCTAAGGGTCCTTTTTAAATCAAAGAGAGAGATGTTACGGGACTGGGCAGAAGATAACTGGCTCTGAGGGTTCCCAGCCAGTGTCCACTCGTCCTTCTGGTAAATGCAAACTATAAAAGTGAAAGTGTCGGGAGATGTGTGCAAACAGCACGTCTTATAAACCAGGTGGTACATATAGTTACCACTGGGTTTTAAATGGTTAATTAGAACACTGAATTAAAAATCTAAAGCAGTTTATTCTCCTGTAAAGTGATTTTTAGATACTTAAACGTCTCTTCTGTGGCACGGGAGAAATTATGTCGAATGGTAATTCATTTTTAAGACTCGCAAGAAAACGTAGCCGGTGCGTGCGAACTTGTGTCTCTTCTGTGGCACGGGAGAAATTATCTCGAATGGTAATTCATCTTTAAGACTCGCATGAAAACGTAGCCGGTGCGTGCGAACTTAAGGCACTCGAGCGGAGGCTTTTCTGTGACTTACACGAGATATATCGTTTATAGCACCTGAACTGTCGAAACACGTTCTTCACGAAGTGACACTTTTACCTGCTGATTGCTGCGTTTAGTGACTTTGCCCGGTGGAGGACGACAGCTTCGCTGATGAACTTCCAGTCTGTCCGGGTTGAAAGTACGACCACAGTTCTCGCAAGGTACGAGATGCGCCTGAAAACAAAACGGGAGAACACGGCACCATATCAACTGACAAGGCTAGTGACAAAACAGAGTACACGGAATACACAGGCGTGGAGTACGAATGCATCATCTCTTAAATGACTTGACGGATTTCAATTAAATTTCGTAACAGGTGTCGACACGCGAGAATCACGGGGACGAGGTTTCAATTAACGTGATATGTTCAGAAACTGAATGTGTCTTAAAAATGGCAGTCGTCTGCGATGTTGCGCCGTGTAGTCTTAGAAATTTAACGACGTCCTGATATTGGAGGTATTACCTCTGAAACGTCGGCCAATTTCTGTCATCTTCACACTCGTCACCGCGAAAACCTGAAATCTCATTTGTTTAAATAAATATGATCGTTGGTAAAAGCCACAGATAAAATAATGCACACAGAATTTAAATATTAAATCTGTTTGAAAACAGCGTAAAAATTACTTTCGGGCTCTGCCATAGGATCGTTACTTGGCAATGACTTACATCAAACGTGTCACAGTGTCACCAATCTGGTGTGATGACACGGACAACAGAGCTCGGTCTACGTACAGAAACACGCGAACCGCCGCGATCGATAGGCAACTCATCTGACACATATGTGTAGCGCGGCAGCCTAATAGAAGTTCTGCAGGCATTTCGATCGCACTAGACTTGAGACCTGGATTGTGTTGTACGGGAAATGAGCTTAAAATCTTGTCCACTGTCTCATCTCGTGTAGTTATCGAGAGATGAGGTTTCCAAGCCGGTGAAAATGTCGACTGTGGCCTTGTAAGTGGTTACCAAAATTTCGGCGGAACTTATCGCTTCCATCTTCAGGAGTTCAACCCCCCCCCCCTAGACCTGGTCGTCACTTACAAGGTTATACGGCATTACAATTCAGGAGACAACGTAGTTATTGTTCTACCACATCTTAATAAAAACCTTATTACCTACTTCATTTACGAATTTATCGCTCGTCACGAAGGAAAGCAGACAGAATTACCTGTGTTATTAAACGAGCCATTTCGTAAGAACTAAATATCTTATTTTTTTTAAAAAAAAGTGTTACTCAGTATTTTAACACTTAATTAGAAACCGCTATGCATATATGGACGTACCATTTCGAAAATCTGTGGTAAAATTCTCAGGTATGGCTGAGTAGTACCACGAGCATAAGAATAAACCTGACGACCTCGGATACGCGGTTACGCAGAGGGCGTTCATAATGACCGATGATTTCACAGGCAGACGTGGGATCCCTTGCCCACACACACACACGCGTTGACCTCAGTCAAGGACACCTCAGCGGGTGACACCGCACATTATATACAGTATCTGAGATATTTTCAAACACACACGCGACGTTTCGGGAGCTGGTCCCACTTCCGTCTTAAGGTGACCGGTTGTCACTCGTTTTCTTCTTGAAATTTATTGAAATTGTCGAAAAAGACAGGGTCATGGCAATGACCGAAAATAGTTCATATGTCCCAGCCAGGCTTCGAGCCTCGGACCCGTACCGCATTACGTTTCCTTGGACCCTTGTCGCTCAGCGTGTGCGTTAATGTCACGTGTAGGCCGTATCGAGGCCAAATAAGGAGACGTCATTCTGCTTTATGACGTCACACGTGACAGACAGGACTTGAAATCATGTTCCTAATATAGGCTACGAGCGAAACGAGGAGAGACCATCACCAAGTTGCATTGGCTAGGAATTTATCGCCTTCCTCTTACCCACGTTCAACAACACAAAACACGGGCATTGAAAGTCGTGGTTAGCACTCCAGCTTCAAAATTTCTACCCGGAGACCGGGGTCTCCTGACAGAACACGATTTGACATTTACGCGGCGGTGAGTCCGAAGACGGCCGTCTTCTGAGTTGTGGCGCCGTGTAGTCTGGTAGAAGTTTACCGGACGTTTCGGAGGTTACTGCTGCCTCCATCATCAGGGCTGTGATGGATTCAGAAAGGACATCTGAATCGTTTGTAAACTTCTACCAAAATACAACCATCTTTATCATGACAAAAGTTGTTTCCGTAGTTCTTCCTCAGTCCCTCCAGGTAACTACCACGATACTACCTTAAATTAGGGTAAACCGCTTTCTTCCACATCCTTTCTAATTCATTAAACATCCTAATATTCGACGCTTTAAAACCCCGCTTTTACCGGGAGATGGGCAGCGTAGTTATAATTCCATGGCCTTGCTAGACCGGGAGGGCAGAGCGGTCCGTCCACGTACCTGTGATGCCTCCCAAGCGAAGGCGTTCCACTGTTCGACTGTGAGGGGGTTGACGGGTTTCTGGGGGACAGCCCGCTGCAGGTGAGACGGAAGCTTCGAATTTTCTCTCTCCCACCTCTGGAACAAGAAGGCATTTATCATGACACAAACGACATATATCGGCAACATCTCGTACGTGGGGCGATGTCCATCTCTCGACGTCAAATCAAGAACCTTCGTATTAAGCAGACACAAAACAATGAAGTGACACCTTGCAATTTATGTTGCGATGCGGTTGAGATTATGTCTCTGTGGAACGGCCCCTTTGTCCATCCCCCAGATGATACATGAGTGAACATGGAGAAGGGGTGAAATGATAGTGACGGAGGAAAACCGAAGGACTAGGAGACAAACCTGTCCCAGCGCCACTTCGTCGGCCACAAATCGCACGTGGACTGCCCCGGGTGCGAACCCAGACCTCAGAGGTAAGAAGCCGAACGGCTAACCGCCTGAGCTACAGCACCGCCGTTACTCAGGCTGCAAAAGAGACCCGTGGAAAACGAGACCGGTTACAGACGACGGTCTTCGACGTTTCGGAGGAACACAATGCCTTCGTCCACAGCCTAAAAATAAGCTAGAAATGGTTTCTGAGTCTTCTATTGAGTACGAGCACAAGGGTTAAAATTCTGCCTCATTTCAGCAACGCTTATACAGACGGCTGGATTATAAACAGATTTTTATAGTTATATGTTCGTACAATAAAAGAATCGACCTATAACCTTCTTTTATTCTGTCTACAAGCTGCATGTCTCAGAGATAATAAATACTCGCTGTTCGCCGCCCACAGTGATCAATTCTGCTCTGCTCTCAGCGCCAGGCACAATTATTTCCATTTCGTAACACCTAACCATCCCTGCGTGGGGGATCGGACAGGTAAGATCGAAGCTTAAAGAAAACCTATCGCCCGATAGCCTGAAACGAGTTGATACTGCGAACTGTCGACCAGAAACCCACAACAATCTCCATTTCAACTCCGTAATATTTCAAATCGATGTCAGTGTGTTGGCAGTAAGCTTGAAGCTGACTTCACGGAGCACAGTTCTTCTTCATAAGCTAGCAGTCGCTCAGCTGGCCAGATAATTTCGACAAATTTCATGAAAGTTCAGAGGAAGAACTTGTTAATGATCCAGATAAGACTTGAATTGTCTCAAAACCGTATGAAATGTGTTCCTTCTTTTTCGACGTAAATACGTCTATAAGGAAGGGTCATTCGGCAAAAATGTGTTACGAAAAAGTGTAACTTCATTGTTATGTTACCTAGGAAACGTCATCTGTTTACTCGGAATTGTTGTTACCTAGGAAACATTTCATTACATTACATTCAGCTACCACAGACCCATCTTAAGCGTAACTAATTCAAGTTAAATAAGCAATGTCTTAATCAAACTTATCTCAATTGTAAAGCATGTATAAAGGAAATATTTAGAATAAAGCCAATATATAACCTTCCTTTCCGTATAGACGTATTTACGTCAAATTCTCCGGAACCGTGGTTCCACTATCACTTTTTTTTTGGGGGGGGGTCTGTAAGGCGTATGATATCAAATTTTGATAGGAAACCTTAAGTTAAAAATAAACTTAGAAGCTCTTCACATGGACGGGAGGATAATATTAAAATGTATATTGAAAATAGGGCGTGAAAGTGTGAACTCGATTCACCTGGCTCAGAATAAATATCAGTGGCTAACTGCTCTAACCATGGTAACGAACCTTCTGTTTCTAATAAATTCGGCGACATTTTGACTCAGCTGAGCAACCATTAGCTTCTCAATAAGGATTAAAACCAATGACATTACTTAGTGCATTTAATTACATAGGATATTTTTTTTATCATCTCGTCTTTTATCTCTCTCTCTCTCTCTCTCTCTCTCTCTCTCTCTCTCTCTCTCTCTCTCTTATTCTTTAATTAGTTTTCATTTTGTGTATTTTCATTCAGTGTCTCTCTCGGCCTATATAACTTCTTATTATTATATTATAATACGCCAGTTTGTCGGGTCAACAAAACCTCGCCCCGACACAAAACGTTAATTCAATTTACTAGCAAATAATTCCTCGGCTCTATTGGCCGTGTCACAGAGTCGCCTGGAACGGAAATTAATTTTCTTTTGTTGGCAGTAAAAATACATAACATTTCTCGCAAAAGAAATGTCATAGGCAGTCAGCACCTTCTTTGTACCTGAAATATTCTGACCCCATTTAGAAGAGGCGTATCGAATACAAAAAACTCACATCGACGAATAACAGAAAAGGCATCGTATTTTACAATCCCAGTTCATTTTTTAACTTACAGTGACAGATAACACAGTTTGAGGATCAAACGAGTTGGAATCTAATTTCGTGCATGACGAGAGCATCAGCTCTCTCTTTGATGTCAGAATTCAAAGGTCCCAACCGCAGAGACGAAGTGTCTTTAGATAGTTTCTGCGATCGTACTGCACACCCAATGCAGAACCCCCCACTACTCTAGTCATACTTCCCCCTATGCGCAACGTGGTCACAAGAAATAAATCGCACAGTACACGATGATTATGCTACTGATTAAAAAAAGTCCGAAATTTGATCTTGAAAGTACTTCCACAGCCCCTGACCTAACATTACACTTCACAGCTTTTACCCATCGAACCACCGTACATTATGGTGAAACAGATATCGCCTCAGGAACATCGACTCTGTCGTCAGTCAGACCGAACCTCATTGCATTATTAATCTGACAGTGCCGTGGAAATTTCTACGGTTTAAGAAACCGACGACCCCTTACAGTATCGACCACCACCGTGTCTCAGAAATACGTCAGAAATCGGTACTTCGATTCCATTTAATCTTTCCCGTGATACTCACGAGATATACGGAAATATATTAAAATAAAAATAAAAATCCAGCCTAAAAGGGGTTAAAAATTACAGATCAATAATTTAACCCTTTAAAGCCCAGTGGTAACTATACGTACCACCCATTTCAATAATCAATAACCCTTCTGTTTGTATTTATGTGTTTCGTATGATTCTCACCGTAAACAGCGATTATTTCCTTAAACAGCGTTAACCAGTCGATCTTCGTAATGGTGAAGCGTTGTGTTTTCTTCGCGGTACGGACTGAATTCTTAAATATTATTTAGACGAGTTTCGACGTCCAAGGGTTCTGTTGACTAGTATTTCGTGTATACAGCGCACTAAATCTAAATTATACTTCTATTAATTCCCCCGTTTACTTAATTGCACAATAATCAATCAACTTTCTTGGTAGTAGAGTCCAAAGGTCCAAAACCCTTAACACAAAATCCCGTCACTTGGCACGACAATGAACCCATTCCCTTACGATCGACCTTAACTTTATCGATTCGTTCGTATATCGATCTGCTCTAAAAAAGGTCGAAATGCGATAATCGAGACGTAGTGAAATGTAGAGCGCCCGTGTGTCATTGTTTCTGGCCGCTGAATCCAGGTACGCGGTGTCACCGGTCGATACTTAAACTCCACAGCAAATGCACGCTAGTGGCTGACCGGATAACCGACTTCCAGAACACGTCGCTGATTTTATACGAGGCCGTGTTCGGTTCATCCTTCTGACATCCATTTCGCATTTTTCTTATCGTCTCTTTGGAAACCGTATATTTGGATGTTCCAAACGGTCTGGCCTGTCTGTCGGTACAGCGGTAGGCCACCTGCCTCCTTATTAGAATCTCTTGTGGTCTGTTTATGTCTTAACCCAGTAAATAAACATGAACAAGGACCTATACATCCTCATATGCTACACTCAATTCCAATACCTTTCGATTCTTTCAGACCTTTCCAGTGACGTATTCTAAATTGAAAATTAAAATTAAAATAAAAACGTATTTTTATACCAGTCACGTCCGATCCATCCCATCTCTCACTGGTTATTCTGGTATCATTTCACGAAGACCTGGTTACTACTGCAACATGCTTGACTCTTATGTTAGCTTTGACCCAATTATGGATAGAAACCGGAAATACGGTAAACAGGGGAAGCAAGTTTTGGAGTCACGTGTTTCCGGTCTGTACAGGAAATGCCATTGTCATAATGCAGCGCACATCCATCGCCTCGCGGTGTGTCAAAAGGAACACTAACCAAAACTAGCACAGTCCAAGGTTGCCTGAAAGGAAGTAGCAACTTCTGTTGGTGTTTTCCTGACTGAGGATTTCCGTGGTTGTCCTCGGTCTTTCCGACGGGCAAACTACCTCAAAACATCCCTTATAGAACATTGCCTACATACAGTTCTTGGACATATTTTCATCTCAAGTTACAAACTTGAAGCCAGAAGTTCATTGGAATAGTTACAAATTCAGTCCGTACCGCAAAGAAAACACAATGTGTCTCTACGACAAAGATCAGCTGGTTAATGCCGTTAGGGAAACAAAAAGCTATTTTGTTGTTAAGAAACTCGGTGGGAAAAATACAGAATTACTAAACGCTTGAAGCAGGTGGTTCGTATAGTTACCACTGTGCATTAATGGGTTCGGTGTACCCTAGTGGCTCTGTTACGCGCTTGTGCAGGAGATACGAACCACGGATCACTCACCTGCAAGCAGTGAGGCTCGTGCAGAGGAAACGAAGCTGTTCCGAATTCCCGCCCGCACAGATAACACAGGACTGTGCGGGGTCCCGGCCTCACGGGGGGTCTGTCGTCCGGAACGAGGTGCCCCCCGCCTCTTCCGGTGTTCATCGGCGACTTTCGGCCCGCAGGCTGCATCTCCGCCGTCTTGGCGTCTGGCCTCGCGCCGAGTGAGACCGTGATCGGCGCTGGTTTCCCGGCCGCAGTTTTTGTCAAGTCACTCCTCCTTCGTATCGATTTCCCACTTCGGTAATTCATAGGCACTGGCTTACTCACAGAGCTCTTGCTGACAACTGACTTCGTCGCGTCGTCGCGATGATTGTTGTTGTTGTTGTTATACGACGCGTCGTCCTGGTGATGACTGTTGTTATTGTTGTCATCGTGCTGGCGCCTCGCTGCCGATCTCAGTCTGTGGCTGGTGGGTGGCGGGTGACTGTGAAATCGTTCCGGTTGCTCCGGGCGACCACACGTCCTGCAAGGTTCCGGAACTTCGTCGCTAGGTTTAGGACCTCCGAAGGCTTCGAGGACATTCTCCCCGTTCTTCCTCACGACGACGGGCCGCTTACACGTCCGACGACTTTGTTTCTCAATCTTATCTTCGCTCACGTTACTGCTGTTCCTGCTACCAACATGAGGAACGCGTTTTTCTCGAGGCACATTTTTCACAACCGATCCTCTGGAAGGACTGTTGGTAGTACTGCTGACAATACTCACAGGAGAAACGCGCTTATCTGTTGGTGCCGGATTGCCGTTGGAGCAACTGGCTGGAGAAAGGAGTTTTTCTTTTTGTGCTGGGTTAATGAAAGTTCGTCTCGGACTGTTGGCATCACTGCTGACACTATCAATCGGGGACACGCCTTTGTCTCGGCGACCTTGCTTAACACGCGTCCCTCTAGAAGGGCTCCTGCTGACTGTAGTAGCATTCGACACTTTCCTGATCACGTGAGAGGAGGAGGATTCAGATACGCTAGTTGCTTCGTCATCGCAACTCTCGTCTGTCTTGCGATGGTTTACTTTGTATTTATTCTTCAGTTGTTTTGTTCTGTCTTTATCATCCACTGATATTCTTGGTGTATTCCATTTTCGAGTTTTACCCCCGTGACGACTTTCTCTGTTGTAAGTTGAATTTCTCTTAGCGTCCCTCGATGTTTGGATGTTGTCCAGAGGCGCTATGCACAGGTTGGATATCGAAAGGAGACCCTTTCTTGTAAGGGACATATCAATTTTACCTAACAAAGTCACGTCTAGGATCCGTGGCCTTTCCAGCGTAGCCGTCTGAGGACGGATAATTCTCGCAACGTCAATATCACCCGAACCTGAATCTGACATTTTCATTTTTGGCCAAGTGGCAGAACTTGCGTCAACGGTTTTCGGAACAAGATGAATTCCTAGCGACATTTGGATCTCGTTCAGGGATTCTGAAGAAAGTCGATAGTCTGTATCGTTATTTGGCTGTGAACTGTGGACAAAAATGCGAAGGACTGAGTGAGGAGACTTAGAATTCTTGTTCCACTTCATCCGAGATAAATATCTAACTCCTATTGTTGAAGTTGATTCACAAACAACGTACACTTCAAATACAAAAAAAAAACTTTTGTCATAAAACCCAATTAACACACAACAATATACAAATTTAGACTTGCACTATGAAAAGATAAACATTAATTGTACTTTATCACTTCAATTGTCGATAACACTGTACAGTTATTCTTTAATTTCTGCCGTTACAAAATATCGACATTCATTTCTTCATGACCAAACACAGACCCTTCCCCGACGGCGAACTCTAGCGGTCTGCCGGCCATACAGCTGACAACTGACTGCCGCTTAGCGTGCTTCTCATTACCTGGGCAACGTGCGTGACGTAATTTATACGTCACCATTATGAAAGTTTTTTCTTGTTCCCTCGTTATACCACAATGCCTTTGCAACACAAAAGTTACATAGTTCTGTACAAACACAATATCCAGACTGAAGGTCAAGGTAAATCGATGCATATATCTTTTATTGGATCATTTCTTTGTATGACATGAACTTTCCATTTGATTTTATTCTATGAAAGCTACATCCAATTACCTCCCGCGGTGTATAATGTATTTATAAAACTACAAACACACTCATCCCCCCCCCGTTACCAACAATGTTGTTAGTTTATTCCGCGTATTAAATCGATTTTTATTACGGATGATTTGGGTTTATTGTCGGTAGCTAGATCATGATCTATTTCAGTGTGTCCTGTATATGCCCTTTGCTCTGAAACCCTATTCCAGCGCGAATTACCTTCATTATAGGCATGTTTTCTAGATCTTTATTAAATTAAGTGGTTTATAAGCTTTACTTATCCAGTCAAGTTTGTCCTACATCACTCTATTCAGAAATGAAGTGTTAATATATCACCTCCATCATTGTTTAAGTTTTACAAAGATATTTCTCCGAGATAACCGAAAATTCAGTCATGCTTCATAATAACTTATATAGTTCCAATTTAAGAAACGTCGCTGTCCAGAGACTGGCTGTGTTTTCCTCAGTCCCTCCGGGAAAATGTCAGGTGCTACACGGCGCAACAGAGCAAAAATACTCTTTATATGGCTGTGGGAATCTGAAATCTTGTTTTTGAGTTATCATATTTTATCTCCAGGCAGTTTCTTGCACAGACTGGCACCAAAATACACGACTCGATTTTCCTATTGTTGAATATTCCACCGTCCTCCCAGGTTGAATAATACATCCCCAGTGACACTACGAGCCTGTAATAGGTCTCATTGAAGGCGAGTGAATATGTAATTAGCCAACCTTGACTGCATCGGATGTAGGCGCCCTCATAAAAGTTAATAGAGGCTTGCATTACGTGATTAGATTCATTATCAAGTGGAGAAGTTATTTAGTATCAAACGTTAAGGGACGATTATTATACGTGACGAGCTTTTAAGACTGTGATATTGATTAATCTAAGATTGATGACGAATGTTTCATTTGCGAAGATTAGTTTATATTGCGTCAAATGGGAATGGAAGATATTCATGAACGATGTGTAAATAAGGATTTTGAATGAGATGGTTGCAAACCTACTACAAGACTAACCCAGCATGCCCGTAACAGACTGAGGAAAACCACAAAAATACCCTTACGGGTAATCTGTAGCTTGACGAGATTCAAACCGAGTACCCCTCACTGCCAGTCTAGAACACTACGATACACTGGTCTACTTGGAAAAGGTAAGCAGTCGTTGTCTATCAGTCTCCTACTCCACTTACAACCCGACCCCTGCTAAATACGAAACTATAGTAGACTGACCTGTACATCAAGACGGTAGCAGCATCGGCCATGATTTCTGAAATCGCTGAGTCGCGTACAAACATATAATATTCCTTGTTGTTGTTTTCACATATTCCGAGCAAAAAGGAGAGACATAACATTGTTTCTAATGCCAATAATGGCGGGCGAAAATAATCAGAGCACTTGAACAGATTTTGTACCTTTCAAAAATTATTAAGCATTTTATTATACTATCCACTTTCATCACTATCTTAATTCGAAAGTCAGTTAACTGAACAACGTCAACTGTTTCAGTGGCTGTAGCCACAGAATACAAATAATAAGAACACAGTTAATAAAGAAACTTGAACAGACATCATACGATGAAGAAATTCACATTCAGTCCAGTAGATGGCAGCATAAGGCTGACAAGATACTTTTGATCACTGTGCTTGCCTCTCAACGATCGAATTCTTTTAACAAAATGAATAATACATGCATGTAATGAATTGTACTGCACATTTACGTAAGTTTAAAAATTATTTTCATATTAACTAATGAAGTAAATTTAGTTATTTAAGAAAAGAACTTTACCATGAGCATTGGGATATTTCTAATAGAAGTATTGGTAATGCATGGGACTTGCTTCCTGTTTACGATTGGTTGAATTTAAAGTTTAAAAAAGCAGTGGCAAACTCGGATTAACACGAAGATTCTGGAGGTTAACGTTTTAAGTGTGTTCTATTGTGCTCTGATTGATTTTATTATACAAAATTTGTCAAACGTAATGTCGCAAAAAGATATTTATTACTCTTACAAGTACTTTGATGACGAATACGAATATAGGTAAGAGGTTTCTACTTCTTTTTTTTCTTACAGCTGTGTTACCGACTGACTGTTACTTGTTTTAAGCCTAAACCCTAACCTAATATTTGTTAGATTATAAAGTGTATTCTTTTCGAAAAATTAAAAATAGCTGATGTATTTATAATTACTAAACATTATTATGTAGTCATGCTATTTAATTTGCTTCTAGACATGTTGTGTTACCTAAAGAGTTACTAAAACTGGTCCCGAAAACTCATTTAATGTCGGAAACCGAGTGGCGTGGTATCGGAGTTCAGCAGAGTCAAGGTTGGATTCATTATATGATCCATAAACCAGGTGAGAAGATTCAATATAGCTTACATTCACATAACAACATTTTTGTGCTTTTCAGACGCTTGATCTTATGCCCCCCTTATTTACTGCAAATTGTATGACAAGCACATCAGGTGTGGTTGGATCAAAACATTTTTGCCCTGTTTATTTAAGATAATTTTCCAGTATCTGAGTGGAGGCCTGTCATTGGACATGATCCTGAGATAGTTCTGCCTTACAACATATTTAAAATATCCATCATAATGCTATCCTTTCCCTTCAAACTGACTGCTTTGAAAGAGGAATATGATTGTATTGTAAAGATTATATACGGCATTGGGCCACAAAGTTAAGTTTGCACATCTCCTATTAAAAACCTTTACAGTGAGAGATTTTTTCAGACTTTTAAATAAAACACTGATTTCTTTTCTAGAACCACATATCTTGCTGTTCAGAAGGAAGATCACAAATCCACCACCAAAAGATGCCTACTGATACATATATTTTAAACTTAATTGTAAATATGTTCATAGGAAACTAAAGGTGTGGGATAGGTTCATTTTAAAAAGTTACAGACAATTTGTCTAATATTTATATTCTGTAAAACTCTTCAGGGATAGTTCTGTATTACCTAGGAAAGTACTTGTCTGGTTCACTGCACATGGACAAGGTATAAAGCAGGGAACTTTTTAAAATATTTGTGTAATGACAAGTTGATGTTCCTTTAGTTTTAATTCTCATGATAGTTCTGTGATGTTTTATAAAATGTGAAAGTTACACGTAGGGGTGGAAATTCTATCTTCCGTTCAACAGTGCAGACACATTCCAAACATTTCACCACTTTTCCTTGTCTTTGGGTCATTCATTTATCCTCCTTTACCTTATTATTTTCACAGTATCCTCCTCCCATGTCTTCATCTCCATTTGCATCATCTTCTTTGCTTTTTTGTCTCTCTTTCTCCAGCATCTTTACATTTTCCATCCTGTACCTTAAACTTTCAGTATGTTCTCATCATCATTATCTTCCTTTCTGGATATATTCTTAACTGTACCAGCTGTAAATTATCTGTTTTCCTTTTAGTCTATCTAAAATGGTTCCTGTTGCTTGTGTCTGTTAAGTCCAGATATCAGAAAAGAACCGTGTAATTCCTCGACATTGTATTTCAGTCTTTTTGAATCCCATCAATGGTCCACACTGAGGCAGGATTTTTTAGCCCAAGACGATGAATAGTTTATGACAGCTCAGTTGATAAATTTTGATGATAAGTTCCTTATACAAGCGTTAAACCCAAAAACCAGGTTTCGTAACATGAGTATTCTCTCCAATGTCACGTAACTTCAATGAACTGTTATAACGTTGACTGACATATCTTTGGCGCTGGATCTTAACTTTCTGTCAAAATAATTTTCCACTCCTACAAAACCCGATTCATGTTGGGTGTTCATGGTAAATATTTTCACTGAACTTTAAGATAATAAACATTTTCATTTGCTCAACTTGTAAAAACACTGTTTAGCATAAATATAAAAGCGAGAGTTAATTTTTGCATAAAAACACTTTCCCTTGTACTAGATATTCAACATCTCTTAGCACACAATTTTACAAACTTAATTTTTTTTTATAGAATTAGTATTGCAGATCAATTTATTTTAGAGACAATTTTGATTTTAGTAGTTGCATTAATGAATTTAATTAACAGTGTGAATACAGAAATTTTCATGCTAATCAATCTGTCAGCTTGTCCAAATTTCAGCCAAAGAGAACGTTAATATTGTCTTCAGCCGGGAAGATGATAAAGTTGATATATTTTGCCTCAGTCTATGGTTAAAAGTATTGCAAATTCCTACCTACAAATGAGGCTGGAATTAACGTACATTACGTAATTCCCCAGAAAGACTATTTTTATGAATTCAAACGTGATTAACGAGATACGGACAGAGAGGTCAGTGACGAGCATTTGATAAGTGAGTGCTTTGTTCAGAGATGTAACTAGAGAAGCAGAGAAAATTCCTACAAAGAATAAATTGATCTGTGATTAAACAAAATGTAAGATAACTGTTTGAGAGATGTTTACAAGGCGTTCATGCGATGGGACATATTTTTTCAAGAACATCTTGTGCATTTTATATGTTACTTTCAACCAGTGTTCTTTGCTTCTGTTTCGCATTGATGTTATGTATCCACTTCTTGTCCTATCAGTATCACGGCTTGATGTATTCTTTTACAATGAAATAAGATTAGTGTACAATAAAGTCTGTTTTACGTAACTAATATCTTGCATGTACCACACCTCGGATAATGTTAGATCTGGCACGTAAAATTAAGATAAGGAGTCAGCAAATAGTTGTGCCAGTCTGTCAGTACATTACGTGAGGAACAAATAGGTAAGTCGTAGCTATTGAAAGGGGTTATAACTTGACGATCTAGAACATAAAGATTTACATTATAAAATACTGAGACTGTTGTAAAGGATTTATAGAACTAAAACTTACAGGTAATTTGATGTCACATTCTAAACGCAAACAAAACATTACAAAACTAAAGATAAACAATATGATTCAATGAAAAGGTCTGTCTAATCAGTGATTTTTAGTTAAGAAGAGACAGTTACCATAACGAGTTTGTAATTATTGCAGTCCTCAATTCCTGTACATATTTGTTACAGAAATTCTTTGCTATTTACGAGTAACAGCCTCGCTGTTCACCACTACTATGCTTGGGGGTGTGGGGGCCTGCTCAAGTCGATAAATACTTCTGACCGCAGTCGTGGTGGCAGCTCCCAGTAGATTGCCTCTGGCACGTGGTCTGTAAAAAAAAAACATTAAAGAAATTTTAAGTCTCTGATGATGGTTACGAAACAACTCGTGAAAAGATTTGTCCGCAGGTCCGTTTCCAAAACGAACTGGAATTGTCTCATATGGCAAAATAGTAGTACCCGATTATGGAAATCAGTTGTTCAGTACTTTCAAATGTTTCTAACTAATTATCAGTATGTTAATTTCTACGCATTTCTCATATCTCCCATGTGTACTTATGTCCTGACAATCATCCTTGAGTTAATTATGCTGTCGGTATTAGGCGAAGAATACAGATTACAAAACTCCTCACCATTACACCTGTATACCAGGTCCGACCAGATAATCATCTCTTGAGAGAAACAGAATACCCCAAGTCGTCCTCCTCTCAGAGTCGAGTCATAAATATTTCCCGAGTCGGCCACCATGCTCTCGCCCTCAAATATCCTGAGTCGGATCAGTCCAATCTTCGGTCGATGGAGCAGAAGCCACCGGTACGCCACCTTCTCTTTCCAGCCTACATTTCTTGGGTCCTTCCATAACAGTTTCACCTGGTCCAACATACAAATGTACAATGCAGCACGTTTTATGCTTATAAATGAAAATTTATAATTATGATTGTATATCTGTTGGCAGCACCTGAAAGATTAAGCAAATATTACGAAACAAATTTTTTTTCACTACCCTAAAACTTTTTGGAAATTAGGAGAAAAATTTGAAGATGGCTGTCATCTAGGTTGTCGTACCAAGAGGTCTGGCAAAAGTTTACTTACGTTTCAGAGGTGCTTGCTGCCTAAAAGAAATCTACGTGAGCCTCTGCTTTTTACCACGGCAACAAATCTTCCCCATACTTACGGATGCTTAACCCTTTGAAGCTGAAATTCGTCTATATGATTTTTAATAATTCAGCTGGTACCGCAAAGAAAACACAGTACTTTATCATTACAAAGATCAACTGGTTAATGCTATTTAAGGAAATAATCATACATACAAAATTAAGAGTTAGTGACTGTCGAAGGTTACCGCTAAGCTTTCAATCTTAATCAGTAGTCTTTGAGGCATTAGGTACAATAAAGCCTCTGTACTGTTGCTTACCTGGTTCTCAGTGTCACCTGTATGCCACAGTGAGTTACGAAGCATCTGTCCAGGACCAGTGTTTGAATGAACGAGTTTCAACTGAATGCCTGGTTCTGCCACGGCTCGGAATGGGGTCGCCTGCCAGTATGTCTGTGTGTTCTTCTTCCACATGACAGTGTAAAACTTGTGATTGTCCTGATAACTAAGACAAAACAAAGTATCCGTAACTCACCATGTCACATCACAACAACTTTTCGCTTTGTGGCAATCAATATGGTGGTGTATGCAGTGCCTCACCTGAATATAAACCCAACATAATCATCATCTATTTCTGTATCGACAAAGAACGTTCCTTCAAAGTCCACTCCTCCAAACTCAGCATATCCTGTAACAAAATGAATACTGCCTACAGAAGTGTTTCTCAGTGTTTCCTAAAGTGCGGAACACTAAAATACAGAACATTAAATGTTAAAATAATTTATGTAGTTAATTACGAATTATGGTCCACAGAAAAACAGCCTAACAAGTAACAAGGAAGTCACATCACAGTCCTTGCCAAAACTTGAAGCTGGATCTAAGATGTGGCAGCTCAAGTTCATGTAGCAATGCTACAGTGCACACGAGAGGGAGGAATTTCAGTACTGCCTAAACGTCTGTCATGTTATGCATACACTGAGGACACTTAAACAAAACTTTATGTGCTTCTCTACATGTACCAACTTATATGATTCTTTAAATTGCTCTTGTGCATTAGATAAATACAGTTGACTGTAATTATCTTAATCATTTTTAAACACCCAGTACATACCAACTGCAAGTCCTGGGTCGCTGTTCATTGTCTGAACAATCTCGGCTCCCTTGTTGTATATAACCCAGTTGGGATCAATCTGCGAGTCTCCTTCAGGGTCCAGAACAACAGTCTGGTATGTTCTAACAAACACGCACACAAAATTGATTACTTATAAGATTCGATGCCATAGCTCGGCTGTCAGACGCCGGTAGCGGAGCTGATTGATTAGGTACTGGTTTACATAATTAAACTTTATAAAATGATTAGGCTACGTAACATCAAATGGTCGAATGATTTATGGCTGTACGCCATGTCGATATTTGATCGTGGGACCTCACAAATATGAACGAGTGTTAACCACTCGTATGTGACACGTTCACTGCAGAGGTCCGAGTTCAACTTCAGGGTAACTCATATTGGGATTTGTGCATTCGTTTCTCAATTAACTTATGTCCAATGCAGACTTAAGACCTATTTTTCCCCCCTGAGATCAATTAACTTCCCATCTACAATTTCATCTAGAACGATAACATTATAAACAGCTACTGTTTCTAATGCACGTTCCTTCTCGACTGACCAACAACACGAACCTGAAGTCTGTAGAGAAGATCTGAGAATTGTTGGGACAGTTGTCCAAGTAATTGGGAACTGTGTCATTATCGAAGTCATACCGGCAGGCGTCACCTATCCCATTATCTGAAATAAGTTATTCACACTGTTTTTTCAACCATTCCAACATGACGGTGCACTACCTCAAGACACTAAATCAAGCGTTAACTGTAAAACAGTGCGTATGCACATACAACCAAATTTATTTTATTCATGATAGTTCATTAACGTGTAATATTCGCTGCATTTCATGGAAGGAAAACAGATAAAGACATTTTAAAAATAATAGATGATAAGAATTACTTTAACATTGGAGTCTCAGCTACTGACAGCATTGTTAAATAAACAATGAGACCAAATGATTATCTTGAAATAGTGCAGCAGGTGACAAATATGAATAATTATTAAAAAGAATTAAATTCCAAAATGTTAGAAAAGTGAGAATAAATAAGCAAAAATGGGACACAATAAAACTTAATAATATATTAAACAACAAATATCAACGCCAATGTCAAGATCACATTCGTAAGACGGCACAACACAACGAGATGAGAAAATCGGGCTGACGAAGACATTGCTGGTATTATGCATCACACTTGTGAACTATTGTTAAATGTGAATTCAAAATATTTCATGACATTCCGGCTTTACTTCAGAAACACTGCGTTACACTCGCTGATACCCTGAATAACATTTGTGACTCAGAACCACATGCCAAAGGTCATAACTGATTATGGTCTTGTGTGTTTTGATGCTGTATAATCTTGTATATGGTTACCAACCTTTCGGAGGACCGTATCACCTCCATCTACTGGATACCCTGAAGATCACAAACCATATATTTACTGCCGTGGAAAAAGACCTAAAACCTGACCGCAGGTGTCGGATCTCTGATGGAATGTACACAGTCATAAGTCTATCATACAAAGTTTAATAGAAAACAGTCGTGTACTCTGAATGCTATTACCGTAGACAAGCAGATGCAATGAAACTGACACAGGTTTTTCAAAACACGCCTCAAAGTCTCACAAGCATCAAAATTGAAAAACTCCCAATTTATGCCATGACACTCACTGTTAGAGTCCTCCTGGTGTGGGTTGTATACGAGGGGACAGTTGTCCAATTCGTTCGTGATTCCATCGTTGTCCTTGTCCTTGTCACACTCGTCTCCTCGCCCATCACCGTCTGTGTCCAGCTGGTCACTATTGGCAATGTTAGGACAGTTGTCTTTACCATCTTGCACACCATCACTGCAAAAGAAGAACCACAATTTTAGCGCCATAAAACAATCCAGTCTTCGGTAAAGTCAGATCATCAAGAACCTTCCAGTAAATCAGTAACATTTCGATATGGACTTAATGTATTATGAAAGAAAAATTAGGAACGAACGTATGATGCCTAATTTTTCTTTAGTTTTTAAATTCATAAGGATATGGCAGGAGGAATTATAAATTTCACATTCCTACATTCGACCGTTCATTAGTTGCTGCCGTCAAATAGAAAGTTGTGCGTAAGTATAAATTTAACGCGACTGTCATGTTTCTTTATTTTACGTTCGACAAAAGGATGACCAAAGGTACAGTCCGTCTGAACAAGACTAGGAGGATTACATGAGGATACTACATTACACTATATTTTTCAGAAATGCCATCTTAAAAAAAATTCACAGGTCCACCAGCACAGAGAACTACTTTCTGTTTCACGGTGGTTAACCAACTCACCTGTCCCTGTCAATGTTACTGTCACACGCGTCTCCTACAAGATCGTTGTCAGAATCGACCTGGTTTGGATTGGGGATGCGGGGACAGTTGTCACACATGTCTCCAAGGCCATCTCCGTCAGAATCTCGCTGATCTGGATTCTTCTTCTTGGGGCAGTTGTCCAAATGATTAGGAATTCCTGCGCAGCAAGACGTTGTTTTACTGACCTGACGAGCCTCTTTTTCCGATTCAGCGCTGCTAACTTATATCAGGAACTGCTACCAATAAACTCCAATGATCACATTGAGAGCGGGTACAATTAAAAAATGCTCGTTACAGTCAGTTCAGAATAATTTACCTTCCTTTGTCCTACATATACACTGAGGATTACATAGTTATAAATCTATAAATGTATGTATCTTATCTATCAGCGTAAAAGACGAAGTAAGAGAAGAAAGGAGAAAACTGCACCACAAGAAGCTTCATAATTTATACCAATCATTCAGTATTTTTTAAGTGATAACATCAAAACAGGCAGATGTTACGTAACCGTGAATTGATCTAAAACAGAAGTTAAGGAAACTGGTTCTATGACTGAACTGGATTGAACTAGTTCAGGGTGAGGCATGATGGTGGGATTTTCATGATGAGAATACTAGACGCAAAAGAAGAAATTGAAAGATTCAACACCTGTCCACTGCTGAAGAAGAAAAGTAGAAAGGCTCCGTACGACGGCGTTAGTTACGTACCATCATCATCCATGTCGTTGTCACAAGCGTCTCCCACGCCATCCTTATCGACATCTTCCTGGTCAAAGTTGGGGATGGTCGGACAGTTGTCACAGGCGTCTCCCTGCCTATCGGCTCCATCCTGGTCTGTATCTGATTGGTCGGGGTTTGCGACCAAGGGGCAGTTGTCCTTTCGAAAAATATACAAATATATTTTGGGGTGAATGCAAAACAAGTCACTGGCCCATGTCAAGGCCACCTACCTGCATCACCAACACCCAACGATCCTGTGACAAAGCTGTCTCCATGAGCTTATATTTGTAGAAGCATGACATATTAGACTGTACGCACTCTCAGAGGAGAGCTAATTATTCACATTATCTACATAATAATTCCCATCATACAAACAGCAATTCCTTCGTTGAAGCCTGCAAGCAGCTGGACAGTTCACAAATAAGAGAAGCGCAGTGCAAATAAGAAGAGGACAACCTTATATTAACAGCAAAGTCTACTGCACATTACTTACAGGACTGTTGGATATTCCGTCGTTGTCGGCATCTGGGTCACAGATGTCTCCGACGCCATCCCTGTCGGCATCCTCCTGACCCGAGTTTGGTATCCCGACACAATTGTCCTGGAATCGACACAAAGCACAACTTCATTATAATCAACCTCTCTTCTCACCATTTCAATTGCTATCAACAAAGGTACAAGAAGATGGCGTACACAAGGAATCAGAGATGTTTCAGTGTGCGGATGGAGAAAATCAATATGGCTGCATCTCTTGATTAACTGCAACATACAAAGTAGGGGATTTATAAACTGAGTAGTCTCTCTCCTCAAAGCCACGCCAATTTATGAACCTAAACGACAAAATCGTAATCATGCCATTTGAGGTTAGGATAACACAAATCATCTCGCAGTAGGCGGCGCTGCCATCAACACAATAAAAAATTGTCAGTGGAACCACGGTTCCGGAGAATTACACGTAAATACGTCTTTACGGAAAGGAAGTTTATATATTGGATTTATTCTAAATATTTCCTTTATACATGCTTTACAATTGAGTAAAGTTTGATTAAGACATTGCTTATTCAACTTGAATTAGTTACACTTAAGATGGGTCTGTGGTAGCTGAATGTAATGTAAAGTAATGTAATGTAATGAAATGGTTCCTAGGTAACAACAATTCTGAGTAAACAGATGACGTTTCCAAGGTAACATAACAATGCAGTTAAACTTTTTCCTTTCACTTTTTCGTTCCACTTTTTGCCGAATGACACTGACCCTAAAATATAGACGTATTTACGTCAAAATAAATCAATTATGACAGGAATGAATCCCGCCAACCTTCCAAACTATTAAAGACTGAGACGTATAAAACGATAATTTAGCAACAGTATGGGTGTGAAACATGGTATTTTACCTGGAGGGAATAACATAAATGGTTCTTTGCCCTTACCTTCCTGCACTTGGCGTCAGCGCAACCCAAGTCATAGTCCGGCCAGCTGTCCAAGTCACGATCGGGCCCACAAACCTGGCCGTCTCCTGCCCAGCCAATCTTACACTGTACAGACAGACACAAAACAAACACCTGTTAAAAATCATGGGAAGTACGCAGTTTCCAGATGTGTTTGTTCTGATTTTGTTTCTATATTCAGCTTCACGTTCATCACAGCAGATACAAATCTAGCTATGCATCACGGCTGACACGCAGTCCAGGTGGCCGTGCATTTAACATTTAAAACGCGTGGTAAATGTAATGTTTTACAGAATGTCTGTGGAATGTACTCGAAATTTCCGAGCCTTACCTCACAGGAATAGCGTGGACCCTTGAGGACGCAGTGGGCGTTGCTATCACAGCGTGTACCATCGGGACAGAGCCCTGGGGAGTCGTGACATCCCATCGACTGGTTCCCGATATAACCCGTCTGGCACTCCCCACACAAATAGGAGCCCTGCAGATAAACACTTCTGTTGGAACATACAAATTACATGGACGGCTGGTATGCGGGTTATTTAATAAAGTTGCGTAAACTGCACAGATTATTAAGTGTCTAATTACATGCGAGGATGATAATGCATATTGAAACAAATGGGGAGCAGTTATAATCCATTCGAGAGTACTATTCCGGAAGGACTGTCTGAAATTATGAAACACAACATGACGGTCAGGGTTACAACTGAGGCTTCTACTGGGAACCTCCAGAAACACTACAAGTGAGTAAAATTCCACATGAATTGGATCAATCGCAGGAGTGATTAATGAATCGTATAACCTACAACACGACATATTTAAATTTTAAAACAGGACAATACAGTCTCAGAATATGACAGGCAAAGAAGAAAAGAAATTGTATGTTTACTTCACTTGTACACTTGACCTCCCTGACACAGGCATATTTCAGAGCCTGATGTACGTAACTTTTAACATATTTAAATGTAGGAGGGCAAACCTCAACATTATTGCAGATGGAGTTCTGGGCACAGCCTCCGTTTCTGCCATCATTACACTCGTCAATATCGTAACACTGCTGCCTCTTACGGTACGCCTCCTCCAGACCGATCCCTTCCACTCCGACACTGCCTGTGTATCCAGGGGGGCACGGGTCACAACGGAACCCAGGGTTCAGGTTCGTGCATCTAACCCGTGGGTCACATGGTTCTGCTAGATCACACTGCAAAGTAAAAAATATTGGTTTCATTAATAGCCACAAGTGCTCTGGTCAGTTCCTACGCTATTTTACTTCTACTGACAGAAAACTGATGTATAGATTAAAGAAGTTCACAAGGCATTACCGCAACCACAATCTATCTAAGAAACACGAAGACTGCTGAAAGCAAAAATAGCTTGTGAAAAGAAATTTACTTTTAAGTCAAGAGTAAGATTTAACCTAAGCAACTTACCTGAGGATATAAAATTTAAATATACAGCTTCCCAACTGAACTATTTAAATATTACAAGTTTCAAGGTTCCTGACCTACGGAAAGAAATGAGTGAATAAGAATGGAAAAATGATCACACCAACAGCCACATAACACGTTCTGACATCGTGAATTTTGTACAGCTTGTTCGTAAAACATCAGGAAACTGAAAGCACCATTAGGAGAGGTTTGAACCTCCACAGAAACCAGAGGGTCAAGCAATATGGCACACGTAAACATTAAAACATGCAACGAAGGTCTGGCAATGAACCCAGAGTTGATCCCACTCTATATTTCAAACCAATCACTGCAAGACAAACCTAATTCACTGACCGAAAGTAACAAAACTGTACTTCGAAGACTAGTCCGATTAAGGTATGAACCGGCCTTTCATATAATGGAAGAAATGTTGGATATCACAATGGTTATACATATATTTCATTATATTATAGAGACGTATTTACGTCAGATTCTCTGGAACTGTGGTTCCACTGTCAACTTTTTAAATTTCCTTCAGTGCGTTCTGTTAGAGGTACGTTTATTCGAACATAATTCTTCATTAAGATAGTCTTCTAGTGAATAGTAACATCCCTTGATAAGAAAGTCCTTCAATTCCTTCTTAAACTGATTGTTATTTCCTATTTGTTTTAATATAGTAGGCAGTTTGTTATAGAAGAAACAACCTGCTACTGACAGTTTACTATTATAAAGTTCTAACTTATGTACATATTTATGATAGTCATTATTATTTCTTGTGTTATATGTATGTATTTGTTTGTTTACAGTGCAGACACTTTTCTTTTGCATATAAAATGGTTTCTTGAATGTATAACGAGTATACTGTTAATATCTTTAAATGCCTAAAACTATCTCTGCATGATTCAATTGGTTTTAAACCTGCTATGTACCTTACTGCCCTTTTTTTGAAGAGTAAAAATTCGTCAAGTGTTCTCTTTATAGTATTTATACAATTCTTTGTCTCATTTCTAGCAATGTCATTGGCACCTCCCATAATTACCACATAGTCCTGAGTGCCTAATGACGAACAACCTCTTAAACAATTCTTCAATACACCTTTTATCTTAGCACTAGGCCTCACTTCACCATACACTGAGACATCAACATTGTTTTTACAGAGCGACGTAGACATCACTGTAGAACATCAGTTTATTTTTCTTTCTCAAAGCATTTACCTTTGGGCAAGTGAATGCTTTCCTTTATTGCGTGTCATTTAGTGCACTAAATTTGTTTCTCTTTGCAACTAGCAACAACTACTTTTTTACGCGTGCCACACGTATTATCTATTAAAATGTTACAGCATAATGCATACATGCACCCACTTTCTGCCATGTTTACTAATTCGGTTATTTCAACGCCCGCAACCAAACCTCATCTTCCAGGAAATGCTGTCCTGGGTGCAGCAGGTTCTCCATTTAATAAACGACATATCGAAGGACTTGGGAGAAGCTAATTTTTTCGCCATTGCGATATTCGTCATCATTCTTCTCGTTATATTGGTACGTACAAGGTCGCTCTGTCTAACTGACTGTGGTCTTATATTATTGTTCGTACTGTTAATACCACATTTCACCGCATTTTCCCAACAGCAGGCAGAGTACAAGTGGAAATGTCATTTTGCCTTTGTTCCAGATTAATTTACGACACATCAGACAGCAGTTCCAGACGATGGTGGACATATTAACAGGAGGTGTGCCTCCATTGCAAGCGAAGGCAATACAGGGAACTTCGCTCGAAGTGGTAAGTGTGGAGAGCCCTTGCTGGCTATAATGTATTCTCTGTCTAACTTTTTCGTGTAATCCCAAATTTAGTCAAAATCAGTCCACACACACACAACTCAACCAGATGTAAAACTGTTCTATATTTTTCAACTATGATATAAACAATGAATTTAATTATGATTTTTACACTAGTAACTTTATAGTGACAGAATTATGAATGTTGTTTTTCTCTGGCGCTAGGAAACCATTAGGCGAAACAGACTCACATCAATACATATAGGACATAGAAGGGCAAATCAAGGAATTGAAGAAAGACAAGGAATGGAAATGAAGCCAATAAAGGAAGACAAAGGGGAAATCAAGGAAGTTAAGAAACACAAAGAAGGGGAAATCAAGGCAATGAAGAAAGACAAAGAAGGGGAAATCAAGGCAATGAAGAAAGACAAAGAAGGGGAAATCAAGGCAATGAAGAAAGACAAAGAAGGGGAAATCAAGGCAATGAAGAAGAAGCACAGGAAATGAAGGAAGAAACAAAAAAAAAAGACGACGAAGAAATCAAGGCAAAGAGGAAAAAGCAGCCCCTCTACCATCGATGAAGAGGGGGTAAGTGTAGAGTTCTTAAAGCAGGAGTGTACATACTTTTGAATGTGCAAGCTGCTGCTCTTTCCGAGTAAAACTTAAACTTGGCGCCCAATTATATAAATAAATTATATCGTTAGCAATATATGTCAACTTGTTGAATAAATTAACATTTACGCAGATATCTTCAAATAGACGAGTGATATTTTCTTGAGGACTAGGGTATGAAGAAATTCATTACCGTAATTAAATTTCTGTATGTCATATGAACAGTTTATAACTAGCGACCATTAATTTGATATCTGATGATGCTTCTGTTCCATCAAGTCACGAATGTCCGCTCTGATACTAGAGGAGGAATCCGTTTATTCACTTTGCAAATGTCTGTCCTTAACTTTGATCTGAAATGCTTAATTTTTTTAAATAAATTGTCACATGGGAACTTCCAAATAAAGCCCTTGCACATACGCCTGCAGAGACGAGGGGCATTTTCATTTTTAGGAAGGAAGAGTTAGTAACATTTCAGAAGAGATACACTCAGAAATGTTCATTCAGTAACTTCTCTGCTTTGCAATTATTGAAAAAGATGTTTCCTTCTTTCTACCCCCCTTGAACCTAGATCTGAACTCTTCTCTGAAAGTGCCAACAGTAGGTGCATTGAAATAAAAAAGATTTAGCTCCCTCACTTAAATTTGAAGGGTGCAAATTGGATTCGCTCCGAGATAAGCCCATTGTAAAGAAAACCAGTGCTGTGAACACTGAAGTGGATTTGGATCTCTCCTCCAATATCGTAATTTTGTGACACGTAAGTGTAAATGTTATCATTCTGGTCCTAGGCTTACAACGATGATCCCAAGGTGGTCGATGACTCCAAGGTGGTTAATGACCCTAGGGTAGACGATGACCTCGAGGTGGTTGATGACCCTAGGGTAGACGATGACCCCGAGGTG